>QODF01000246.1:1040463-1096527 GCA_024372805.1 Oostethus manadensis | reverse complement strand
GACTCCTGCTACACGGTTCCAAAGGAAGCATAACCTACCGGACCCCTGCTACACGGTTCTAAAGGAAGCATAACCTACCGGACCCCTGCTACACGGTTCTAAAGGAAACATAACACACCGGACGCCTTTTAAACGGTTCTAAAGGAAGCATAACACACCGGACCCCTGCTACACGGTTCTAAAGGAAGCATAACATACCGGACCCCTGCTACGAGGTTCTAAAGGAAGCATAACATACCGGACCCCTTTTAGACGGTTCTAAAGGAAGCATAACACACCGGACAGCGTTGGCCTCTCTTGTCTTTATTGGGGTTAAAAAGCGGATCCGCTCCGCCCCCGTGTGGCCATATGTGGCATTGCGGCTTAATTCGTTGCTCTTGAACGTTTTCTTGTAAAAATGACTCCAATCAAATTGTATATTACCTATATAAAATATTTTACAATGTTTTTGTATGATATTGTGAACATTTTGGCATGTACAAAAAAAGTTTAGTCCTTTTTTTAGATAGGAGACGATGCAAAACAACTACTGTTACATAAGTAGACATTTATGAAAAAAGTAAGTTTTTCAGTGCGTGGAAAGATGCTTTGAGAGATTTACAGAATATCATGAAAATGTCTTTTATGTTCATAATTCAATTCAAAAGGTCAAACAGATTTCAACTATTTCAGCCATTTGTCTATTTTGACATCATTTGGGCTCACAAAACCCACAAAAACAGGAATTCAAAAAATCTCATCATCCTTTGTCTACAATAACTGGAAGGTAAAATTTGTATTGCTTCCCTGTATTCTAATTTTTTAATTCCAGTTTTTGTGGGGTTTATGAGCTGTAAGGCCGAGTAATAAAAAAATAAACAAAATATTTGAAACTGTTAAAATTGTGGGCCCCGAATCTACAATCTATGAAAGTTTAGGCTTTTGAATTGAAGTATGGAAATCAAAAACGTTTCCATGTAGAAGTGTCTGTATGACGACATTGGCCTCAGTTGCGTTAAATTGTGCTGTGGCGCCGCCGTGTGGACGGAAGTAGCATTGCTGTTTATTTTGTTGACCGCAAACACATGATGTTCTGTTAAAATCATTATTCATATCAAAATCTATCAGGGTATGTTTTTGTCAAATAATTTCCACCTATAGATGCTCTGGGGCACATCATCAGTGATGTTCCTGGGATCATTGGGCGTTTCGGGTCTTTCAACATCAGATGCCCTCCCTCAGGTGACCCGGCCAGGATTGATCACACCCCAGCTTGTGCCCCAGTAGCGCTGCCCCACTTAGCGTTCCTCCTGATCCGAAGCCATCTGGAGGCTTGCTCTGCGGCCTCCGTGGTGTTTTTGATGGCTGTCCTTTTCACAGGCCCCCTAATGCCTAACAGGGAGTAAACTTTGCACAGCGCACAGCCCACATGCTTGAGAGTCGGCCTTGCCGCAGAGGTGCAGATTAGCCGTGCTGGGTGAGACGTCACGTACTGCTCGGATGATAAGTCGCCCTCGTGTGGCCGTGAGTAGCATTGCGGCTTAATTTGTTGATCGTAAACAGCAAAATCATTTTTTTCTGTTTCAATTACTCTTATCAAAATACATCAACATCAAAAGGTAGATGTATTTTTGTTAAATATTTTACAATGTTGTATTTGCATGACATACTTGAAATTGTCTATGAAAATGAAATAATCTATGAAAGTTTAACCTTTAGATTGGAATTATTTTTTGAAGCGTGTCTCAGTGGCGCCCCCGTGTGGCCATAAGTAGTCAAACTAGATCAAGATATATTTTTGTGAAATATTTGCATGACATCGTGAAGTACAAAAGGAAACAGGTCAGTAGTTTAGTGCTTTTTTATTAGATAGGAGACGATACAAAACATCCACCATTCAATATTCAGTCTGAACTTCATTTACACATCACTCTCCATCAAGACCTTCAGAACGCCGACAATGTTTATTATGCAGAGATCCTGTTTGAAAGTAAAGAGGAATGTGTGTGATAACATCAAATGAGGAAATGAGAAAAAGTCAAGTTTTGGAATTTTTGCATGTTGAAAAAAGATTACATATATATATATATATATATATAACCACATTTTCCCAAAAGAATGTTTGAAACATCTTGTGCAATGAGGAGTGAATTAGTTCCACCTACACTTACAAAACTTATCTAAACACAAATATGGAAAATTTCAATGTCTGTAAAACAGAAGGTTGTCCTTCTTTGCGAGTGCTCAAATGGAAAACGGCAAAAACAAAAAACAAACGTCATGGGTTGTAATGTCATCATCCTTCCTTCATTTGTATCCTTTTATTTTGTGTTTGTTCATTTTCTCTTAACTTGGAATGACAGTCTGTATTTTTGGGAATTATTCAACTGTCACTGCACCCCCTCCCGTTCCCGCCCGCAGTATCCCTCCCCAAAGAGTCCCACAAATGGTGCTGGTTCCGATTTTTTTTGTTGCCCTTCTCCTTACCACACTGGAATGAACAGCTAAACCCCACAGATGTGTCTGAAAGGCCTCCCATGAAGCCACAAGGGAAAGAGGGTGAGGTGGGGGGCAATATTTATATAGGGCATCCCTCCAGGCTGACTACTGAATTTCCACCGAGCTTTTCTGCCAGAGTGTGCCGGTCTTTCAGGTCCTCCAAACCGTTCACCTGCCACTCGTGCTTGATACCTGAGAAAACAGTTCAAATGGTCAAGGCGGGGGGCGCTGATAATTAAAAATAGCTCCAATAACAAAGAATACAAATTTAAAACCTCCCCAATGAGGGGGTGAGCAAATCAAGCACGCCTTTTTCCCCTGCTGGTGACGTTGATGGCCTGACATAATTTCCCCCGAGATGGTCACTTGTAAACATTCACTCTGCAATAAAGACATTCTGTGTGTACCAAAAGCTCCACAACGAGGGGGGGGGGAATACATGGAGCACACAAAAAAGCTTCTCAGCCACCCGAAACGCCAGCGCCACGAAGTTCTAAAAGGTTTGCCAGAGACCTCCGTGGTGTCACACCAGCTGCTCAGATCATGTGCCCAAATATAGTGCATCTTGCTGGCCCACAGCAGGTGGCTCCTGCCCCTCTATACTCTGGTCCTCCTGATAGTAGTGATGTCAAGATATTTGATTTGGTACACTTGGTCACATGCTCATTTCTTACACTTTCTCACCTACAGGTTTGCCCAAACATTTACATTTAAATAAAATAAACACTGAAAACGTTATCAGTACCATATCGGTTTTGAGATGCAGAAAGCTTGAAACAAAAAGGATATTATGCAAGCATTGCAGATTGTTGCTGTCTAATGAAAGAAAACTTGCGCTTCATTGCAGCAGACATGTGCTGTGTATGTCTTCCCCCGCTAGGGGGCGGCGCAAACAAATCAGCCTGGGAAAATGTCAAGTTGGATTTGAGGAACAGGATCGGTCTATTTTCTATGCCTCGGGTATGCTGGAGCCTATCCCAGCTGACTTCGGGCAGGAGGCGGGGAAAACCATGGACTGGTCACCAGTCAATTGGCCAATAGAGTGGCCGATGAAGCTAACATGCATGTTTTTGGAATGTGGAAAGAAACCGGAGTACCCGGAGAAAACCCACGCACGCATAGGGAAAATATGCAAACCACACAGAGATTTGAACCCTGAACCTCCTGACTGTGAGGCCAACATGGTACCCACTCATCCACCGTGCGGTCCCATAGGAACAGGATCATATCTGTAAATATAAAATCTCCAGCAATGATTTAACGGGGAAAACGCTCGGCTTCAAATACCCACCTTCAAATTTTCTCTTGATGGCATCTTTAGAGCTGGCATAGATCATCTTGCTCTTCAGGGGGGCACCCTCAGGAGCCCTGCAACAGCAAAAACATTCAAACGCGCTGAAGGAATTCTCCCAGTGCACTCTGCTTTTTAACTTTTTGATGTTCCTAAAAATCCTTTCCATGTGCGTGATTAGGCTTCTAACAAATATCATGGCAACTCAAACATTCCCTTCATGTCTTCCCGCGTAGTATCAAACATTCCCTTCATGACTTCCCACATAGTATCAAACATTCCCTCCATGTCTTCCCGCGTAGTATCAAACATTCCTTTCATGTCTTCCCGCGTAGTATCAAACATTCCCTTCATGTCTTCCCGCATAGTATCAAACATTCCCTTTATGTATCTCCGGGTAGTATCACATATTTCCTTTATGTATTCCCACGTAATATTATATATTTCCTTTATGTATTCCCACATAGTATCAAATATTTTTTAATGTATTCCCACGTAGTATCGGATATTCTCTTAATGTACTCCCGTGTAGTATCAAATATTCCCTTTATGTATTCCCACATAGTATCACATATTTCCTTTATGTATTCCCACATAGTATCAATATTTCCTTTATGTATTCCCACGTAGTATGACATAATTCCTTTATGTATTTCCACATAGTATCAGCATTTGGGAACAAATGAGGTAAAAGAAAGGGGGTAAAAATACAGTATATAGTATTCTATCTGTGCTGCATGGAAGAACGCACACAAGGATATGGTGTGTTCAAGGACCATCAAACGACATAAACGTGTAAAAACTATGGGATTTTTAACAATACATTTTTTTTTAATTAAAAATAGTCATAACTGACATGAAATTTCATGTGTTTTTTTATACAGTATTATTTTTTCCATTATTGCACCTGAAAGTTTCCAACGGCCCAGTCTGGCTCCGCCCACGAAGTCTATTATTAGCATCAATGCCGGTCTTTTCTTTTTTTCATTTTTGCTGTACTCTTTTTACATTTCCCAATATTTCAACTTTGTTCATAAATAATCTTTAGTAGATCGACCAGTAAATTCCACGACAGACCGGTGCAGAGTCCGCATCACTGCAGATGCTGCACCAATCCGCCGATGCTCATGAGCTTTGGGTAGTGACCGAAAGTACAAGATCGCGGGTACAAGCGGCCGAAATGAGTTTTCTCCGCAGGGTGGCTGGGCTCTCCCTTAGAGATAGGGTGAGAAGCCCTGTCATCCGGGAGAGACTGGGAGTAGAACCGCTGCTCCTCCGCATTGAGAGGAGACAGATGAGGTGGCTCGGGCAACTGGTTAGGATGCCTCCCGAACGCCTTCCTGGGGCACGTCACACCAGTAGCAGGCCTCGGGGAAGACCCAGGACACGTTGAAGAGACTATGTCTCTCAGCTGGCCTGGGAACGCCTCGGCATCCACTGGGAAGAGCTGGACGAATTGGCCGGGGAGAGGGAAGTTTGGGCTTCCCTGCTTAGGCTGCTGCCCCCGCGACCCGACCTCGGATAAGCGGAAGAAAATGGATGGATGGATAATCTTTGGTAATTTTCTTCATGATATTTTGACTCACTTTTTTGTTGCTTTATTTTGTTTTTGACTGAAAAATCACATTTATTCATTAATATTTTGCCTCTATGCTACTAAAATGACACTATTTTTCCTCATAATAACTTCTAATACACAAAACCACCGAAATATATTTTTAAAAAATTAAAATTATTCATAAAATTGGGATTCTTCCCTAGAATACACTTTTTTTTCCTTAATACGGTGAGTAATTCTTGTAAAATTATTGGTGTTTTTGCAGCTTTTTTTTAATTGGTTGGTTTTGTTTCTGATAATATTGACTTTGAAATATAAATTAAAGGTGTTTAATATGCTACTAAAAAGACATTATTTTTAACATATTATTCATTCATTTTCTATGTCGCTTATGGTCATTAGGGTGGCGGGTATGCTGGAGCCTATCCCAGCTGACTTTGGGCGAGAGTCGGGGTACACCCTGGACTGGTCGGCAGCCAATCACAGGGCACACAAACATTAACACTCACATTCACACCAATGGACAATTTAGAGTCTCCAATTAACCTAATTTTCACATATTAAATATTATTGAAAAATATTATATACATTTTCAAAAAAAATTATCATTACACAATTATGCTTGTAAAATTGACCCATCCATGAACTGGTACCGGCCACTGCGCAGTTGTTGGACATTTCTGCCATATATATTTTTTAATTTTTATTTCTGTTTATATGTACTGTATGTACATTATTATTGTATTTTATATTGAATTATTAACTATATATATATATATATATAACTAATGTTACGGTAGATGTAGCGATTAGTGTGAGTTATGAAATAAATATTGCAATGCTACTTTTTTGTGCCCCCTCACCAGAAGATGAAGACCAGCTCCTCCTTCTTGGTCTCTTTGGTCTCATAGGTGGCGTCATAGAGGGCGTAGCGGCAGTCGTCGGCGGGCAGCATCTTGACAAAGTGCTGGTAGGGGTCCTTCACGGTGGTTCCCAGCTCGCCCAGCAGGATCTCTTTGCCGTCGTCCAGCACGATGTTCCTGCGGTCTTGGCTCAGGCAGAAGAGAATGGCCTTCTTCCTCATCTTCTTCTCCTCCTCGTTGGCCTGAGCTTTGCGCACCTTCATGTCATTGAAGACGGCGATGACTTCGTCTGTCACCTTCACACCAGAGGCCTGCGAGCAAACGTGAGGGAGGCGTTCATTTGTGTACTTCTTTGTTTTATCAAGTGTGAGTCAAACTGGGAGAAATGGGCTCCACCATCGCGCCACCATTATTTACACTCAGTTTTTCTCATCAAACGTACGAGAATAAAAGTCGTAAATTTCCGAGTATACGTTTAGGGGGAAATTAAGCTTTTATTTATAACAGGACAGCAAAACAGATTAGCATGGGTTAGCATCATCACTCCGCCCCCTCCCCATAAGGCCCCCCCCTTTCCTTAGCAGTAAATTTTACCACTTTACTCTCATAATACGAGTTTTTAAAATTCTCCAATTCTCAGATTATTTGAATACTCTTATGAAAACGGGGGCTTATGTGACCTTTGGCCTTGGTCAAAGGTAGTAATACAATTTTTATTCTGGCAAATTTACGCAAAATTATGTCTTTCCTTCTCTTAGTATTACGACTTTTATTCTCGCCAATGTACGCCTTTTCCTAACACTATGGATGTAATTAAAACATTTCCACTCAACATACCTTCAATGATTTCTCAGGAATATCCATTAACGCCAATAAATTCACATCTGGGCTCCACTTTTGACGTTAGAACATTTTGGAAGTCAACCAGCGTGACAGATTAGGTACCTCTCTCTCCTTTAGACAGCTAATGAATCCATAATCATAAACAACTGCAGCGCCTTTAATGTTTCGGGCTAGCATGCAAACAACAAACAGTGCAACAGTGTTCCTAAGAGCCCCCCCAGCCATTTCAGGCAAAAGGCTGTGGTGCTGAGAGGCGAGCATGTGACTATCACACAGTTCAGGAGGACAAGGATAAATCAGTCTTCTTGAAAAAGTGTGGCTGTGACAAGCAGCTGGCCACGCTGGATGATGACTTTAAGTACAAAAATATTTAAAAATGTGGTCATGACCCTGTGAGGGGTCATCTTTGATTCAGTTTAGCAGGACTGTGAGAAAAAGGTAGGCCCACGAGGGCATGAGTCCAAAGTCTGCAAGGAGTGGCGGCAGCAGCTCTGCAGATGAAATAAATAGTCGTCAACTACCCATAATGCAAGGTTCCTGGTCCACTACCCATAACGTGTGCACACATCCTAACTGCCGTGATAGCTGCAGCACGGCATTCCTGGTGCCTTTCTCACGCGTGCCCAAGGTGACGCCACAATGGCGCTTCTGTCATGTCACTGATGGGTCACATCTGCTCCATCAACTCGCCCGCTCACAGAGTCTGTCTGCTGACTCTCTTTAAGCCAATTCATCACAGGGAAACGCAATCTCATGAGCAGCAATGGGGGAGGGTAAAGAAGATGGACAAAGAAAAAGGAAACGAGGCAGGAAGGTTCAGAAAATGACTATCCACTGTGTGGTAGCACCAGCAAAGCGCTGTCGCGACGCCATGTTTGCTTAGGGTGTGATAGAAGTGGGAATGAACTGGTTTGTAATGATGGATTGCGCATCTAAAATGCGAGAGCTTACTGAATCCTACTCTCATCAGTTTGTTCACTTCCAGTGTTCCATGTGCTCACATGTATTATGTTTATTATCCAAAATGAGAGTAAACAATCTAGACTGCGTATTCATGGGTAGTTTTTCCGACAAAACTGCCACCTCGGTTTGCATACAATATGGCACGCAACAACCTCACTGGTTTGCTCAGTGCTGTGTGATGTTTCGCTAAATCCAGTTGCTCAAACAAAGCACCCCGACTGCTAAGTAACCCACCACGGGGCCAAAGAAAGTTGCAAGTGCTGGCACTTTGATAAAGAAGGTGTTGCATCGGCTAGAACCATTTCATGGTTTTCTGCATGATGCAATTATTCTCCATATAAGGTATTTTTTCTAAATAACACTATCAAATTCAATATCACCAGGACATATGAGAAACCCGCATCAACAACAGGCTCCATCGGTTATAATTATTTCACATTGTTTTTTGCATGTAAAACTACAATTATTCTGTATAAAATGTATTTTTTCTTCCCAAATTTATCGATAACATCACTGAATTCGTTAATAAGTTCCATAGGTTCTATTATTATTATTTTCATATTATTTTCATGTTTTCCGCATGCAAACCTATAATTATTCTCTTCCAACAAAAAAATAATTCACGTACGAGTAGTCTGAAACAACATTATAAGTTCTATCGCTTCATCAGTTGTAAGTATTTCACATTGCTTTTTGCATGTAAAATGATATTTGTTCTCTATAAAATGTATTTTTTGTCTGTGTGCCTGAAACAAGCTCAGTTGGATGCATGCTATTTCCTATGTGAAAATGTTGTACATTTCTGTTTTTGTCTGACCTTTTGGAAGGAATTTGTTAGGTTAATACCGGGGGTGTCACAAGACACCCAACTTACAAGCCGAGACAATGAACAAGATTAGGTCCAAGGGGACGAGACGAGACAAGAGTACAATGAAGAAATATAACTGGATAAACACACTTTTATTTAACTGCGTCACAAGACAGTGCAGGTAAACCTTGAAATGTTCATTGTCCCACAAACTGACGCTAAATGATATTACTGTCAACATTTTTGAAGATCACTTTTTGATGAACTTTTTGAAGATATCACTGCCGTGATAATATATAATGAATATGTATCACAATAATGCAATATTTACTTTAATAAGTCGTCTTCCACTTGTGGAAATTGCCTTTTGAGACATGGATTTTAAGTGGATTTTCCCACAGGCAAAGTCGTACTGTTAAACATTAGCAGCATTTCCTGAAATGCTGGCTTTTCAACTGTGTCAAAGAGCAGCGTTTCTTTTGCCATTACTTCCTGTGAACGCACACAATTTTGCACTACGTTTGAGTCGACCAAATGTCTCAGTAAGTGGTGACCGTTAGACCTGAGGCTCTGCATTGAAGAATACAAAACTGGTAGTGGGAAAGTTTGCTTTTATGTATTAATTGATCATCAATACACCATTTTTAAATGTATTTATTATCGCGAGACATGAGATCTTGTGACATTCCTAGTTAATACACAAATACAGAATCATTTTAGTACACTGACTTGCATATTCAGGCTGTTCTGAAATTTTACTCCACATATTAAATTACTAAAACATGCTTAGTGAATAAAGTGCACTTTTGTTACATAACACCGAATGAACAGCCTATCCCAACATGTATTTGTACATCTCTGAATAAAGTCACTACCCTGGACAAGGCTGCTTTTGTTTTCTAGCAGCTGCAATCTGTGATTTTAATTCTAATCTTATCTAATCTCTTACCTCCTTCCAAGGAGGCAAGGTTCAAGTGACAGACGTGGTTTTTGCAGGCCACCAATCATTAAAATCACTGAAAAGACAGGAAAACACGAAGGAAATACACTAAAAATATATAGCTTAGATTAACCTCTGGGGCCAGTGGAACGCCGAGAAGTCATTTCAATAATTGTGTGACGACGTTGGCGTTGGGTCGCATAATAAACATGCTGGTGCAGCTTTCTAATGCAAGCAGTGCAGCGTAATTAGCGTTTCCTCGTGCCGTGTGCTAGTCTGATGGCGTGACGTGCAAAAAAAAGGCAGGGCTCCACAAATGAGATGCGCAACAAAAGAAGATGCGCAGCAGCCATGCACAGAGGATCCGGACACGGCGGCCCCGTTAGCTTTTTCTCCGCTAGCCGATGCAACTCTTGCTAGACCGGGGCGATGGAGGGGGGGTTACGTAACGTAAATAACTCGGTTCATGTTAGACATGACCCAAAATACGTGGCAAAACCTTACATGACAAAGGGTGACTTTAACTACACCGAAAAGGGCGCCTTTGTTATCACAGGCCATCGCTGTGGGCGGCAAATGCACCAAATTCAGGGTGGGGCCGTGAATGCAGCACATGTGTCCGCTAGCTTCCTATATAAGGCAAAAAGTGTCATTACAAGCATTTCTTGCTGCAAACCACCCCGATCGTAAATCTACGTCATTTGTCTCAGTATAAGCATTTTGGGTAAACCTGTGCGATCGGAGGTTAGCGTGCGAAATGGCGTAAAACGGAGACAAAGAAGAGTACCAAAAACCACAGCTAGCGCAGCCACAGTGGGTGTCATTTTCGACTAGCTAGCCGGCTAGGCTAGGCTAGGCTAGGCTAGGCTAGGCTAACAATACCGTTAGCTACGTAGCCCCGAGGCGGGCGCTGCACCTGCCAGCCAACACAGTTATTAAGTGCTAACAACGCCGAGCCGCGGGGTAAAATAGCGGAAACGTGATGCAGGGGCAGCCGAGGAAGCGCAGTCATGGCAACGGAGTGCCTTCTTTTTTGACTCTTTTTTTTTAAACAAAGACGCACATAAAAGCCGCTTTGTGAAAGCGACTCGCGGAAATGAGCCAAATGGCGCCAGTCGTTTTCAGGCCGGGATCGAATTGGACGTCGACTGTTTTTTGTTTTTTTTAATAGGAGGGGGGGCGCTGACTGTAACGGAAAACATAACGCCGTTTAGAAAATAGGTTGCTTTGGAGGAAGTGCAGATGGAGGACTAGCTAACACAAGCTGCTCCATGTAGGGGCACCAAACGGTTACTATGTTTTAAAATAAAACACTGGGACACATTCAAACGGAATTCTCCCAAAAGGATGTTAACCGAAGTTTTTTCACTAAAGACACCGTTGAATGAGGTGGAAAAACGGACGTACCATTGTTGTAGCTGTGAGTTGGTCAGCGTCTGGACAGAAATTGAATGGGCACACTAATGATGAATGCTGTGCTGTGCTCTCTCTCTCTCTCTCTCTCTCTCTATGGATACGTCACATGTGCGCGCGCCTACTGTGCAGTGTGCGATCAGCGTGCACGAGTGGGAGCGCGTCCATGGCGGCCATGTTTTTTTTATGGAAAACCACTAGTTTACTTTGTTAGTTACACAAGTGTATGGACTGTAAAGCTGATTGTGTAGCTGTAAACAGAAACGAGTGTTTTTTTATTTACCTCGCTCTAATGAATTTATATTTTCTGTTGCCTGACAAAGGAACAAAAAACAATGTTGGCTTTGCATTATGAGATATGTACCATTTAAACGTTGCTCTGCTTTGTCGTCCGTCATTTTCTGCCTTTCATGCCCGGACCAACATGGCTGCCATTACGGACAACGTTCCCGCTGTTAACTGTTAAAAGCACCGCGACGCCACTGCGGCGAAGATGCGTTTAGCCCAGTCGGCTATCTGCATTATTAGTAGCGACAGAGCGGAGACATTCTAATCGATGGGTGGCGTTAATTTCGCCATCATCCATCCCCCTTTCGCTCTTTTCCTCTCTCTCCCGCTCTGCTGCGGCTGTTGTTAAACTCACTTCCAAATAAGGAAGTGAACGTTGGTCAGTGCACGCGCTTCGCTGGGCGGGCGACGAGGGGTCGGGCCTCGCGACGCTCATTGCCATATAAGGAAACAAGGAACGCCAAAAAATGGCCACGGCAGACATTTTTACTGGCTCGCGCTGCGGGGAGAGCAAAAGACACACACACACACACACACACACACTATATATATAAGAAGAGGGGCGGCCATAGACGAGACGAGAGGAAGCGGAAAACGAAGCGATAATGACGATGACTCGACGTTTCTTCACAGCCTTGTTAAAGTGACACGCATGCCGCCGTGAGGGCAATCTGGAGTCAAGATGGCCACCTCGGAGAGCCGTCATGGCGACCAACTTTCCGTCCGAGTGAGGACACAAATCACTCCTTTCGACAAGCAATAACACAGCTGATTACGTCAGTCGTGTTTCCTTCCTCAAGTGTAAATATAAGATAAGATGCGCGTTAGCTCGTCGCTGGCTCTGTGGCGCCCACGCCGAGCAGACACATCCGGGCTACTCTACTCAGGCGTTCTCTGTCGTTATTTTGACTATCACGCCAATGCGGGATTCTACCGTACTTTCCCGTTTCCACTACACCGAATATCCCAACCAGTCATGCGTGTTCCACGCTGCTGTTTTGAAGGCCCTTTTACAAAAACAGCTCTTTTTCAGGAGCTACAGCACTAATTCTAATATGCTAGTAGAAATTCTAGTCAAAGATCCTCTGTGTAAGACAGACGCGCTCTGCCTCATCTGCATGACCGCTTTGCTGTTTTTAAGGTCTACCGTAGATACACAAGTCAAAAGATCCTCTACAAAGGAGCACAATGCTATTTTTGAGAACCTACCTAACAAACAATAGTCACCCTTAGACGTGCTCTGCTGTTTTTAAAGACCAATTGCAATGACTGTCAATCCGAGCGCTCTGCTGTCAACTGCAAAGATTCTCTCTATGCAGGAGCACTGCTGTTTTTAAGGACCTACTAACTAAAACACTAGTCAAAGATCCTCTTTACAACTGGAGCACCTAACAGCCATTAACGACAAACCACAGAAATAGTCAAAAACCCTCTCTAGAATGCATTTGGCTGTTTTTATGGACCGACTGAGCGTTCCGCTGTTTTGGGAATCTGCTCAGCAAACAGTGGCCTATCCCCATTATACTTTTGGTACGGTCTGCTTTGTTTAACTCATTCAGTGCAATCATATAACAGAATCATATAATTTTGCACGCGAGAAAAAATGGACAGACTCCGATAGAGAATAGGTTTTAAAAATGAAGACGTGACAGTGAAGAATAAGTTGGGAAATATGCAAGTTTTATTTGGTGCATCTGTGCTGTACATTACCAACAGTCTACTGTCGACATCCTTTTCAGCCTGCCATGTTTGTGTTTTCAAGGCTCCCCGACAGGACCTATCAACTTTGCTTAAATATGGTGTGTATTGTTTGTGATTATGTTCTACATTGGTAAAGGTGCAAAAATTACATTTATAGTTCTGGGCGCCAGCCATTACCAGCTAAATGGAAACTTTACTCATCTTCAAGATAAATTCTGGCCAACTTGGTTTAGTATATATATATTGTTGTGTTGCTGCTGAATGTTCACGGTATCCAAGCAATACTGTGCGTTTTCTTTTCCAAAAGAGGAAGGTTTCAGAGAAAAATGGACGAAGCGAGAGCATTTGGCTTGAAAGTAAGCAATTTCTCTATTTCATTTCCAAATGGTTCTCCCTTCTTTTCTCCTCTTAACTATTGACACATTGCTGAAATCTTTGATCAGGACCTTCTGATCTATAAATGCCTTTTTTTTGTTGCAAATTTACCCTTAAAAAATGAACAATGCAGAACATAAATACAATGTATGTGTATTTTATGTAAGCAAAGCTGATAAATCACGTCAGGGACTGTTTCAATGTGGTGTAAATCACAAGTATTACTGTATCATTCAAAATAACTCTTTGGCTCTCTGAATGCTATTTCATTAAGTTAGGTGAGGAACATCAATCAATACAATCTTTGAAGTTGTAAACAGGTTCCTATAAATCATGGATCTAAAAACAATGTAGTGTTTTGTGTCAAAGTGTAACATGTTAGCACAGAAGGAATGGTCAACAAAGACTTTGGAATACATGATTTAGATTTGTCCATTTGGCCCCGACAACCTTGACAGAAAGTGCATAATCTTCTCCTTGCAACCTAAGCAAACGAATGTGTATAAAACGAGCAAGAATGTTATGCTTTATACTTTTTGTGGAATGCTTTAAGGCACAAAGTAAATGAAAACACAAAAGCCGCTGAGGAATATCTACACTTTAAAGCAAGCGTATTTTGGTATCTTGCAGAGGCTGTGCTTGCGTCGCAAACAAACCGTCTTGGGTAATCAAAAGCTAGATGAACACTTCTCCCAGTTGTAAACGCGGCAGTATCCACAGAATCTGCCATGCGATGCAAATAAACTGGTCCTCTAAAAATACAATTTCACTCCCATGTAGATACAGATGCTGGTTTTTCTGGGGAACATTTCTTTCAGTTGTGTCTGTGTGTGCCTGAGCTGCATGTTTCTTTCTCCCAGAGTGGGTGGAAAGATAAGGCTTTTAGTGCTGAATGTGGGGTCTTGTGCTGTGCTGCATCCGGATGATCAAGGTCCGCGGGTCCTCTAACTGGATTTCTTTATGTTGGCGACGTTCTGCCCTTTCGACTTGTTCAACGCCACAGTGGCCTGGCGGGAGAGAGAGGGCAAAAGAGAAAACGGTTGAGTGCAAAAGATTCAAAGGTCTGTGGTCTACTCCGATATAGCGGCAGGTGAAGCAAATCTGTGTTTTAGGAGAAACACAAATCAACACGACTGGACATCCACCATTTACATGAAATCCCACTTTTTGTTACTGTTCCTTAGCACTATCTAGTGGCTAAAACGGGGAATTACATCATGATTTCTGATTTCTGCAGCTCTTTTCTTGTATCTTTTCATGGGACCAGACTGCAAAATGACCGTAAAGAAGTCAGTGTACAGCTTGTACAACTGTGTACCTTTCCTGTCCCTTCAAAATAATTAAACACGGAGCCATTATTGTCTAAAGCGCTGGCAACCCCAAAGTGAAAATGCCCAAATTGTGTCCAGAGTAGGCTAGTCATGATAATCAATAAATCACTTAACCACACCGTAAATACAAACAAGCTGGACATGTGCATGAGTCTTTGTTTTCCTTCTTACACCTGGGTGTGCTGGTTCTATTAGCGCTGCACAATGAAATACTTTCTTGGTGCCTTTTGTGTAGAAAAACACAAAGAGGAAAAAATAAATAATGCAAAAACGGTGAAAGTTATGTTCAGTGATTCCCCAAACTCCCACCTCATTAAACACAAACAGCATATTCCACACGTCAAAAAAGTGTACATGCAAATGCAAGCTAGCGTACTAACCAGTTAGCCGCAAATTTATTTCTTCTAAACATAGGAAGCCAAAAATGTACCACTTCCACATGTAATGGGAGAACATTATCAGGTAGGACGTGCGATTGCTGACTTTGTGATTTTATGCAGTGTTACGGTAACACCATGTAAGCTAATGTCACAGTGTTTTGTGTCATTACTGCCGCCATATTCTATCACTAAACTGCCATCATTCATTCATTCATTTCGGAAAAAAACACAATATAGCGAGGGTGCGATAATCAAACCGCAATATTGCAAGGGACGACTGCCCTCGCTAAACATATCATTTTTTTCAAAATGTGAGGCTGTACTTAAGTTTCTGAGGTACTGTAGCCAGATAGAAAGTCTGTGCTTCAATTTGCGCACTCCTGTGCAACATTTTGAGCGCATGGGTACTGTTAGGAATGGAACATTTTCCTCTCGGTTATGTACAAGAACAAATATGTTGCATTACTGATCCAAAACAGAGCGGAAAGTATTTCATTCCTAACAGTGTATTCAACTTAAATATGGCCAAATGCACTACCTCCCTCAATAATCACCATCTTGGCTACGCCAGGGTAGAGTAGGCCTTAACTCCACACAGTAATGGATTTGGGACAGCAACCCCTCAGGAACGAAGTATGCTGTGTACACTTATTTGAGTCTGCAAAGTGAAACACAGCCACAGACCGAAAGATGGGTCGATACAAATATCCCCTTACCTGCTCCAAGACAACGCCGGCGGCCTGGTCGATGGCGCCGCCCACGTGCTGGTAGCGGCCGGTGTAGCGAATGAAGCCCCATGTCAGCATGGCCATCATGACCAGGCCCAGAACGCAGTCACACACCAGGGCGAAGGTGGTCAGGCCGATGAAAAACAGCACGCCGGACAACACGTAGAGGAAGCACACCAGCACGAACAGCACCGCTGGCGTGCGGAAGGCGCTGAACAGATTCTTGGACTGTAAAAAAACAAAACATTGTGATTGAGGATTGTGTTTAGGTCCACAGCATGTCCACCAAATTCTTCAAAATCTCCTACTACGACCTTATCTGAAATGGGCATATATAATACAGAGCAGCGTCTCTTACCTCGTTGTGCTTGGCGAACGACTCCCACATTTCCTCCAGTTCCTTCTCCAGTTGGTCTTGGTATCGGTCACAAAACTCCTGGCCGCCCATCTTCTTGGTGGAGGAGAAGCTGTGAAGAGCCTCCTTGAAGTAAAAGTGATGCTTATCCTCCAGGGATTCCGGAGCCATGTAGGGCAGGTCTCCCCCACACATCTGAGAGGAAACAAAGGCGGATTAGAAATAGATGCACACAGACAGATGGATAGATCTTGTTTTTTTTCCCAATAAATACATAGTACTAATTCATTACACTATTATACTATATGTAAAATAATAACTATTACATAACATTATTGGAAATTATATTGTTGTTTTATATTATTTTAGTGCTATATTGTGATCATTTACAGTACCAGTAAAACATTATTAAGTACAGATGCACCATATTTTTCTCCAGACGATACCGCACAACCTTCTGCTTCTCAAGACGGATATGGTACCGATAACTTTCTTACATCTACTTTTTTTGGAAGTAAGGACTGCACATCCTGAGAGCTGTGTGCCATGGGGTGCCAAGTTGAACTTGTCGTGACCAGTACGAGAGCAATAACACCAACGTGAACACACTGCGCCCTGTTCACAACACAAGCTGTACTACTACTACTGCAAAAAGCATTCGCAGAGTTTGCCTTATGCATAATTAACACGGTTTGTTTTAACAGTTTAGATTTGTGCCTAATTCTTATTGCTGTCTTTATTTAGGAGACAGTAAATTCAGTTACACATGCTGTGCATCGGCTATTGTCGGGCTATTGTCGTCCCTTGTGTATAGAAGTTCATTGGTTCCAGCGCTGACTGCAAAAAATGAATCTCGGCCATTCAATGAGAATAAATGGAATTGTCATAGTTTACATCACATTGCGCAACTCTTATACTGCAGTGACTCAAAACGGCCACTAGCTAGCGAACTAGCCAGTTAGCCTTTAATATGTCTTCTAAATTTAAGAAGCCAATAACTTACCACTTCCACACAGGATCAGAGGAGAACTTTTTTGTTTTACTCTTATTCTCCCGGCGATGCCAAGAAGTATTTATTATTTTAGATATGGAGTATGAAAGATTCTAGTCTCATTTGTGTCCAGAATGAAAAATTAGGTGTGTGTTTAACAGAAGACCAATATTTACCACACTTACAATGATATAGGGCTAGCTTTGAATGCTACGACGACCGTCAACATCTTATATTACTGGCTCATTATGGCTACTTCAAAAAAATCAATCTCAAACAGCTGAGGGAATCTGACAGGGCAACTATTAATTTTTCCCCCCATGCTTAGCTGCGAGAGAGCACTAAACAGCATCCTGTCCGCTGATTGGTCCGTTTGGGCGACTGCGATGAAGAGTTGAACATTTCTGGGATTGTGTCAGGATGACACGCGCGAGCACAACATTTAGCACGTGCGGATTTCGCCTGTGGCTTGGCCGGAAGGTGACTCGCGCAGGTTCCATTGAAAATGAACGGGCGAGTGTGGCGCCCTTTAGATTCTGCTGAGAGCCCGACAACCAACCTTCTCCATGTTCTTGTAATACTGATCTTTGCTCGCTGCCACGGCTGCCAGGTTGTTGGCCTCGGCGGTAGCCTTGTGAGACAGACAGACACATCTTTATGATGTTGTAAAGAATAAACTTGTCATGACAATGCTGCACACACCATCAGCATACTCTTTGGTTCTGGCAAGTCTTTTCCCTGGTAGATCTTGATGTAAGCCTGAAAGCACACATTTTAATTGTGACAGGATGTTTGTTTTTTTAAGATAGAGCAGTGACACCTCTCACGGACTTACCTTGAAAAACTCCAGCAGGCCTCTGCAGGTGACTTTATTGCCATTTATTTCCTTGACGGCCAGGTTGTCGGGATACAGCAAATTGGGGATCAAAACCTTCAGTTGCTCTTTGAACTCGGGCGCCACGGCTGACATGACATTAGGTCAAAAATGAGTGTGTGCGTGGCGTCAAATAGCGTCAAAACCTGCAGAGCTCACCGCTGAGTTGTCCCTGAAAGGCCGGGCTGGTGGCAACATTCAAGCCCGGGTGAGGCAGCAGGAAGCAGGAAATGCTGGTGAAGCAGGAGTGGATGTGCTCCCTCACTGTTTGCAGCTCCTCGTGTTGATGCTCCTTGACCTTTAAAAGGCAAAGCGGCCAAGTTCATCTCTCAGCACCGCAAAGTAACGAGTACAGAATCTCACAAAAGCTACTTCAACCTTCACCAGGCCTGTAGTGATAATCAATCAATTAACCGCGCCATGAACAAAATCAAAGGTGATCATTTTCACCGCCTTGATAAAGTGAAGTGCATGCAGGTTTCTAACAGGCTGGATGACAAGGGGGTTCACTCTGTGTATCTGTCCCAACACCAGCGAAGCACACTTGTCCTTTTCAGCTGAAAGCAATGTTAAGAATGGAATATGTTCCACTCTGCATTTGCGCTGGTTCATAACAGGGTGGAAAACTTTCTATTCCGAACAGGACTTACGCATTCAAATTGCTTGGTGTATCTGTGGGAGTGCACACACTGAATCACAGACTCTCTATCTGGCTACAGTGCCCCACAAAGTTCATCACTCACATTTCGACAAATTAGCAGACCTTTTTTTTTTTTTCTTAGAAGGCTTTAAGTGTGTCCCATTGCATGCATCAATTAGCTGCCTCTTTTTCTATCTGTAGAACACACAGAAAAGAGGAAGATGTGTGTTCACGTCTCACTTAAGGATTGTGGATGATGAGCAAAAACCCCCACAGAAAGTGCACTTTTCCTTAAAACGTGTCCGTGCTGAGTTACCTGCAGCCGCTTATCCAGGAATTTATTGCCTCCGATAAAACCGTATCCGTATTCATAAGGAAAGCTCCAATCACGGATCAGGAACATCAAGGACTGCGGAGGAATATGGTAGCAATTATTTTAGCAAATGCAGAAAAATCCTTTTCTTCCGGGAACAATCGTACCTGAAAGGGCTTCAGGAAAATTTCGTCCAAGGCCAAGCGACCGTACTCTGTAAAGAGCTGTGAAGAATTTGGAAACAAAAAATATTACAAAAATAAAGTCATAATATTGAGAGAAAAAACTGAATTTTACAATAATGAGGTCAAAATATTCTGACAATAAAGGCATAGTATTAATAAAATAATAAAGTTAAATACATGAAAAGGGAAAACAAGAAAAAAAACTATGTAAGGAGAAAAATAAAGTCAAAATATTACAAAGACTGGTTAAAAAACAACAACAGTGAAAAAGGAAAAAAGAGCAGACATTTTTCATTTAATAAACATTATTAAAACATTACAACGATAAAGTCATAATATTAAAGGACAAAAAATGGCATAAAGTTAAATATTAAAAACCACAAATATTAATTTTTAACAGTGGGATTAAACAAAAAATAAAGTTGCAAATTGAGGAAAATTAGGTTTGGTTATTAAAGTCAAAATATGATGAGAAGAAAGACAAACAAGTGAACTGAATGAAATGGAAAAAGAAGCAAATAATGTAAAGTAAGGAGAAAAAGTTCATACTATAGTCACAAATAAGACAAAGCTGAGCGTGCGAGGCTTTTTATTGCAATATAAAAAAGGTCTTTGCATATTTATAAAGGTAAAAGTAGCTAGGAGTAACTACGGAAAAGATTTAAAAGGTCTAAATATGAAAGGGCTGAAATGCGAGGGGTGTACTCATTTTTGTCAGATTCCATAGATATAAATAAACACCAACAGACCTGCAGCTGCTGCAGATCGTCTTCTTGGATGTTCTGCGACAAATTGTAGATCTGCAAACACACGACACAGGGACGCTTGATCAGACGTCTAGTATTGGAGGAGCTACACCGGAACCACCAAACAGTCGCCGCACCTGAACGGAGCTGGTCATGGTGCTGAGGGCAAAGATGGTGGCGCAGTCTTTCACTGTGGACTGGTTGTCAAAGGCTCCCTGGGTGTCCATCAACACGACGGCCACCTGCAGGAGGACATGTGAAAACAAGACGTGAAATACACAACGCAAGCTTTTTCAAAATGATAGGGTGAAAATTTGCCACTTTGATATTTTGTAACGCACGCTTAGAAGTTATAAACTATATTTCACAAAGAATACTGCACCTCAGCTTTGGCATACAACTCAAAAGACATGTTATTGTTGCTGGGTTTACATATAATATTTCAACTTGCTTCTTTGATAACCTTCCTGAATGTTCTTTTTATAGAATTATGACTTTATTCCTATAAGATTTTGACTTTATTAAGTATTTATTTATTTATTATATTAAATATGAATACTTGAAAAAACAACCCTGTGCTACTAAAATTAAAATTTTACACGTAACTTACAAGTTTTTTGTGTACAAACTTTTATGTGTTAAAATACATCTTTTCCCCCCTAATATTTTGACTCTATCTTGTAAAATTACAGGTTGTAATAATTCTAACTTTCTTCTTGTTATTGTTCTTCTCATAATTGTTACCATTTTGTTTTGACTTTCTTCCCATAATGTAACTTTTTCTGCAACCTAATTGAACAAAAATGACAACTTTCTTGTGTTTTGTTTGGTTCTCATAATGTTACTTACTATTATAACTTTTTTTTTTAAAGAACACATTTTTTCTTTTTTATTTCGACTTAGAACATAAAAAATAGTAGATTCTCAGAAAACAAACAAGACCCAACATTCATGACATGCACGCTCTTAAGGATGTGCAATTGGCCATTAGTTAAAAAATGATTCGCTCCAGGATGTAAACTAGTAAACAACCAACATCTTCTTATGTTCTTATGTTACGGAGGGGCCAGCCCAACCCCCGGACCTTCATCCAATGGAGAACTTGTGGGCTGACATCAAAAATGCTGTTTGTGACGCAAAAGCAAGAAATGTTGATGAATTGTGGAATGTTGTTAAAGAATGTTGGAGGGGAAGAACAGCTGAAAGGTGCCACAAGTTGGTTGAGTCCACGCCACACAGATGTGAAGCACTCATAAAAAAATAAATATTACTTTAGTCCTTCACAGGATTGACAAATCCTACAAACAAAATAGTTTTGAGTTTGTAAAGTCAACAGCAGACGCTGCTATTTTTTGAAAACAGCCTTAAGCGCGTGCATTTCATGAATGCTGGGTCTTGTTTGTTTTCTGAGAATCTACTCCACCTGCTAGTAACTCTTTTGCCATGTAGCAATAAAAATACACTAATAACAGTACTTCATCTGCTTAGTCACATTGCACTGTATTATATTGAACTCTGTTGCTATGGCGGCTATACTGTATCTGTCAAGTAATATCGCCGTACCTCTGTTCCATCGCTCTTTTGGATGAGGAAGATCTCGCTCCAAATCTGGATACCGGTTGTCTCAGGCTCCGAACCGCCTCTCCAGGAAAATCCGGTGAGCGGCTCGTCATCCTGGCCCAGCCAGTCTCTATTGTCCTGCGGGAGCATGACGACACAGGGCGGGTAGCTACTGTAAAATGTCTAATCCCTTCAGTCATATCTTAACTGGGCAGAAAAGGGTGAAAATGTGTCAAAACTGGCACCGTGTTGCGTGTGCTACTGTTTAACGACAAATACGGTTTGACCCCAGAAGTGGAGTTCACTAGTTCACTAGAAATGTCTCACACAGCTCCACCCACTCCACAAAACACCCACTGCAACGTGAACTTTAATCGCCACTAAATTCAGGACACGCCTTTGCCATGTGCGAATTGCCTGGTTAAAAAAACATGGCCGCCATATAAATGAGCATTTGTTTAACAATGATACACCTTGGAGGATATCTGCACCGCATGTATTTTGACCACAACCCAAAGGGGGCGCCACAAATGCTTTTCCAAGTCATGCGAGTCAAATGGTCCCAAACCGGGACTATATGAGAAGACCCACATTGAGGGGACCCGCATTTTCCAGTGGTCATTTTTTTTATTCGTTTTAAATAACAAAGGAAATTAAAAAAAAATAATGATTAAGATTGGTATAGCATTTGTGAATCCCATTTCACTTCCACTATTTCACAGCAATGGAGGGTGTTCAACTGGAACAATTTTGATCCAGGATCCAAAGTAGAAGACTAGCAGACGCACATCATACGCATGTCTTTTGGGGCTGTGAGAAGTTGAAGCTTTTTTGGGAAGAGGTTGCTCAAGATGTATATGCAACATGAGGTGCGGCAATAAGATCATGGACTGGTTAAGGTGCTTCTTACGGCCACTAGAAAAACCATCACTGCTACTCCTGAAGGGAGACTTGGCGACTCTAAATTGCCCATCGGTGTGAATGTGAGTGTGAATGTTTGTTTGTCTTTATGAGCCCTGCGATTGGCTGGCGACCAGTCCAGGGTGTACCCCGCCTCCCGCCCAAAGTCAACTGGGATAGGCTCCAGCATACCCGCGACCCTAATGAGGCTAAGCGATATAGAAAATGGATGGATGGATATTATTAGGTAAAGGAAATATGAGAAGCTTTTGATATGACTCCCACACCCTTTTTATTTCCTGTTTTCGTGAAAAACCCAATAAAAATAATGTAACAAAAAAAACTGATTATTAATGATTTTATTTTTTGTGAATCTCAATATGGTGGGGGGGCGGCTATCACGCTTGGCAGAGGTCTGCGCAGTAGGAGTGCTTTTCCAGATCTTATATTTTAAAATGTATTTAAAAAATAATATATTTGTTTATTAATAATAAATAAACAAACGTAATAAACGTAAGTCATTTTTATACTTCATTATCATTTTATTTCAGTTAAACCAAATAAATTACTTTTTTAATCAATTTTTTAAAACCTAAATACACATAATTACACGTCTCGCAAAAGTTCATTTCAGAGATACAGTAAATAAGACCTACAGTTAAATATTCTGATGTACTGCACATACCAAGGATGAAGACGACTAAAATGTTCAGACATGAGTCGTGTAATACATATTTTCATGGAGTTTTTGACTTGCTGTATGCGACCCAGCATGGTTGCGCAACCCACCAGTACCGCTGCCCAATGTGATAAATTTTCACACGATTGCATATCCCCATGTAGTTGTTGAAGGATCTCAACTGGTCCGATGACTCGGGCCGATGCAGAGTTAATTGCTGCGACACTTAATAACACACACACACACACACGAGGAGAGAGTTACACATGAACCCGAAATCATTTCCCTCCAGCAAACCTGCCAGTTGACATGTTGCAGCAGGGAGGGGCAATAATGCAGCTCGACTGGAGGTTTGTTATTCTTGTCTCAAAGGTTTGCGTGGCCCACCTTTCTGTGCATGTAGCGCAGCATGAAATCAAGCAGGAAGCTCTTCCCCTTCCTGAAGGCCCCGGCGACCGACAGAACCACCACGTGTTTGTCCCGGACCTCGGGGGCCAGCAGGACGTGTGCCAGCGCTTCCTCGTTGAGCGCGAAGGAGTGCTCCTCCTTGCACACCGTCACTATCTGAACTGGACCCGGCTCTTTACCGCCCATTGTTCACAGCTGCTGGTCCCTGTAGGGGAACACACAAATCACACGTCGGAGTGAAAAATGAATCCAGAAAAGAGTCGCTCACAAGCACGCATCATTCTGTGCAGACATATTTTATTAGGAAAAGGAGTTTGAGCCAAAAAACATTTTTAGATGTAAACGATAACACAAAAAGAAAAGAAATGCTACACACATGCTAGTAACAGCAAAAAAAGATATTGAATAGTACGGGCCAATACATACGACCATTTCACATGTACATATGACAGATCGTTAACTGATTTTCCATCTTGAGACTGTAAGCAAGTTGACGTTAAAAAACGTGACATAAAAAAATTCCACCCTTTAATATTCTTCCACCTATCCGAGGTCGGGTCACGGGGGCAGCAACCTAAGCAGGGAATCCCAGACTTCCCTCTCCCGACGTTCTCAGGCCAGCTGAGAGACAACCTGTCTTGGGTCTTCCCCGAAGCCTCCTACCGGTTGGACGAGCCCTGAACACCTCCCCAGGAAGGCGTCCGGGGGGCATCCTAACCAGATGCCCAGCCACCTCATCTGACTCCTCTCAATGCGGACGAGCACAGGTTCTACTCCGAGTCTCTCCCGGAAGACAGTGCTTCTCACCCTATCTCTAAGAAAGAGCCCAGCCACCCTGCGGAGAAAACTCATTTCGGCTGCTTGTACCCGCCATCTTGTCCTTTCGGTCACTACCCAAAGCTCATGACCATAGGTGAGGGTAGGAACGAAGATCGACTGGTAAATTGAGAGCTTTGCCTTTTGGCTCAGCTCTCCCTTCACCACAACAGACCGGTGCAGAGTCCGCATCACTGCACCGATCCGCCTGTCCATCTCGCGTTCCATCCATTCTCCACTCATGAACAAGACCCCGAGGTACTTAAACTCCTCCACTTGGAGCAAGATCTCACCCCCGAACCAGAGATGGCACTCCACCCTTTTCCGGGCGAGAACCATGGACTCGGACTTGCTGATTTTCATCCCGGCCGCTTCACACTCAGCTGCGAACCGATCCAGTGAGAGGTGAAGGTCACGGCTCGAAGAAGCCAACAGGAGCACATCATCTGCAAAAAGCAGAGACCCAATCCTGCGGGCACCAAATCGGAACCCCTCATTCGTTTAATCTTTTTTGTTTGTTGTTAAAAAAATAGAGCAAACATAAAAAAAACAGTACATTCAATTAGAATCTTAAATCAAATACACGTTATACATGATTTCTTTCAGGAGAGATTCACTTATTTTTACACTTCATGGCATTACCATTGAAAATACTGCTTGACAAATTGTGTACACTGACTCTGGAAGCGGTTTTTTGGATTTTTCGTCGTACCTCTGAGATAAAACGGCTTCTGAATCCAAACAAAGTGGAGGTCAAGCATCTTTATGCAAACATATAGCCATGGAGAAGTTGACTGGGAGTGTGAAGAGCCGTGTATTGGTAACAACCGCGTGCTTCCGGCCAGCCGCATTAAGGGAGACGCTTTGTTGTGGTGTGGAGAAGTCACGGCCCACGCAGAGTCAGAAGACAGGGCGCGAACTGTGCTGTCTGCGGTTACCGATCTCAAGTTTTACCCTCGTCTCTCACCAACGCCAAGGGTGTGGCGCTCCGAGGTAGCATGCCGAACATTGCTCCGCGCAGTCGCTCTCATTACTGGTAGCAGAGCAAAAACACACGAAATGTGCCTTTGCAGTCGTCTTGCTGTGGCAAAACACAAACTTCCCAAACGAGAATGTCAGCTGACGTTCACCAGTGTCGCTCTACGCGGGGAGGTAGCTAGTATTTAGCCAACAACACGGCAAGGCTAACCGTTAGCCGTTGTAGCAGGAAATCCGCACGGCAGTTTTGGAACAATTAACGATTAAAACACTTTACCTCGACGGCGGCTTGCTCGCCTCACTTGCGGCGGGTTGTGGAACCAGTGAAAGCCTGAAAAAGGCCTCGACGCAAGCGCGTTGGATTTGAGAAAGGACAAAAGTTTTTTTCCCCCCGGAACCCCACAACTCTACGCTGGCATGAAAACAACCATGTCAATTTAGTCGGGTCGCTAATCGCACATACTTCCGGGATCAATCCGCGCAACAACTCCTGGGAAATGATGTTTGCCTGTGCGTTTGCTGACAATGGTGTCGGTCAGAGTAAAACTCCAATACCCGTCACGCTACTTCAACTTCTTTGAACTATGGGAAATGTAGTTATTTACGCTTAAATACTAATTTACGATTTTTTGCGCGAATTACGTCATCGTCATGTGTTTCGGTTTGACGGATGAGGATTAAGGCCACATAAAGGATTGTTTTTGTAGAGAAAATAAGTCTTAGGCTTTTAAAATGTCGAGTTTACATAGATATATATATATATATAGAAATGCAGCTCCAGACGAAATATTAACTATATATAACTATATTTTTATGTCAAATATCCATAGTAAATCTGTTTCAAATGGCTCCTGGTAAAAATATTCTAACTCATGTGTATATATTAACAATAGATCAACAAATTAAACGATAGTATTAGTATAATTGTACAGTTAAAACAATTGAAAACATACACACACACATTGACAATAAAGAATGACAAATTTAATTTGTTAGATGAAAAAAAAGTCAAGCACAAAAATAGAATTTGAACAGTGGCAAGGAGCCTGAAACTGCAGTGTTGTTTTGTATGAAAATACGTGTAGGACATGAATAAATAAACACATTTATAGCCACATTCTCCAATTTGATATGACAATAAAGGCGCTGATGAAATAAGGACTAATCCAGAATAAACAAAATAAATGATAAGTAAGTGGAATATTATTGTCTCATTGCACGGGCAATAGTGAGTCATTGTAGCATGAAGGGGTAACATATATATCGTATTATAAAATAAGGTCGCAGTTAAGAGTTAAGGCAGAACAAAAGTTAGTATTACATATTTCTAAACTTTTTTTTTACCAAACTTGCTCCACTCCAGAAAAATGGAAGGATGTTATTTTTTAACCTTTTGTTTGTAACATACGCCAAATCCATCCAATGCAGGTCAATATATAGGCAAAGCAATGAAAAATAGTTTTTGTTATTAGCTTGATCTTATTATATTTATTTTATTTCTTTTTTGTAACGTGTTAACTTTTTTTTAAAGAAATGCACAACAGCTTTTTTACAAACTGATACCGATCATTTTTTATGTCTACTTTTTTACCACCTGCTGTGGCCCAGCAAGGTGCACTGTATCGGGGCACTTGCTCCGAGCAGACTGTGTGACACCACAGAGGTCTCTGGCGAACCTTTTACACTTTTCAAATGTTGCAGTGCTGGCGTTTCCGGTGGCTGATAGGGTTTTTTGTGTGCTTCGTGTTTTTTTTTCTCCTCATGACGGAGCATCTGGTGCAACTAGCACACCAAAGGTCTTCCTCAGAAAGTGGATGTTTGTTTGCAAGTTACGACAGGCCGTTAACGTCACAGGCAGGAGACAAAGGAACGCTTGATTTGCGCACTCACACAGTACGGGTAATCTCACTTCACTGGAGTGTTTTTTTAACTTATTGGTTATCAGACCTATTTTTAATTGGATTTGAAGCGCTTCCCACTCAAAATTCCACTGGAATAAACTCAGATGAAAATCCAAATAGTTGGAAAAAAGCTGTAATTTTCAGAGAATAAAGTCAAAATATTAAGGAAAAAAAGTCGCAATTTTATGACAATAAACATGTAGAAAAAATAATATAATTTTACTAGCATAAAGTTAAAATATTAAAGAAAAAGGTTACTATCATTTAAAAGTTGTAATGTTGTGAAAACTAAACCAAATAACAAATAAAGTTGTCATTTTTGGAGGATTAGTTTGCAGAAAATGTTAAATTATAATGTTAAGAAACTGAAGTCAAAAAGGAAAATGCAATAGATGGGAAAAAACAGTAATATTATGAAAATAAAGATATAAGAAAATAATAATATAAGGAAATGTTAGGGGGAAAAAAGAGAATAAAAGTTGCAATTTCAAGAAAATAAACTTAATATTAATATTAAAATTACATAAATAATGAGGAAAAAGTGTAATTTTAGTAGCATCCAGTTGAAATATTTAAAAAAAGTCGCTGTTTTGTGAAAAAAAATTGTAACTCTGTAAAAAAACATATGGAGCCCCCGAGCAAACATGGAGAACAAAATGTCATGGGTAAAAAAAAAACTGCAAGGGAATGTCCTTTTTCTTACCCACAATCTTTTTCCCAAGTCAGTTTGTTTCTTTGTTGTTTTTTTTAATGCATCATTTTTTTCTCCATGTCCCCTCGGGGGCTGCCAATGATGTCTTTCTTCTAGAATTAGACCACGGGGCCATTAAAAAAGCACACGCTGCAGTCTGTAATAACACCTCCTCCCCAAATGTCTTCTTGTATCAAAAATGTTTCCCAAATATTTAGGCTACTTGGGGGTGTTATATTAGCATGATGAACACGTTAGAATATCTACATTGTGTAACGGTAGGACGTACAGTAGTTATTGGAGTGAATGTAAATGAGTAAATGACTGATTATCTTGTTGTTCTATTTGTCGCTGTCTTCCGTGCTGTGTTGTTTTGTTACTGTTGGCTGCAGAGCGATTTGCCTCACGGGGACAATAAAGACTCCTTGAGTTGGAAGGACGTCTTCCAGACCTGAGAATGACAGGCAATTATGAATATATCAATCATGAATGAATAGTCCCCCCAAAGGGTACAAGCAGTGTAGATTTTGTCCACAAAAGTGCTGACACGTAAATGACCGGGCAGTGTCTTCGTCACAGATAAGAGGCAGAAAAGCAACAATTATCCAATCCTTTCATATTAAAATCTTAATATCCACCCCCTGCTAAGTCCAGGAGCGACCCGGCAGCCTCCTGGGCCTCGGTGTCCAGCTGGAGGATCTCCACGGTCTCCAGGTCCAGCTCGGTGTCGTCCGGCAACACCAGGTACTGGTACTCTTGAGACTGGTAGTAATGCAACTCGATGTAGCCGCTGTCGGCCAGGGGGTCTTTCTCTAAGTCCGCCTGCTGGTATTCCACCGGCTCTATGGCCACCAGCTCCTCGTGATCCGGCGTCAGGGGAAAGTCCGGGTGGTCGTCGAAGGTTGGATTATCCGAGGTCAGGCTTGGGGTCAGCATGAGGGAGTGAGAAAGGGAATCTGAAAGGAACAACGGAAGCACACACACAATTACCGTGGCTAAAGTGCGGCCTGAGGCTGTTCTTTTACTGGCCCGCAGCACTTTCCAGAAATATCATTTTACAAGAAAAGGAAAAAAACAAAAACATTACCGCGATTAAGTTGAAATGTCGCAATAAACAAAAGTTGTCATTCATTCATTTTCTATAGCGCTCCTCATAAGGGTCGCGGGTATGCTGGAGCCTATCCCAGCTTACGTTGGGCGGGAGGCGGGGTACACCCTGTACTGGCCGCCAGCCATTTGCAGGGCACATATAGACAAACAAACATTCACACTCACATTCATACCGATGGGCAATTTAGAGCGGCCAATGAAGCTAACATGCATGTTTTTGGAATGTGGGAGGAAAGCGGAGTACCCGGAGAAAACCCACACACGCTCGGGGAGAACATGGAAACTCTACGCAGAGATGCCCAACGGAGATTCAAACCCTCAACCTCCTGACTGTGAGGCCAACATGCTACCCATTCAGCCACCTTGCGGCCCCAAAAGTTATCATTTCAGGAAAATTAAGTAGTGGAAAAAGTTATGTCAGAGAATAAACCCAAGATATAAAGAGGTGGAAAATAAAAATAAAAAACTGCAATTTGACAATAATAAATTGCTTTTAATAAAAAAGGTGCAATATTATAAGATATACTTTACACATCATTCGTATTTTTGGAAAATTAGGTTGCAGAAAATGTTATAATGTTACCAGAATACAGTATTAAGGGAAGAAAGTCATAAATACAAGACGAAAATGAACAAAAAGAACATTGAAACAGCAAACAACGGCAAAAATTCAAAAAGTCAAAATATTAAGAGAAAAAAGTCCAACGAGAAAAAAAAGAATAAACTTCTCAAATTATGAGAGAAAAGTGTCATTTTAGTAGCGTAGGAATGAAAAATCGAAGAAACGGTGATATTTTGTAAAAATTATGATATATATTTTACATGTTGTATATTTTAGGTTGGGCAAAAGTTATATTATTATGGGAATAAAGTCAAATTACTATGGAAAAATGTCATAATCATGAGAAAACAGAATAACAACAGCAACAAGAATGACAAAATTAGTAAAGTCAACTATTATTAGGATAAAAGTCCTTAACTAACAAGAAAGTTGTACAAAAATACATTTTCCTCCTACTATAATATTTATAAAAATAAACAGTAGAAGGAAAATTAATATTCATTCATTCATTTTCTATACCGCTTATCCTCATTAGGGTCACGGGGATGCTGGAGCCTATCCCAGCAGACTTTGGGCGGGAGGCGGGGTACACCCTGGATTGGTCGCCAGCCAATCGCAGGGCACATATAGACAAACAAACATTCACACTCACATTAGGAAAATTAATATAATTTTAGTAATATAAGGTTGGCCGCATGGTGGCTGAGTGGTTAGCACATTAGCCACACAGTCAAAAGATCTGGAAGACCTGGGTTCAAATCTCCTTTGGGCATCTCTGTGTGGAGTTTGCATGTTCTCCCCGTGCGTGTGTGGGTTTTCTCCGGGTACTCCTCTTTCCTCCCACATTCCAAAAACATGCATGTTAGGTTAATTGGCGATTCTAAAAATTGTCCATCTGTATGAATGTGAGTGTGAATGGTTGTTTGTCTATATGTGCCCTGCGATTGACTGGCGACCAGTCCAGGGTGTACCCCGCCTCTCGCCCAAAGCCAGCTGGGATAGGCTCCAGCATCCCCGTGACCCTAATGAGGATAAGCGGTACAGAAAATGAATGAATGAATGAATAATATAAGGTTGTGTTTTAGAAGAAACAAAAGAGTGTAAAGGTGACTATAGGGGTGTTATTTCATGTCTCCGGGCTCTAATAATATTGAAAACTGTATTGAGAAAATCATAAAAAAATAAGTGTAGTTCTATGCTACAAAAATATTCCATTTATGAAGAGTGAATCCTTTGTGGTGGAAATTGGCTTCACGCGGTCGGGCCTGGAACCGAATAACCGCCACAAACGAGGGACCACTGTGGTCGCTCAGTCCCGCCCGTGCCTCTTGATTTTTCCGAGCAATCTTTCTCAAATGTCATGAAAACTGTTTATTGATTGAATTCCTTGATTTAAAACACATATTACTGTTTTTAATTCACGTGCTTAAAAGTACACCCAAATGCGCAATCTATAGCTTTTTCGCAAACGTAGACACGCGACAACATGTCAGCGTCGGCCGCAGAGGGTGCAGTAGTTCTAGAGGTGAGGGTCACGCTCTTTGTTCATCACCAAAATGAGAAGATTCAAGTGGCAGACCATGAAATGCTGCTTAACGTTCTCATCAATCACAGTGAAGGCCTTGAGATGATTCAGTGTTGGGAAAATTAATCCCCCAGGAGGATTTGAAAGACTTTATCCTGCTAAGGAAATTTGATATGTTTATACACATATGTATATTTAAAAACGTTTGAAATAAAACAATACTTGAATGAAATATTAATCAAATAAAGAAAACTTGTCAGTGCAGTAGAGGGACGACTAATTACTAACAACACGTTCTTGATGGCAGCCCCACGCACACACACACACACACACACACACACGTACCGTGTATATGTAAGCATGTAGAGGTCTGCATAGAAAACACGAGGACATTAAGGGGGCTGTTGCGGCGTTACCAAGGAAATGGAAGGTTGTCGCCATGGCAACGGAGCGCAAACACAGAAACAATGTTGCACGCTGCAAGAGGCCGAGGGAGAGCGAGCCACGTCCTGCTATTTCATGACCAACCTGACATTTCCATGGGGTCGCAGTCGTCAGACACGCCGTAGTCCACGCCCTCCAGCCTGCGCAGAAAAGCAACACGTCTACTGCACTGAAATTCAACAGACATCCAAATCGAGGCGGTGCGGCTCACAGGGCAGGCTTGCTGATCAGGCTGCTGCTGCTGCTGTGGTAAGTGTGGGTCTTGCGGAGAACATCCAGCAGCGCCACCCGATGCTCCGGACTGACGCACCACATAGATCCCTTCCCCACCGACTGGAAACAGCCAAGGGTGTGCGAGTTAAGGAACCATATTATTGGGCACAGAACCATGCAGGCTAACAGTAAAGCATGCATACCTCATTAGCACACAATATACTGTAGCTTCATGCGCTAAATAGCAGCTTTTCCATTGGGTTGGACCTGGTGTTGTGTCGGTGTACATGGGATGTCATAACAAAAGATAGGCAACTGCTGATTAGCTGTGTGCTGATACCTCCCATTTGGAGTGCCATCATGGGTACCTTTCTAAGTAGAATTGTCCATCTATCCATTTTCTATACCGCTTATCCTCATTATCGTCACGGGTGTGCTGGAGCCTATCCCAGCTGGCTTTGGGCGGGAGGCGGTGTACACCCTGGACTGGTCGGTAGACAAACATTCACACTCTAATGGACAATTCAGAGTCGCCAATTATTATGTGATATAATTGAGGGGGGCGCACGGTGGATGAATGGGTAGCATGTTGGCCTCACAGCCTGGAGGTTCTGGGTTCGAATCTCTGTGTGGAGTTTGCATGTTCTCCCCATGCGTGTGTGCGTGCGTGGGTTTTCTCCGGGTACTCCGGTTTCCTCCCACATTCGCAAAACATGCATGTTAGCTTCATTGGCCACTCTAAATTGTCCATTAGAGTGTGAATGTTTGTCTACTGACCAGTCCAGGGTGTACCCCGCCTCCCGCCCAAAGTCAGCTGGGATAGGCTCCAGCATACCCGCGACCCTAATGTGGATAAGCAGCATAGAAAATGGATGGATGATATAGTTTTTATTTATATTACATTGGTGATAAGTAATATTTTTAAGATATATTATATTAAGATACCTCATAAAGGATTAATTGTGGTTATCCACTAAGAAATATTAGCAGTTGTACATTTTTTTTGGAATAAAAAAGAAACACAAAGGATTTTTGGACACGGGTGCTATGCGATATTATATAAAATCTATAAAAACATATAAATGGTTGCTGTCAATTGAAAAGTAAGAGAGTTTTTAAAAACTGTAAAAATAAAAATAACAAACTAGGCTGTCACAGTTATTGCATTAACGGCGTGTTAACTGAAGTGTCCTTTAACGGCACTCATTTGTGGACATGTAATTAACGTGTACACGTCCTGTCGGCCTACAACGTAGTTTCCGGAACCACAGCGGTGGCCGTTTTGCGTTGAGCTAGATGCTTGAGCAAATACTGAGCAGAAATGGGCAAAGAAAATGACATTTTGACTTGCAATATTAGCTTGAAAGCCCTCTCAGCAAGACAAAGTTATTTGTGTCGCTGTGACGAAGTACATCACCTCTGGGAGAAGAGAGAAGTGACTGGCGCACTGCAGGTATTGTTTTGTCGTTTATACAGTGGTACCTTGTCATGAAGTGACTAGCCAGTGTTTTTAGATGCGAGCCGTCTCTCGTTCAGCTTTGAACTGATTGCTAAAATTTAGGCTAGAAGCTGCTGGTTACCAGCATAACCAATGAGAGCTATTTGGGGTGATAGCTAATGCTGTGCCATTGACACTACCATCATAGCCACTGTACGTACATTGTAGCCATCTGATTTATCTTATTTAGTATGGATTGTGCAAAACTATGACATGAACAACATCAAATTAAAAGCACTAAATGAATATAGAACCATCTTCTACAAAATTTACAAATAGTTATACATAAAAGTACCTGTGATTAAATATGAGTATCATGCGTTAGCTATGGACAAATAATCGTGATCATATATTTTAATCAATTGACAGCCCTAATAATAATATACATAAAATATATAGAATATATACCATATATATGTATATTTTTTTAATTTTAATATGTATATAATGACAAAATTTTATTTTTTTAAATATGGAGATACATGCCTTTCATGTTTCTGTGAACTTGAATATATGTACATATATTTATATTCCAGATGAAATATTGATGTGTATTGAAGGCAAGGTGTACAGTATATCATACAGTATGATGTAAATATTTACATATATTTAATATCCCAGATGAAGATGGGTATTGAAGGCAAGGTGTACAGTATATCATACAGTATGATGTAAATATTTACATATATTTAATATCCCAGATGAAGATGTGTATTGAAGGCAAGGTGTACAGTATATCATACAGTATGATGTAAATATTTACATATATTTAATATCCCAGATGAAGATGTGTATTGAAGGCAAGGTGTACAGTATATCATACAGTATGATGTAAATATTTACATATATTTAATATCCCAGATGAAGATGGGTATTGAAGGCAAGGTGTACAGTATATCATACAGTATGATGTCCTCACCTGGCTTTTGTCCCTCTCGATGCGACAGAAGCTCTTGCTCAAGGACAGGTTGTGGCGCACCGAGTTCCTCCATCCCGCGCTGGCCGTCCTGTAGTAGGGGAAGTTGTCCACAATCCACCCGTAGATGTCCTTCACTGGGAGCCTCTTGTCTGGCGAGTCCTCAATGGCCATGAAGATCAGGCAACTGAAGGAGTACGGGGGCTTGGCGGAAGAAGGACGCTGGCCGGCCGACTCCTGCTGGGCCAGCGACAGCGTCGTTTTGGAAAGTGGCTGCAGGGGGAGCAGGTTTCCTCTCTGATGCAGCCAGCTGAGGCAGGTCAGGTCGTCCTGGTCTGAGGTGTTTGGGGGATTCAAGCTCAGCGCAGGAGGTCCCGTCGTCCAGTTGGAAAGAGGGGACGAAGAGGACTGGAGAGAATCTGCCGTCGCGGGAGAGAGGGAAGTCGGGGACGGCGGGAAGGAGATGGGCGAGAGAGGGAGGGAGATGTGGTGGCCCGGCGGGGAGGGAGAGAAGGGGCCTCCGAAAGCAATGGGACACGGAGACAGAGAGCGACAGCTATTGTCCATCGGGACGCTTCTGTCGTTCACCTTTGCCCCTGCGAGAAAAAGACAAAGACGAACATTTCTACCAGAAGAACTCTCAAGCTGTGGCACAGGTACCACTGGTGGTACGCAGGCACCATCTGGTGGTACGCAGGAAGGCCAGAGAGCTTGAAATAAAATATAAGAGAGACATACAAGTTGTAAAATATATAAACGTATGTTAGGGGTCTGAACGCAGTTGGGTCATTCTTAGGGGAAGCAGTGGTGACTGTGGAGCCACAAGAGGGAACGGATACTGAGCAGAAATGGAAAAAGAAAGAAGTACATAGATTGGTAAACTTAGCTTGAAAGTTCTGGCAGATGGCTCTCACAACAAGACCAGTCTTTTCTATCTACTGTCGCTGTGATCTGAGTTTTGATGTTGAGTACATCTCCTGCTATAAAAAAGCAAGAAGGTATTTTTTTATTGTGGTTTATGCAGTGCTACTTACGAGTGTAACAACTAACGAGGGTTTTTCAGACGCAAGCCATCTCTACGCAGATTGTTTTGCTCAAATTTGGGTTATGAGCTGCTATTTATTGCCAGGCATAGCCCAGGACAACTATTCGGGGGCTTGTGTCAATGTGACCATGGCACCGGGGAGAGTTTTCAACGCATCAGTATGTACATTATAGCCATCTAATTGATCTTATTTATGATGTATTGTGTACATCTAAGACAGGAACAACATCACATTAAAAGCACAAAGTGTATACAGGACCACCATCCACCAGTGCTAGCCCGGACTAATATCGGACCACCTAATCCAGGCGGTTCGTTCCCTGTATGACCGGTGTCAGAGTTTGGTTGGCATTGCTGCCAATCAGTCGGACCCGTTCCCAGTGAGGGTTGGACTCCGCCAGGGCTGCCCTTTGTCACCGATTCTGTTCACTACTTTCATTGACAGAATTTCTAGGAGCAGCCAGGGCTTCTGTATATGTATCACCTTCTAAATATGTTTTTTTTAACATTATTAGAGCTCTCGAGACATGAAATTACACCCCTATAGTCACCTCTACACTCCTATTACCCCATTTAGTAGTACATTATTAGAGCTCTCGAGACATGAAATTACACCCCTATAGTCACCTCTACACTCCTATTACCCCATTTAGTAGTACATTATTAGAGCTCTCTAGGCATGAAATTACACCCCTATAGTCACCTCTACACTCCTATTACCCCATTTAGTAGTACATTATTAGAGCTCTCGAGGCATGAAATTACACCCCTATAGTCACCTCTACACTCCTATTACCCCATTTAGTAGTACATTATTAGAGCTCTCGAGGCATGAAATTACACCCCTATAGTCACCTCTACACTCCTATTACCCCATTTAGTAGTACATTATTAGAGCTCTCGAGACATGAAATTACACCCCTATAGTCACCTCTACACTCCTATTACCCCATTTAGTAGTACATTATTAGAGCTCTCGAGGCATGAAATTACACCCCTATAGTCACCTCTACACTCCTATTACCCCATTTAGTAGTACATTATTAGAGCTCTCGAGACATGAAATTACACCCCTATAGTCACCTCTACACTCCTATTACCCCATTTAGTAGTACATTATTAGAGCTCTCGAGGCATGAAATTACACCCCTATAGTCACCTCTACACTCCTATTACCCCATTTAGTAGTACATTATTAGAGCTCTCGAGACATGAAATTACACCCCTATAGTCACCTCTACACTCCTATTACCCCATTTAGTAGTACATTATTAGAGCTCTCGAGACATGAAATTACACCCCTATAGTCACCTCTACACTCCTATTACCCCATTTAGTAGTACATTATTAGAGCTCTCGAGACATGAAATTACACCCCTATAGTCACCTCTACACTCCTATTACCCCATTTAGTAGTACATTATTAGAGCTCTCGAGACATGAAATTACACCCCTATAGTCACCTCTACACTCCTATTACCCCATTTAGTAGTACATTATTAGAGCTCTCGAGACATGAAATTACACCCCTATAGTCACCTCTACACTCCTATTACCCCATTTAGTAGTACATTATTAGAGCTCTCGAGACATGAAATTACACCCCTATAGTCACCTCTACACTCCTATTACCCCATTTAGTAGTACATTATTAGAGCTCTCGAGACATGAAATTACACCCCTACAGTCACCTCTGCACTTCTATTACCCCAGTTAGTAGTACATTATTAGAGCTCTCTAGGCATGAGATACACCCCTATAGTCACCTCTACACTCCTATTACCCCATTTAGTAGACATAAAGCCCTGCCCCTGCACACCACCTTTCACACAAAAGTCAGCTGGGATAAGCTCCAGCTCACGCGCAGCCCGAGCACAGATACTCATGGCCCCTTTTTGATACTTTTCATTTCCCTTTTAGGGATGTTTGGGGGTTCTGTAAGGTTGAACGGACGTGGGCAGTTCAAGTTGCCCGTTCCGTCCCGCCGCTGTTCACCCACCGTAGCGATCAAAGTCCAAGACGTGCGCTGGCGGTGTCCCACCAACACCAGCATCGCCACCATGACGTTAGAAACGCGCGGCGTCGGGACTGGACGTCTGTCCCTTCAACATGCCGCGCACGCTGGAAGCTTCTTGGCGTCTGCAAAGCGTGCAGTTCCCGCAGCAAATGGCGGAACACTATAAAGTTTCAAGGAAGCCGCCTTTTGTTCCGCGCAGGTGAGCTCTCGTTTCGGGGCACGAGCCGAACACGAAAACGATTCGACTCACCGGAGAAGCCCGAAGGAGAAAGGCGGCCAAGGTGCGCCCCAGGCGGGTTAAAGGTGGATTTCTGCGGGGCCGAAACCTCGAGCCGGGAGAGAGGCGGACCGCCGGCGGTGCGTGTTGAGTTGTGGTTGGGTTGCCATGGAAACCGCAGGGACGCTTTGCTGCCGGCGTGCCCGAGAGCGCGCGCTCCCGGCGGAGGAGCGTCACAAGAAAGACGGTTGGAAAAAGTGGATATTAAAAAAAAAAAACAACAACCCAAAAACAAAAACCCGACGGGAAGTACGTCAACTTTGTAAACATCATGCTAGCTAAAGGGGCGGTGACTGAAGACTCAACTTTTATCTCGCCGCCTGAAAAGGGGGCGTGGCCTGAATGCCTCGCGCACAGGCTCCGTCAAAGTAGCCGCGTGCGATCCCACTGATTCGGTTCTCGAGCCGATAGCGTCAAGCTTAGGCTGGGCGGAGCGATACCGACCCGAACCGATACTCTGTGCTCCTAATGTGCGTCGTGCATTTCATGTCACAGCGGAAAGAATGCGAGGCGTTTTGTGAAAGACCTTCCTCATTTAAATCAACCCAATGGATTTCTATCTTTCAAAGCCTGAAGTATTATGAGGAGACAGGATTTACAATGCGAACAGGTACATGTCACATAGCAATCCCTCGCTATATTAGATATATATATATATAATTTAAAAAATATATATATATATAATATAAATTAGAGTATCGCTCCCTCGTGTAACGTTTTGGGGTTGATTTTGGCTTTGAGTGCAAAAACTTGAAAAGACAAATTATATGTGCTATTGTGGTCTCCAGGCATCATTAATATTATGAGATATGACGTTAGATTACATTATCTTTCACGCTGCATGGAGACTGGCTATTGAGCTAGCGCAGCCATGAGTGGGAAAGAAAATAATCTCTCGTTCTGTGTGGAAGTGGTAAGGGTTTGTGGTCCTTGCGCTGCTTCCCCACTCTTTTTCAAACACTACATTTAGTCCAGTGGAGAGGCTCAGTAGCTTGCAATGCTAGCGGCGGCCATCCTTTATCCTGTAGCATGCCCACGTGATGTATACAAGGAATAACAGGAGTATGAAATTGACAAACACCAGTGGTGAGGGTCCTATCAGGCCGTTTTGGCCCATGGGACTCTGCAGGCAGCTGACAGGTACCGGCAGGCCAAGTGGTCTGCGGCTCTGGCAGTCACTGAGACATAAATATTAACATGGCCTCTTACAACGAAAATTGCTTAAATTCATTTATTCTTTCCTTCGGGTTTGGAACCAATTAACCACGATAAACGAGGGGTTACTTGTCTCAGAGGAGCAATCCCAAATAAGCAATCGCTGGATGGCTAACAGGAAGAGGGCGGGATATACCTATACATGATGGACAGCTCAAAGACAAGACTCCTAAAATGTCCCACAATAGACAAATCGAATACACAAAGCTGAATATATTTATTTTCCCCCGCTACAAAACTCCAAACATCATGCTTCGTCATATTTTGATAAATAAAAGGTGGCCTGGTGGAAATGATGCAAATAAAAGGTGGCCTGGTGGAAATGATGCATCCATTTGAGTCATGTTTGTGCAGCAGCAATCCCCCCCTATTGACAAACCATACAATCTTAACAGCCCTTGTTTAAAAAAAAAAAAAAGTTAGGCGACAGAACGTATTTGTCAGAATATCTGGACACAATTTTGCATTTTCACAGCCTGACGAGCTCAACACTGCACACGCACGTTTGGACTTGGCTGGCAAACACGTGGATTAAGGAAGGCAAGTGTACAAACAGTCACACACACTTTTTCTTTTTTTTGGGACGTCCGGTCACGTGATCGCCTCACAGTCACCTGACCAGGTGAGATGTTAACCAGTAAATGATGACTGGCTGGAAGATGGCGGTTGCCACGGTGATGTACATGCGGACTTGGGGTTTGGCGCCAGAGCCGGTCGACATGGAGTCCGACGCCAGAGAGGTCAGGATCTTCATTTTCAGGGAACGGACCTGATTGGAAAAGCATTTTTATGATGGTATTCTTTTCACAAAATGAGCACTAGAAAAACATGGATGTACTTTAGCGTGGCCTGCGGCTGCATGAGTGCCGCTGACACTGGGTAGCTGCGGTGCATCGAGACAAAACGTGAATTCCATCATTGACATTGTGAAAGTGAGCATGAGCTCCTCCCATGGGAAACTGGGCCACATAGCAGTTTTATTAGATAATATAATTTTGCCGTATCCCAGCAAAAACTCAACTCTGAATCCCCAACGTCCCTTCCTGCCCACATGCTCAGAAGACATTTACTGAAACACACAAGCATGTGTCTTATTTATGCTTTCAATTGCCTATGTTCTCTGTTTTTATCTATAGTATTGGGTAATAAGAGTGTAAAGGTGACCATAGGGCTGTTATTTCATGGTCAGCAGGCTCTAATGTAAAAAAACTTATTTAGAAAGTCATAAACAGGTTTGTCCTTTGTGAAGTCATAGTACGGTTGCTCAAATGTGAGTGTTGCAGACACTGTTTTCTGAGATAGCCACTCATCACGGTTTTTCATCACATGTATTAGGGCTGTTTGTTTGAGCCTGTCCGGGTGTATTATGTCTTTCTGAGGTGCGGTTTTAGAGTGTGGGCTGTGGAGGGCAGTGAAGTTCTGCATGCTGGGTTCAAGCTAACTTTAAGGAAGTAAGTCCATGGAAGAAGAGAACTAGGACGTGTTCAAGCTCCATCTGTCAGACATACTGTGGTGTGAAAAGGTGTTTGCCCCCTACCTGATTGCTTCTTTTTTTTTTTTTGCATATTAGTCAATGACAACACAACTGAACACAAAATGCACTTTTTAAATAAAACATTTTTTTATTAGGGGAGAAAAAATGCAAAGCTACATGGTCTTGTGTGGAAATTGACTTTAGCTTAAAGCTAATAAGTGGTTGGGTGACCCTTAGCAGTAAAAACTGCAATCCAGCATGAAGCGCATTTTGAAGGTCGTGCCACAGAATCTCAGCAGGATTCAGGTCAGACTCCAAAGTCTTAAGCCATTCAGAGGTGGACCTGCTGGTGTATTATTATGTATTGCTGCACAACCCAAGTTGCTCTCAGCTTGAGGTCATCAACAGATGATCTGACATTCTCCTTCAGGATTTTTTGCTAGACAGCAAAATTCATGCTCCCATTTATCCCCATCACACTACCACCACCACATTTGACTGTTTCTTTAATGTTCTTTTTCTAAACGCCAGACACAATGGGACACACCTCTTCTAAAAGGTCTTGAGGATCATGAAGATGTTTTGCTCATCAGTAGTTTGGGTCTCGGAAATCTGCCATGCAGGCTGTTTTTGCCCAGTCTATTTCTTATGGTGGAGTCATGAACACTTACCTTATCTGGGGCAAGTGAGGCCGGCAGTTCTTTGGATGTTGTTGGGGGGTCTTTAGTGACCTCTTGGATGAGTCGCTGTGCTCTTGGGCTCATTTTGTTTGGCTGGCACACATGTTCCAGGTATTGGCCATTTGTGAAAAATGGCTCTCACTGTGGTTCACTGGAGTCCCAAAGGTTTAGAAATGGCTTTATAACCTTTTTCCACACTGATAAAGCTCAATTAAAATTAGATATGTTTGAACTGAGTTTTCACACAGAGCCATGTAGCTTGGAATTTCTTTCTTTTTGAGAAATGCATTTTGTGTTCAGTGGTGTTGCCATTGCTAGTAATTCAATTAGTCAACGACAACACCACTGAACACAAAATGCATTTGAAATGGAACTTTTTCAATTAGTTTATCTGAAACATTTACATTTTCTGCATTTTGTGACAAACATGCAGAATAATGAGAAAGGTGCACAAACCTTTGCACACCACTGTGTATTATGTTTTTTTTTTTTTAAGTCTAATAGGTGTCATTTATTAGATGTTATTATCTCAATATTGGGTAAAAGGAGTGTAAAGTGGACTATATGGGTGTTATTTCTTGTCTAGAAGGCTCTGATCACATCATTTACAATGTAAACAGTTTTTCTTTGCTCTAACTGCAAAACTGTTCCATTTTTTGAATACGGAATCCTACTTGTGTGAACTCAGTGATCACGGTTGAGTCTGGAACCAATTAGCCGCCATAAATGAGGAATTACTGTACTTACTATGAAGAACATAAGGGCACAAGAAGACCAGGTCAGGGCCACAAAATAGCCGTCGCTGCCAAAGAGCAGGCCACACAGCATGGTGAAGATCATCCTGGGAAGAACATAGCAATGCATATGTTGTTCCTTTCATTTATCGTACATACAGTAGGACAAGCATTTACCCAACATATTTATATCCACTGTAGGCGATGAGGTCAAAGGTGGATAAGTCACTGTGTACCGTCAACAAGTACAAACTGAGCAACATCACCAGGACCTCGATGATGATCCACACCAGGGCAGTGCTGGCACAAAGTCCAAGTACCTCCGGACTGAACCTTCATGCAGAGCACAAAAAGCCGGTTAGCTGCCATCATCTAAGGCAGGGGTGCTCAATACGTCGATCGCGATCTACCAGTCGATCGCAAAGACATTGTGGGTAGATCGCGTGACATTCACGGGGTCCATGCGCTGAACCAAACACGGCTGCACGCCCCGTCCCCATCTCTGATTTGCAAAGTCTGACATCACTCTAAATAAGGAAAACGATTGGGGACCGCTGATATAAGAAATTACTAGTCTGATAAAAAATAATTATTATACATAAAAACAACAAAAAAAACCAAAAAACATGTCCACTTGATTGACAGTCCCTGCGCATGCGGAAACACCGGCGCTATCTGCCCCAAAAGTAACACGCTAGCAGCTAGTTACCTCCGTTTTTTCTCTTAAACTTGAGAAAGGTTATTACAATGAGTGGAGGAGCTGAAACAAGTAAGAAGAACAAAACGTATGACTTTGGTTTAGAAAGAGAGGAGGACTTGAGATAAGCGGCATGGAAGATGGATGGATGGCTTTTCCAAGTGCTTTTACCTCATCTGCTACCCTGCAATCCCAACACCAAACAAGGAAAATGTGGAGCAGCACTTTTGGACATTTCATGGCAAATACGACACCGACTAAAACCCAGGTAATGACAAAAAATTAACACAGTTGTGTTGTGTTTTGAAATATGGTCTCACGCGATTATGTATACTACAAAAACTCATATTGTACATATCAATATATTGCCATTTCTTTACAATTAAATATATGCGTTGTGTGATCGTAGACGTGGTAGATCTTTTTGAGTTGATCATTTTGCAAGTAGCTCGCAGGTTGAAAAAGTGTGAGCACCCCTGATCTAAGACATCGGACTTTGTGGTTATTTAAGGAAGGAGGCAAAACTTCCCACCTTTTCTGAATGCCCAGCGCCATTCCAGCAAGTAGAACGTAGGTAATGAAAGCCATGGCTGGAAAAGCAAAAAGACAAGTTGTTACGTAAAAGTCCACAAGGCTTTTGATCCCAGTCCAACAACATGCAAGCTCACTTGGTATGTAAAGATCAGGTGCGTTCACGTCTTGTCTTGGAGTCAGCGGAGTGTCCCGATGGTAGCGAACTTCCCAATCCTACCAAGAGCCGCAGAAAGAGTAGAATGTACACGGGAGGTTACGTGAACTCGTTATTCAAAGCGCTACTTGTACGACTCCAGCTTGTTTATATCTACTTTTTACATTTAACTGTAGTCTGTGCAAATCCCGAGGAAAGAATTAGGGTAGGGCTATCATTTTATATACCAGTGTAAATTCTTCCAATGAAAAAAAACAAAACACTTATACCGGCATAAAAGATAAATTAAAAGGGCAAAAAATTTCACATGTACCACAGCAGTCCAGCGCAAAGACAACAAAATGGCTGAAGGCGAAGGAGAAGCAGAGACTATAGATGAAGAAATTGTGGGGAGGTACCTATGTAATATGGAAGTGGTTTGGCTTAGATAGAGCAGATGTGGAGCAAGAGACTATAATATGCAAAGTTTGCAAAGCTTGTTCTACCATCAAGTGTAAACACAGAGTTGAGTAGGAAGTGAGTGTCATGACGCGTGAGGACGTCTACACTTACCCAGTCCAAAATCCAAAGCCTTTTGCTCATGGCCTTCCTTACGACAAAAAAGTAAACGATGGATTGAACTGACTGATGCAGTGTCATATTATTTAGCCTTATTCTCAAAATATTTAGCTCTTAATAATATTTTGCACTTGCTAGTAAACTGTATATTTGAATTCTGAATACTAAGTTACTAGAAATGTAGAAATAGATAGAAATTTCAGCTCCCAAGTGGCTCCTCGGATTTTTTTGTCTTAATTTATTACCAAATTATGTGTATTGTTTAAAATTAATTACTAACGTAAAAAAATAAATGAAATTAAATGTTTATTACTTAATGTTTCTATATTGTGTTTTATATGGCTCTTTGTGTCTTTGAGTATCCTGAAATGTGCTTTATAAATAAAATTACAACTAAGCAAAATATTCACCAATATGTCATAAAATCCATAACCAATTCTCATAGTTATTACAGCAAAACCAGCAGCAATACACAACATAAGGAATGTGCAAAAACATTTGCAAGACTTTACAGCACACATTTTGCTGTTTAAGCACAAACGTTTCCCATAATTCAAGCAGAAATTGATCAGTGATACGTAATTCTGGCAAGCTGCTTGCGGTGTAATGTTACTGTACAGAATTCCGGTGCTTGCCATCGGTGTGATTGGTGGATAAGGAGGAAAGGCGTTGGGTGTTGGTGTAGACAGAAATGAGTGCAAGGTTATCATGTTAGAATGGAGTCCTGCTGTTGGCGTGTTAATATCTGCAATAACGTTTACAAAGCGCGCCAGATGTGGTATTCCTTTATCAAGACATTTTTGCTCTATATCACCTTCAAACACTGTGGTGTCATCTTACAAACAACACTAGACTCATCACACTGGAACTTAACACTCAAAAGGTAGTAAGAATATATACAAGTACCAATACATGTTTAAAAGAGAAATACAAGTATTTTAATGGCTTCCCATCATGCATTTTGTTGCAGCAAAGCATTTTAGTGGAGATGGCTGGCGGGGGGAGCCTCCCTCTGGTGGACAGAGGCAGCTGATGAATTATTGCCAGGCCCCAGCAACTGTTTCTCTGTTTTTTTTCAGTATTTTTCTTATAGTTAATGTTGCTGAATATGCTTTTCTATTTGAGTAACATAAACGTTTTCTAACATTGCTCACTACTAAATATGTCAAACATGTATGAATATTTTGTGCTGACATAGTATTGGCAATTTTGTGTAATGTATTGAAAGTGAAAAAGTTGTATCAGGACACCCCTAACTCTGATGCAGACTTTTGTTATGCATCTCTATTAAATTGTTGTTGTTGTTTTTTTACGTGCAGCATTACGATGTTCCTAATTCTTTGCAGGCACTGATTAGGGATCTCCTGTGAGCTTGATAAGTAGTAGAACGTATGATATCACAGCTCGTGAACGTTTTGTACATGATGTGTGCTTACGTGTTACCTGATGTGTGTAAGGGAACATGAGGATCATGAGTTTCCTCAGCACATATCTGGTGTCCACGGCGAAGAAGTATTTCAGCTTGTTCACTGACATGAACCTGCTGATCTGAAAGGCAAACAGAGGGCAAATTTGTCGGATGTGCTCAACGTGTCTGCCAAAGTCAATAAACACAGATGAGTCATTTGTAAACTGTAGGTGGTAACAGTGTTGCACGGAATTTGGTTTTGTCAGAGAAAACGCACTGTTGTCAGCCCAGTAGAACAGCAACAAGGAAGCCATGCTGACAGGAATATTTTCACTATCGTTGCTACTGGGCTAGAATGATATGTCACATACAGTAGCGTTCAAAATAATAGTCCAATGTGAATAACCGGGTTAAGTACTGTTGTTAGTATCTTTGTATTGCTACATGACAAACAAGTTACCAGTAGGTGCAGTAGATTCTCAGAAAACAAACAAGACCCAGCATTCATGACGTGCACGCTCTTAAGGCTGTGCAATTGGGCTAGCTCTCACTGTAAAGTCCAGAAGTGTCCATCGGGTGACACCTCTCAGCTGAAGCAAAGTAAACAAACGCTTTCCAAGATACATGGTCGACTTGGTTGGCCTGCACATGTCTTGCTTGAGCAGACGATCATTTTGACAATAAAACGACGTAAACACACATCTCTCAATTCAATACCAAAACATTTACCATTTAAATACAAACGTAAACATTTCTCCAACTCTGAATTTTTCTCCGCGAGCGTGGTGACAAACGAGGTTGCTGTTCATGTCTGTCGTGCCACCCGTGTGTCAATTTCGCTTAATACCTCTTCGGTACTGCAAAGTTAGCATTGTCTCAACCACGCTATAAACGCCAAAGTGAGTCCATACTGGTCTCTTGCTCCTCATCTGCTCTATCCAAACCAAACCACTTCAATGTTATAGAGGTACGTCCCCACAACAACTAACAACACTTTCTTCGTCTATGGTCTCCGCTTCTCCTCCGCCTTCAGCAAAGGTGATTTTCTGTCTTTTGTTGCCTCTGCAACTGTGCTTTTTTCCATCTGATTTCATCTTTTATACGTCATTTTCTTATAATTGGAAGAATTTATACCGGTATAAATATCCGTCTGTCTACCTCACGCTCCAACATTCCCTCACTAGTGAGCATGAGAGTGCAATCCACCCTTTTCTGACTGAGAACCATGGCTAAGGTGCTGGGTCTCATCCGAGACGCTTCACACTCAGCTGCAAACCGCTCCAGTAAACGCTGAAGGTCACAGCCTTCCATGAACAATGCACAACATAATTACAAAGTTATAAACACATATTTAGGGAAAGCAGATAAATCATGTCAGAGACCCTTTAACACACATTTGTTATATGGCCACATATGACTAGAACACGGAGCGATGAAGCTCACCTCTTTGTTCACCATATCCTTGCCCTGGTTGGCTATGGATGAGCCATACATCATGGCAGCGTTGGCCATAGGGTCAGTGAACAAGTTGCTCACTCCGGCTTGCATATCGTTCGAGGGCGCTGCCATGTTGTATCCTGGAGTGTAATAGCCCTGACTGTTGGCAGCTGATGTGCTGGTATCGTCGAAGAGCACAGATTCCCCACCCATCGGCGCTGCACGGCCTCTCTGTTTACCTTGGGGTCACAGAGCATATAACAGAATAAATACATGTCACTTCACTGTACAATGACTAGATTCTGGATCAGGTAAACTGCAAAATCCAATAAACTCCACTGGAACACAGGTGTCAAACTCAAGGCCCGGGGGCCAAATTTGGCCCACCATTTCATTATATGTGGCCCGCGAAGGCTTGGAAATAATGCATGTTCTGTAAAATTACTTTTTTATTAATTACAATTGGTATTTACTCTATTTTTAATGCGATTTTTTACTACATAAAAGTAAAATTAAAATTTTTTTTTTTAATTTAACGCCCAAGACACATAATTCTTCTTTCATGCAAAATGTATTTGTTATGTCAGTTTGTAGTGACCGAAAGGACAAGATCGCGGGTACAAGCGGCCGAAATGAGTTTTCTCCGCAGGGTGGCTGGGCTCCCCCTTAGAGATAGGGTGAGAAGCACTGTCATCCGGGAGAGACTCGGAGTAGAACCGCTGCTCCTCCGCATTGAGAGGAGTCAGATAAGGTGGCTCGGGCATCTGGTTAGGATGCCTCCCGAACGCCTTCCTGGGGAGGTGTTCAGGGCACGTCCAACAGGTAGGAGGCCTCAGGGAAGACCCAGGACACGTTTGCGAGACTATGTCTCTCAGCTGGCCTGGGAACGCCTCAGGATCCGCTGGGAAGAGCTGGACGAAGTGGCCGGGGAGAGGAACCTCTGGGCTTCCCTGCTTAGGTTGCTGCCCCCGCGACCCAACCTCGGATAAGCGGAAGAAAATGGATGGATGGATGGATGTCAGTTTTGACAGAATGTTTACTGCATGTAATGCATGAAATCCATCCAACCATTTTCTATGCCGCTTATCCTCAATTGGGGTCGCGGGTATGCTGGTGCCTATCCCAGCTGACTTCGGGCGAGAGGCGAGGTACAAACATGTTGAAATACAAGTGGTATTTGGTATTCTGGTCACTAGGTGGCAGTAATGACACATTACATGACATTCCCTTAAAAGGTGCATGAAGTCATGGAGATAGCCATGGCGTCTTCCAAATGATAAAGTGGAAAACAGGGATGTCCTGATTTTTGTCACATTTTTTGGCTTCCGATTTTAGAAGAAATACATTTGAAGCTATACTGTCTATACTATGACTATAGAGGTGTTATTTTATGTACACAAGGCTCGAATAATCTCAAAAATTGTACTTCGAAAGCCATAAACAGGTTTACTACTAAAAAAATATTCAATTCATTAACATTGAATCCTATACTGAAAAATGTCTTTATTGCTGTCAGGGCTAGAACCAAATAACTGTTATAAATGAGGGCTGACTATAATCCATCCATCCATTTTCCTCCGCTTATCCGGGTTCGGGTCGCGGGGGCATCAGCTTCAGAAGGGAAGTCCAGACTTCCCGGTCCCCAGCGACCTCTTCCAGCTCCACCGTGAGGACACCAAGGCGTTCCCAGGCCAGCTGTGAGACATAGTCCCTCCAGCGTGTTCGAGGTCTTCCCGGGGGCCTTCTCCCGACTGGGCATGCCCGAAACACCTCACCAGGGAGGCGCCTGGGAGGCATCCGGACTAGATGCTCGAGCCACCTCAACTGGCTCCTCTCGATGTGAAGGAGCAGCGGCTCTACTATGAGCTCCTCCCGGATTGCCGAGCTCCTCACCCTATCTCTTAGGGTGAGTCCCGCCACCCTACGGAGGAAACTCATTTCCGCCGCTTGTATCCGCGATCTCATTCTTTCGATCGTGACCCATAACTCATGACCATGCTCATCACTCCAGCCTTCCCTCACTCGTGAACAAGACCCCGATACTTGAACTCCTCCACTTGAACTCCTCCACCTGAGGCAAGACATCACTCCCAACCCGGAGGGTACAGTCCACCCGTTTCCGACTGACCCACCACCTGCAGGGGCAATCATTAGGGTCCGGTGCTTTGTGATTTGGGCAGTGGTCGAGGGCGGGTGTCCGGGCAACCTGGTCTTCGGCAGCCAAATCTGGTTCTTGGGACATGGAATGTCACTTCTCTGGTGGGGAAGGAGCCCGAGCTTGTGGAAGAGGCGGAGAGATTTCGACTAGATATAGTCGGACTCACCTCAACCCACAGTTTGGGCTCTGGAACCAAATTCCTTGAGAGGGGCTGGACCTTGTTCTTCTCTGGAGTTGCTGCAGGGGAGAGGCAGCGAGCTGGTGTGGGCTCATTGTTAGCCCCCCGGCTTGGTGCCTCTGTGCTGGAGTCATCCCCAGTAAACGAGAGGGTTATTTCCCTACACCTTAGGGCTGGGGAAAGGGTCCTGACTGTGGTTTCTGCGTATGCGCGCAACGGCAGTTCAGAGTACCCAGCCTTCTTGGAGTCTATCAGAGGGGTTCTGGAGAGCACCCCAGCTGGTGACTCCATAGTTCTACTGGGAGACTTCAACGCCCATGTGGGCAATGACAGTGTGACTTGGCTGACTATAATATATACATTTACTTGGTTTCGCAGTTACAGGCAGCCCTCTGAGGACAACCATAATTGTGTTTAAGGGCCCTGCATTAAAAGGGGCAAAATGTCACAATTTTAAAAAGTCCCAAAAGATGTGTGTTGCCCAAAATCTAACCATTATGCTGAAATTTAGACAGTGGAATCTACTGGATTGCCACCACCAAATATTGGCAGCTCTGCGTTACTGTTAGCTCATGAGAAAATCTGCTGCTCACAGTCGGGGACCTTTAATACACATTTTAGCCAACATTACTTTTAACACTTTATAAAGAGCTCCTTAGTGTGATGCAATGCAAATGACAGCCATAGTTGGCAGCCAACATTTACCAATACCGTTTCCAAAAAGTACCTAATGTTATGGTCCATGTTTTGCTTCCTTAATGGCAGCAATCAAGTATGGAATCACAGCAGTGCCAAAATTAAAAGGAAGTATAAAGAGAATAAATAATAGAAAGATATACAAATGTGGTCATAGGCTTTTTCCATTTTGTCGTTGCTTTTCCTGTATTGTCCTCCGTTTTTTCCATTTTGGTGTTCATTTTCCTGTTTTATCTTTTCCATTTTTCTCTTTGGCACTGCATTTACCGGATGGCTCAAGTTGACGACTAGTCCCATCCAGCCTGTTAGCAGCTTCGATATGGACTCCGCCGTGTAAGATGTTCACGCAAAGTATGCGCAAGGTGGCTTGATGGTGACGTTACTTCCTGTCCATGACATTTCTTCCCGTCGCCCGTGCTAGGTGCTGCATTTAAACAGCTACTACGTAGTCACTGCAAGCGGGTGTACCCCGCCTAGCGCCCAAAGTCAGCTGGGGTAGGCTCCAGCATACCCCTGACCCTAATGAGGATAAGCGGCATAGAAAACGGACGGATGGATGGATGGTCACAGCAAGCAGGAATCCTGTGATCTGGTATGGACTAGACACGCTGGCAGAAGGTCCTTCATTTGCTTTGGCCTTCTGCCGCCAGCTGAGCCAGCCGGTGAATGCAATGATGCACACCAAATGGAAAAGACAAAGACAAAACAGAAAACGCAAGGGCAGATGGAAAAAGCAAAGACAACATGTTAAAAGAATATGGCCACATTTCATTTGGTCACTCCTGTGATTCCATAATCAAGCAGTCAGACTTCTTTACTGTTCCTTTTGCCAAACATATTCTACTTACTTGCTCGGTATCCATGATGTGGCAAATCCATGGGTAACGTTCGCTGACGTTAGCTTCCGAGACAAAACACACTGTGACAAATGAGCTGAATGTGTTTCCAGAGACTACGCGGTCAAGCTGCAAAAGAATTCATCAAAGTATCGCGATAACAACCCTGATGCTCGCCACCTACTCAGCTAACACGACGGTCAATAAACTCTAACGCCTCCTCCTCCTCGCCACGCTAGCGCGCTACCAAACCAACGGTGTTAACACGAAAACATCCCCGAGGTGTGATTATGAACCCTAAAGCTGTTTGAAAAGGAAATCCGATATGTGGATGAAACCGAAAACTTACCTAGCCTGCTAACGTTTGGTAGCTAGCTACGTGGCTATCATAAGCGAGCTGATGGCCCCGCCCAGTCTGATGTGATTGGTTGACTGGGGGTGCCTGCGTGGCAGTGAACGTACAGGATGGGCTGCGGTACTTTGCGTGGAACTGTTGCTTCCGCTTCCGTGTGCCTGGGCTTGCCTCCGCGCGGTTAACCGTTTGTGTGCACAGCACGCTAGGGAGGCCGCTTAAACGTAATAAGCATACTTAAAAATGCAGTCAACTCCTGGCTTTTAATTATATTGATTTATATTGACATATATATATTATATATTTATGATTTTATATTGATTTCACTCCTGTGATTTGGCAATCACAGGAGTGCCAAAATAAAAGGAACCGCGTACAGACAAATGAAGAAAATCAATAATAAAACGTTGTACAAATGTAGTGACCTTTTGTTGTTGATTTTCCTTTGCGTTTTGTCATTTATCCTGGATGGTTAAGGCTGCTTTTTGTCGCGGTTGATTTCCCCAATGAGCGATGAGACCCAATGCACTCCTAAAAACTCTTGAGGTAGGAGGAGGCCAATCACATTTTGCACCGATAGACTGTAAATCGAGCCTCATCCTGATGGCTCTCTGTCTTGGAAAGTGGCAGGATTTCCAAACTGCATAAGCAGGCCCCTTGCAACACGTCATGGCAAGATCGGACCATGGTATTCAATCTCTTAAACGATCCTTAGGGTTATGGGACAACCAAGTCATCTGTGAGTATAAACACAGGATCCAACAGTCTGACAGATCCCAAATTAAGATCCCTGCAGATGCTTACCGCAGGCTGATACCCATGAGACATCTAAGCATCTATGATTGATGGGCTAAATGTTGGAGCTTGGGGTTCTGCAGTAGCATCCTGCTGTAACATCTCCAGAACGCCAGCTGCCAACTCAACAAGCTGAAGGTCCATTTTTGGGGGTCTACACCTTGACAAAATGTAAAATGTCTGACCGTACCCAACCTCGGCCGCACGAGGCCTAGCCCGTGTAGTTCAACCATCCTGCCAAAGACAGAAAGCCTCGTTGCCCGACGATGGGAATGTCTGACAGAAAATGAGGCAAAAGTCCAATTTTAGCCCATATTTTGACTTTTTAAGGCTATGGTGTTGAATGAACATCTTGTCTGAGTTGAAACTCTGTTTTCTGTCTCCTGTTTCGTCTTTGTGCATTTGGTCTTCTGCTTACAGTCTGGTTACGATCCACCATCACCAAGTGGGAATATCTTTTGTTCAGGAGTGTAGAAGAAGAGCTAGTCCCGTATCAAACACAGGCCTCTATTTGTACTCTTGTGATATTTGACATATGATTACACCAAACGTGATCATATTTTATCACAGATATCATGTTATCACTCCAACACACTGATTCCTGAGTGGCACAGTTAGTACTGTCCTGGGGAAGTCTTGTTTCCCCGGGCTGCTTTAGGATATCCCAATTTTATAATCTGGGACATCAGCAAAGACACTCATGATCAAAATTTGACTAACAGCTGGAATATTGCAAGAATGTAGATTTTGCACTATTGGATCTTAAGGAGCTTCAAAATTCAAAAAGAAGCAATGGGAGTTAAACAAAAATAGCAATTTATTGATAAGTGGCATAGAAAATGGATGGATGCAAAAAGCGAAATAGACCGTTCATCGGATAATGAAACATTTAAAAACATAGCTTAAAAGAAAACCAAACCCTCCTAAAATAGTGGTGATAGGGGTGCAACTCATGTCCATTTTTCCATCCATCCTCAAATGTTCTCTATTGGATTTAGATGAGGGGAACATGCAGGATGAGCTTATTCCTCTGGAAGAAGTCCTTTGTGAGGTGTTGAAAAAGCTCGTCATTACCACACAGACCAGGACCTTCAGTCATGAGGGATGCCCCCTGCAACGTCTCCACATAGCCGGCTGCCATTTGACGCACTTGCACAACCTCACGCTCCATTGTTCCATCATGAAGTTTCATGGTGGTGCGGTGTTGAAAACATCTCAGGTGGGATCTCCTTGTCATGCCAGTTACGTTGGAAGCCATCAGGACCGTCAATGGAGAAGAAAGCTTTTTTTCACCTTTCAGTGTCCCATCTTTGGTGCTCTCCTGCTATTTCCAAACCTTGAAGAAGACGAGCCCTTTGAAGATGTTGATAGCTGGCAGATCGTGTCTTCGTGGTTACTGGAGTGCACTCGGCACCAGTTACAACTTTCGGCTCATTTTTTTGGGGTCTACCACTTGACTTTTTAGTTCCATGAGGCTCAGGATGTGTGAAGAAGTTAGAAATGAGTGTCTTACCGCGTCCAACCTCAGCGGCAACAGCGCTGAGGCTGCGAGAGGCCTTGCTCATGCAGCTCAACAATTCAAAGAGAGAATACCTTTTTTCCTTTGCCATCAGGAGATGATGACAGTGTGAATACCTGACACTAAATCACATTCAATCCCCTTTTTTTGCCGACATTTTGAAGATTTCTGATCACCTACAGTATTTCACTTTATTGCTTCTTTGCAATAAATAGTTTTTTTCTCTCACTCCGTCTTGAAGCTCGGCTTAGAACCTCCTTAAGGTCCAATAGTGGAAAATGTACATTCATGTCTTTCTCAAAAGTGTGATCAGGAGTGTTTAATCAAGTGTAAGTGACCGCATAAGGTTTCTGTTAGTTGCACTGAAGTGAGTTTTTTTGTGTAGGATGTGAGTGGGTGTGTGGGCTGTGTGCTACAGTGAATGACTAAGTGAATAAATATGGAGACTTTAGGGAGAGTGAATTGCCTTTTGGAGGAAAGCGAGCTGAGGAAATGAGATGAGAACAAAAAAACCCATCAATTTATTACTGAAAATGGGCACATGTCATTGGCATTTGATGAGGATGCAGTGTAACTGGGAGAAAGTTTGACAGGTCCTGGCATGCAGGTGTCATCATCATCATCCCCAATGCCACATTCCACAAGCTTGAGTCATGTGGCGCGCACCTTTACCGCATGATACACCATGTGATGCGCACAGAACAAACAACTTCCTGTAAACTTGCCCTCATTATTAGGAGATAGTGTTCTGAAACGGGACACCTGACAGTAAATTGGCTCAATGAACAACAAATCGTGGCAAGTCCCTGTGCTCTTGGCAGTTTCAGGGTAGCGGTCACATGACCGGGGCATCGCCCTCACGGATGACGAGGGGTCTGCGTTTGCTATTTCTCTTCCGCGCTAACAGTGGCAGGATGAGTAAGTCTCATCACAAAATTGTCAGCCGTCTTTTCGGGACCGAGTATTAGCAGTAACGTGAGACGTTGGCTCAACAAGACTGCAGCCAGGACTCATCAGCCCATGCCGGGAACTCGGCTCCCGAGGGACGGCAAGGTCAGCAGCAGCTGTTGTGACAACTTGGCCAATCTACACCGTGGTACATTTTTGCTAGGTGTAAGAGTAGCCTTAATAAGAAGAAGAAGAAGGGGCATGAAGATGTAATTCAGCTGCTTTGTGGTAGCACGCTGACTCATCTCCACAGGCATGTGTGTGACATTGATGTGGTTTGTCAAGGGAGAGTAACTTTCTAAAACCACCACACAATTGGCCAACACCCTCATATTTCATAATTACCCCGAAGTTCAACCTCACATCCTATTTTGTAACTTGAGCGCTGTAGTGCAAAAATGAGGAATATTTGATCAGTGAGTTGGAAGCACAGAATACAGTAAGCAATGAAATTATTTACATTGCTTACTATTATTTAATGCACAGGTGCCAAACTCAAGGCCACGGGGCCGGAGTTCTTCCGCCATACCATTTCACGTGGCCCGCAAAAACCTGCATGTCAAAAAGCCACTTATTTGCCCTTATTATTTGAAACATGTTTGAAAACTATTTGTATATGTACTTGACTTTTTTTTATTATTCGTACTACTTTATTTATTCTTTTTTAATATTGTTGTGCTTTTATATATTTATATATCATATTATGTAAAATTATATAAAAGTAAAAAAAGTGATACATTAAAAATATGTGTGTATTTTCTGTTTTTTTTAATAGTTATATTTTTTTACCATTGTATTTATTTTTAATTTTCAGTTTATTGTAATATTGTCGTGCTTTTTATATATTTATATTAAATAATGCCAAAAAATCAATAACAATAAAAATATTGATGCCTTAAAACAAATATTTGTATATGTATTTTAATTGTGCTTTTTTTAATGGTTATGATTTTTACTACTTTATGTATCAAATATTAAATAGACATATAATATTCCATTCCATTCCATTTTCTTCCGCTTATCCGGTTCCGGGTCGTGGGGGCAGCAGTCTCAGTAGGGAAGTCCAGACTTCCTGGTCTCCGGCGACCTCTTCCAGTTCCACCGGGAGGACACCAAGGCGTTCCCAGGCCAGCTGTGAGACATAGTCCCTCCAGCGTGTCCTATAGGTCTTCCCGGGGGCCTTCTCCCGACCGGGCATGCCCGAAACACCTCACCAGGGAGGCGCCCGGGAGGCATCCGGGCCACCTCAACTGGCTCCTCTCGATGTGAAGGAGCAGCGGCTCTACTCTGAGCTCCTCCCGGATGGCCGAGCTCCTCACCCTATCTCTTAGGGTGAGTCCAGCCACCCTACGGAGGAAACTCATTTCCGCCGCTTGTATCCGCGATCTCATTCTTTCGGTCATGACCCATAACTCATGACCATAGGTGAGGGTGGGAACGTAGATCGATCGGTAAACAGAGAGCTTTGCCTTCCGGCTCAGCTCTCTCTTCACCACGACGGTCCGGTACAGCGACCGCATTACTGCAGATGCTGCACCGATCCGTCTGTCGATCTCACGCTCCAACCTTCCCTCACTCGTGAACAAGAACCCGAGATACTTGAACTCCTCCACCTGAGGCAAGACCTCACTCCCAACCCGGAGGGTACAGTCCACCCGTTTCCGACTGAGAACCATGGCCTCGGATTTGGAGGTGCTGAGTCTCATCCCAGAAGCTTCACACTCAGCTGCAAACCGCTCCAGTAAACGCTGAAGGTCACAGCCTGATGAGGCCATAAGGACCACATCGTCTGCAAATAGCAGAGACGAGATCCTAAGGTCACCAAGCTGGACTCCCTCAACACCTTGACTGCGCCTAGAAATTCTGTCCATGAAGATTATGAACAGAATCGGTGACAAAGGGCAGCCTTGGCGGAGGCCAACGTTCACCGGAAACAAGCTCGACTTACTGCTGGCAATGCGAACCAGGCTCCTGCTTCGATTGTACAAGGACCGAATGGCACGTAGAAGCGGACCATCAATCCCGTACTCCCGGAGCACCCCCCACAGGACACCACGAGGGACACGGTCGAATGCCTTTTCCAGGTC
>QODF01000246.1:976817-1037943 GCA_024372805.1 Oostethus manadensis | reverse complement strand
ATGTGTTTCAACTTGTCATTATTGTCCTGCTTGTTCATACGTCAGGTAAATTACTATATAAGTACATTTTTGAAAGTGATACCGTAGTACTTTTTGTCCTTTGTATGCAAATGAAGTATCAATGTGTGTATTGTTTTGACCTCAATAGTTATCTTGATTGCAGCTTCTGCTTTCTCCTGCTTGTCCATACGTCCTGTTAGATCCTGCAAAAAAGTACAATTTTGAAAGTGATTCTGGAGTACTTTTTGTCCTGGTATGCAAATGAAGTATCAATGTGCAATTAGTTTTTTCCTCAAAGGGGTTATGGAGACTAAAATGTAGAGCAATTGGCACCAAACACTCATTGATTCTCAATCCCACTGACATGCCTTCCATAGAGGAAGCAGAGTCTGAGGATACGTACGTGGACAGTTCTATCACCGTGGCTGAGGTAATTGGGGTAGTCAAATCACTCCCCAGTGGCAAGGCTCCGGGGGTAGACGAGTTCCGCTCAGAATTTCTCAAGGCTCTGGATGTTGGAGGACTGTGTTGGTTGACACGCCTCTACAACATTGCATGGAAGTCAGGAACAGTACCTCTGGACTGGCAGACCGGGGTGGTGGTCCCCATTTTTAAAAAGGGTGACCGGAGGGTGTGTTCCAACTATAGGGGGATCACACTCCTCAGCCTTCCTGGGAAAGTCTACTCCAGGGTGCTGGAGAGAAGGGTACGACCGTTAGTCGAACCTCGGTTAGAGGAGCTGCAATGTGGTTTTCGTCCCGGTCGCGGAACACTGGACCAGCTCTACACCCTTGCAAGGGTACTCGAGGGTATGTGGGAGTTTGCCCAACCAGTCTACATGTGCTTTGTGGACCTGGAAAAGGCATTCGACCGTGTCCCTCGTGGTGTCCTGTGGGGGGTGCTCCGGGAGTACGGGATTGATGGTCCGCTTCTACGTGCCATTCGGTCCTTGTACAATCGAAGCAGGAGCCTGGTTCGCATTGCCAGCAGTAAGTCGAGCTTGTTTCCGGTGAACGTTGGCCTCCGCCAAGGCTGCCCTTTGTCACCGATTCTGTTCATAATCTTCATGGACAGAATTTCTAGGCGCAGTCAAGGTGTTGAGGGAGTCCAGCTTGGTGACCTTAGGATCTCGTCTCTGCTATTTGCAGACGATGTGGTCCTTATGGCCTCATCAGGCTGTGACCTTCAGCGTTTACTGGAGCGGTTTGCAGCTGAGTGTGAAGCTTCTGGGATGAGACTCAGCACCTCCAAATCCGAGGCCATGGTTCTCAGTCGGAAACGGGTGGACTGTACCCTCCGGGTTGGGAGTGAGGTCTTGCCTCAGGTGGAGGAGTTCAAGTATCTCGGGTTCTTGTTCACGAGTGAGGGAAGGTTGGAGCGTGAGATCGACAGACGGATCGGTGCAGCATCTGCAGTAATGCGGTCGCTGTACCGGACCGTCGTGGTGAAGAGAGAGCTGAGCCGGAAGGCAAAGCTCTCTGTTTACCGATCGATCTACGTTCCCACCCTCACCTATGGTCATGAGTTATGGGTCATGACCGAAAGAATGAGATCGCGGATACAAGCGGCGGAAATGAGTTTCCTTCGTAGGGTGGCTGGACTCACCCTAAGAGATAGGGTGAGGAGCTCGGCCATCCGGGAGGAGCTCAGAGTAGAGCCGCTGCTCCTTCACATCGAGAGGAGCCAGTTGAGGTGGCTCGGGCATCTAGTCCGGATGCCTCCCGGGCGCCTCCCTGTTGAGGTGTTTCGGGCATGCCCAGTCGGGAGAAGGCCCCTGGGAAGACCTAGGACACGCTGGAGGGACTATGTCTCACAGCTGGACTGGGAACGCCTCGGTGTCCTCCCGGTGGAGCTGGAAGAGGTCGCTGGGGACCGGGAAGTCTGGATTTCCCTACTGAAGTTGCTGCCCCCGCGACCCGGACCCGGATAAGCGGAGGAAAATGGATGAATGGATATAATTTTATTTAGTTTTGTTTGTTTCTCACAGTACTATAAAAAAAAAAATTCTATAGTATTTCAACTCCTTGCTTGTAAAATGAAATAGTTATTTCTCAAAATATTGTTCTCATAAAATTGGGACATTTTCTATTACATTCCAACTTTCTAGTTGTTAAAATAGTGCAGATTTTTAAAGTTTTGCCTTTTTTCCCAAGTATTTCAATTTCCAACTTCAATATTCTCTTTGCAATATTCTGACTTTATAGCCATTATATTACAACTTTTTCCGCAACCTATTTTCCCCAAAAATATCCTTTTATTTTGTTTATAGTATTACGGCTTTAAAACGAATTTTGGACTGCTTCAAGGAGATTCTGGACCACCTTCCGCCGTCTCAGGAGGGGGAAGCAGTGCACAGTCAACATCGTGTACGGTGGGGATGGTGTGCTGCTGAACTCGACTCGAGATGTTGTGGACCGGTGGAAGGAATACTTTGAAGACCTTCTCAATCCTACCGTCACGTCTTCCAACGAGAAAGCAGTGCCTGGAGACTCAGAGGCGGGTTCTCCTATCTCTGGGGCTGAGGTTACCGAGGTGGTCAAAAAGCTCCCAGGTGGCCGGGCCCCGAGGGTGGATGAGATATGGATGCTGTGGGTGGTCTTGGTTAACACAACTCTGCAGCATTGTGTGGACATGGGGGGGCGGTGCCTCTGGACTGGCAGACTGGGGTGGTGGTCCTGGATTTTAAGAAAGGGGACTGAAGGGTGTGTTCCAACTATTGTGGGATCACACTCCTCAGCCTTCCTGGTAAGGTCTATTCAGGGGTTCTGGAGAGGAGGATCTGCCAGATAGTCAAATACCAGATTCAGGAGTGTGGTTTTGATTCTGATCGTGGAACTGTGAACCAGCTCTATACTCTCGACAGGGTCCTTGAGGATGCATGGGAGTTTGCCCAACCAGTCTACATGTGTTTTGTGGACTTGGAGAACGCATTTGACCGTGTTCCTCGGGGAATACTGCGGAGTGTGCTCCGGGAATATGGGGTTTCGGACCACTTAATCCAGGCGGTTCGTTCCCTGTATGACCGGTGTCAGACTTTGGTTCGCATTGCCGGTAGGAGTCGGACCCGTTTCCAGTGAGGGTTGGACTCCACCAGGGCTGCCATTTGTCACCGATTCTGTTCACTACTTTCATGGACAGAATTTCTAGGCGCAGCCAGGGCGTTGAGGGGTTTCAGTTTGGTGGCCGCAGGATTCGATCTCTGCTTTTTGCAGATGACGTGGTCCAGTTGGCTTCATTGAGCCGTGACCTTCAACTCTCAGTGGACTGGTTCGCAGCTGAGTGTGAAGCGGCCGGGATGAGAATCAGCACCTCCAAGTTTGAGTCCATGGTTCTTGCCCGGAAAAGGATGGAATGCCATCTCTGGGTCAGGGATGAGGTCCTGCCCCAAGTGGAGGAGTTTAAGTACCTCGGGGTCTGGTTTACGACTGATGGAAGGATGGAACGCGAGATGGACAGGCGGATTGGTGCAGCGTCTGCAGTGATGCGGACTCTGCATCGGTCCGTTGTGGTGAAGAGAGAGCTGAGCCGAAAGGCAAAGCTCTCAATTTATCGGTCCATCTACGTTCCTACCCTCACCTATGGTCATGAGCTTTGGGTAGTGCGAAAAGACAAGATGGCTGGCACAAGCGGCCAAAATTAATTTTCTCTGCAGGGTGGCTGGGCTCTCCCTTAGAGATCCTTTAGAGATCTTATAGAGATTGTCACCTGGGAGAGACTCAAGAGTAGAATCGTTGGTCCTCCGCATTGAGAGGAGCCAGATCAGGTGGCACGGACATCTAGTTAGGTCCGACCGGTAGGAAACTAGGCTTCCCTGCTCAGGCTGTTGCCCCCGCGACCAGACCTCGGATAAGTGGATGAAAATGGATGGGTGGATGTTTGCAGTTTTGAGGAGTAGTTTTCCAGAAAATGTTGGTCTGAACGCTGACATTCTGTTTGACTTTGTTTTTTAGGAGACCGACGAGCTCGAGGATGAAAAGTCTCGTTTACAAAAGGAGATCGCCGATTTACAAAAAGAGAAAGAAAAGCTGGAGCTGGTCCTGGAGGCCCACCGCCCCATCTGCAAAATCCAGGACTCTGACTCGGATTCAGACCCCGGCTCGTCGACGCTCTCGTCCTTGGCGTGCATCAAAATGGAGCCCGAGGACTACAGCGCCAGACCGGGACCATCGAGAAAACAAGCAGCCAAGATGGAGAAGCCCAAACCCAAGATCACCATCCCGACCAAACCTGTGACATCATCATCATCCTCCTCGTCTTCAGCCCCCGCCATTAGCCAGGAGTCGGAGTCCCTGCACACCCCCATCCTCGCATCCACCCCGTCTCTCACCCCCTTCACGGCCAGCATGATCTTCACTTACCCGTCGGCCGCCTCGGACGCCGGCGTCGCACATCCAGTCCCACAGCCTTGCGGCGTAGCGCATCGCCGCAGCAGCAGCAGCGGCGACCAATCAGATCACTCCTTGCACTCGCCGACGATCCTCACGCTGTGATTGAGCGACCACGGGCGGGGGCGGGGGTGCGAGGACCAAGCTTAGTCATTTTTGCGTCTCTAGGCAACATGGGACCTACCACCATTTCCAAATGGTTCTCCTCAAGTGGCATTATCAACGTTACACTCATGTTTGATATCTCTCCTTTTTACGGTGCACGGTTGCAAAACAAATGTTACTCCGACATTTTATAGAAGGGAACTTTTATTTTACAAATGACAATAACGCCTTTAACAATATATTGACCACTAAGGCTGGGCCGTAGCAGGTAATAGAGAGTCTATATTTATTTTGGAGTATAATATATTTTTCCTAATGTTCTCTGAAGGGTGACCCTTTTGGGAGGGCAGTGCCTTACTCTGAATATTTTCATCTGCGCTGTTTCAGAGACAATAAAAAGTCTTCCAAGTGCTGCTGCTGTCAAGTGATTTGCAACTTGGTTCGCTTTATTTTTCTTAATATGTTTTTCTTTAAATATTTCAACATCATGCTACATTATTTTCCCTCATAATAACACGTCATTCTCTGAAAAGTGGTGGTTTGAAAAATGGAGACTGTTTTTTTATTTATTTTTTTTTAGGTTTGAAATGTTTTGCTATATCTGAGTAGATAGCTTAGCATTCACACAATTGTCGGACATGACATCATATTCCAGCCCATTTTGATCGGCAGGGTATTCATCCGCTGATGCGGGGTTTAATTTGTCTTGCGAGTCACTAAACAGGCGCGGCACTCGGTTGGCTCGGCTGAAAGTGGGTTAGCCGGAGAGACGAGAGACAGATTGAGGGGGGGGGGCATGGTGCTTGATGCTCTCACGGGAAGTCTAAGTGGGTAAAACGCGGCACCCAAAAATAAAACATCTGTAAAGTCAGGCTCGCATGACACACACGAAAGGAGCATCATTCTGGCCCGGCCCGGCGGGGACGTGAAGGTCAAAGCGACACGTGCACAAATCAATCGGGTCAGCACGTGTTGTGTGAATGAAAGAAATGCAGCACAGTCATAGCGTAGCACTGTATTTAAAGCTCAGCATCTAAATCCCCTCTCCTTTCAACTAAAAGCAAAAAGAGCCCGACTATCCTCAATCTGGCCGGGAAATACAACGCCAACACAGCAGACACAGGGAGGACCCGCCGAGGCTGCGTTCACACCTGAGGTTCGGTATTTGGGGTAAAAAAAAACACACAAAAGATTCGTTCACACTGCTGTTTTTGTCATGGGAGCGGTAAAGAATACAAAACACGGCCCGCGCCACATTCTGAACGTATCATTTAGCAAGGATATTAAAAAACACACGCAAAAAATGCAAAACTCGGCTACATTTTTGCAAGAATAAAGTCAAAATATGCAGAGAAAAAAGAGCGGCGGTCAGACGAGACAAAAATAATGTCATACTACGAGGCAAAATCACGTCATTTTAGTACAGTGCTTCTCAAATAGTGGGGTGGGCACCCCTGGGGGTTGTGCGGGGCGAGAGGCTGGGAGTACTTTCAGTGTTAGTACAGACCTGCCAACATGTACACATTTATTGTACCCAACATGCAATTGGACCCCTGCGGGGCCATGACAAAAAGGTCCGTTTGTTTTAGTAGCATTAAGTTGAAATATTACAAAAAGATGTTATTTTTTAAGTCATAACATTATGAAAAACGAAACATAGTTGTCAGTTTTGGAAAATGAGCTTGCGGAAAAATGTGTTGTTACAAGAATAAAGTCAAAATATGAAGACAAAAAAGCTGGAGTCTAAAGAGAAAAAGTCGGAATTTTACAAAAAATAATGCTGTAATATTTTAAGGAAAAATACTATTTTAGTATAATTTAATCTTGACCAACAAAAACATTTTTGCTTGCAGAAAAATGTCATGAGCACAATAATACTATAGGAATAAAGAAGAAAATGTACATAATTTACAGTTGAAATAGTTGAAAAATGTAAAAACAGCAGAAAAGAAAAAAAAAAACGGCTGTAATTTTACTAGAATAAAGTCAAAACACAACAAAAAGTCACAACTTCAAGAGAAAAAAAAGAAGTCAGCATTGAGTTGATAGAAAGTTATAATATTGTGATGAACCAACAAAAAATTCCGTTTTTGAATTTTGGAAAATGTAAAATGTTAGAATGTTAGGAGAATAAAGCCAAAATATTACAGGAATAAAGTCAAAATTACAAAGAAAAAAATTAACTTGAAAAAACCTGAGACGTTTAAATCAACAACAACAAAAAACGGCTGTAATTTAAAAAAAAAAATCAATCATTTCATGGATTTCAAGGATTTTGGATATTTTAAAAAGTTAGAATGCTAAGGGAATGAAGTGAAAATATTATGGGAATAAAGTCATAATTAAAAAGTTGAAAAATGTAAAAAAAATGCAGAAAAAAACCAAACTGCTGTAATTTTACCAGAATAAAGCTGAAGAGAAAAAAATGGTAATATTATGAGAACAAATAAGTGATTACAGCATCAAAACATTATGACAAACAAAACAAAATCACGTTTTGGAACATGTAAAAGTATTACGGGAATAAAGTCATAATTACCAACGAGAAGAAATTTGAAGTAGGCCACCAGCAAATATGGGAGCAGAAGTACTTTCCAAGGTAGGGGATTGAATTCCCAAAATAACAATTATGCAGCCCTCGTTGTAACCCGACCAAACTTGACAAGTGTGAACGCCGCCCAACTTCCACTCGGCGGCAAAGTGAATATCAAACAGCAAGAGAAATGACACAGAAACCTTCCGGTCCGACACGTACCCTTCTTTTTTGTTCTCCTTTTAAAATGTGTCAAACTATCAGTTCCGAGTGAGGTCCAAAAACATCTACCGTGGTGTGCCGGCCCGGTCTTGGCTCTGGCTTGTACCTGCTGCTGTAAACCTGAAGGGCCGCCGCGTCAGAACGCTTCCGAAAACCCGGAACATGCACTCGCATCCTGGCCTGCGGCGGAGAGTGGATCCGGTACCACGCGTTGTCGGGAACTTTGCAAAAAAGCTCATATCAAATTCCGTTTCATTTCAGTGCCTGGGATTCTACGGAGGAAAATATGGCTCAAAGGTGGATTGAAATTGATCTTTGATTGGAAGATCAATGGCAGGCTGTCCAGTGCAATAGAAAAAAGGCTCTTCAGCGGGCACGTAACGTTGATGCAACGTTGAATAAACAATCATCTTTTAAAAGCTTGCCAAATTGTTTACAGCAAGGGAAAATCGGGACCAGATCCCTGAGTCGCCTCAAGCGGCTCCTCCCGAATGGCTGAGCTCCTTGCCCGATCTCTTAAGGTCCAGCCACCCAACAGAACCACCTGCAGGGGCAAGCGTAAGGATCCGGTGTGATTTGGGTGGCGGTCGAGGGCGGGCGCCTGGGTGACCTGGTCTTCTGCGGCCAAATCTGGTTCTTAGGACATGGTCCAAATGTCAAAAAAGACTTTCATCAAGGGACCGATTGAGAAGTGGCCAAGAAGTGACAAGGATGTATGTTTCATCACATTGTGCTTGTCGTGCTCACGTCGTGACCCAATTGGACAATTTATCAACGTTGTGTCAACGTGGCGCGCCTGCCAGGGTTTTTCTACCAGTGTCGGCTAGTCCAGTGCATGATACACATTTAAGTGACCCACGTATTGGCCCCGTTTTTTTAAACGACTGAAAAAGGAGAACTTCTGGCCTTGAAAAAGAGAAGAGTCGTTAGAAAAGGCTGTCAAATTGACCCTACGTTATCAAATGTGAGCGAAAATGTCAGCGGCGGCGGCGGCGGCACACGGCAGGTCCTGCAGCATTCCAAGGCTGGCGTGGAAAGCTCACAGTGCGCCCCGCATCACCGCCGCTCCAGCCCTCAGCGTCCACGTCGAAGCCCTTTTCTCAGTCATCGGGTGAGCACACCAAGTGGAGCTGGTCCGGACTCCCCACGCTGCCCGTGCTGGAGCTCCCGTCCCCCAGGTCCCGGGCCACCATGCAAGGCAAGGTGAGCTCCGTGGATCCGCCGGGGCTGGAGTCGCTCCTGCTGACGCACTCCTCCTCCAGGACCAGGCACAGCTCCTTCAGGTCCAGATTCTCCTTCACGAGGCCGTCCTGCATGCGCTCCAGCTCGGCCAGCTTCTTCAAGTAGCCCCCCAGGTCCTCCCGCATCACCTTGGCGGCGTGGTGGCCGAACAGCTGCCACTCCCGCGCCAGCTTCTTCACTTTGAGCCGGTCGTCGTCCAGGAAGCAGCACAGGTCCCTCAGCTCCACGTTCTCCTCCTGCAGCCGCTGGTTGATGACTTTGAGCTCCCTGATTTCTAGTAGGTGGCCCTGCAGCTGTTTGTTCACCTCCTTGATGAGCCTCCCGCGTTGGATGAGGGCTGAGATTTTCTCAGACTCCTCCTTGCGGAGACGACTCAGGAGCTCCTCTTTGGAGCACGCCAGGAGATCCTCGTCGGACATCTTTGACAGCTCCCTGTTCAGGAGCTCACTTTCACTGCTCATCTTCTCGGTTATTTAAGAACAGCCTGCTCTGTGGAAATCCCTGAGAAGAGAGAATGTGCTTCAGGAGCAGAACACCCTCATCCAGTGTTGCCTTGCAGGGGTAAACATCACGCCGAAGGCGGGAGGCTTCAGTTGGAAGACTGTCGCTGATGCACGGCGCCTGTTTGGTGCGCAATTAGTAGAACAAAACAAGATCAACCTGTAAGCAGCTTCCCCCAGAAGGCCTCCGCGGGAACTGTGCTTATTTTTTGGAAGGCAGCAGCTTGCAGACGCCGAACCTCCTCAGATCCACTCTTTTTCTACATGCATTTTGCTCCGACGATGCTGGGATTTCACCGCCGCTGCCATCGTCTGATCAGATTGTCCTCCGCTCGCCTGGGCTGGATGGATTTGGCTTTTCCCCGGCTCGGTGGACGACGACGGGGGCGCGAGAAAGACGCAGATTCTCACAAGCGCTTCATTGCTCGGCGCGTAAAAACAACAACGCCCATTTTACAAGCAGTCCCTTTCGCTCATCACCGGGCCAGCGTCCGCCGCCGCCGCCGCCGCCGCTTTCAGGGTTGTGAATCTGCTAGCAGCCGAGCGCGTCAAGCCGGAGGCTTTACCGGAAACAACTTTGCTGCTGCTTCAAAATAAAAAAACGCCGGGCGCGCTCAAGCGGCGCACTGTTGTCAAAACAGACGAATTTGTACTCGTTATACAAGTTAAACCCTAAGATGCACGGAGTATTTTCATTTTCACTTGCATTAACCACTCATTCGTTGCTGGCAATAATTATCTTTGTTTTATTTTGGAATTTTACAGGAAGCGCTCGTCCTTTTAGCACTGCTTTGACGTGTTTTGATGCTTTTTATTAGGGGAAGATCGTAAACGTTTGCCATCTCCGTAAGTCGCGCCCAGCTGGTTCTTGATGTCAAAAACATCACAAAAATAATGCGAGCACATTAAAGGTCATGCTCTTATTGAAAAATTTTGAATTTTGCCACCGTTTCCGTCCTATCCACAGAACGAAGGAAATGCCCCTGAAACTACTTCCTCCGGGATGTTCCTTGCAGGACGAGATATCAGGGGGGAAAAAAGGGCATCATGTGTTTCTCGGCTGCTGCTTTCTTTTCAGCAACGATGCAAGGTGGGCTTTGCAGTGAAAACCCGACCACATTTCCAAGGAAAGGCCCGTGACGCCACCTCCCCTGGGGTGGCCCTTGCAGGATGTCAGATGCCATAACATGCACTGTGGAGTTTAGGGTTGTCAGTACGAAAAGTGCACCGTATGTTTGTCAGCGGCCATGTTCTTTTCAACAACAAAGGTGCAAAGTGTGGCAGGCAGTGAAAACCCGACCACATTTCCAAGGAAAGGCCGGTGACCCCACCTCCCCTGGGGTGGCCCTTGCAGGATGTCAGATGCCACAACATGCACTGTCCTGTTTGGGGTTATCGGTGCGGAAAGCACGCCATATGTTAGCCAGGCTGCCGCTTTCTTTCCGTTAATACCAACACTGGGATTTGTGTGATGCAACGACAACACAAGCGCATTTCCAAAGAAGTGCATCAAAAACATTTCCCCCCCCCGGGATGTTCCTTGCAGAATGACAAGCCGGCACTGAGATATTTGCCGTTAACAGCAAGGAAAAGGCACCATATGTTTGTCTGGCTTCCTTTCAGCCACCACGACGGTGGAAAGTGCGGCTGCAGGCCCTTTTTCAATAGCTTTGTGCTGAGGCATTCATACACATCCTTCCGCCCCGCGTCCCACCTCCATTGTTACACAGAGACCAGAACAATGCGGGGTGTAACCTACCGAGGGGGTTTGCTGGCGACGGAATCAGAGACTGTCATGTGAGTTTAGAAATCAAATGTGCAGCCGAGGGATCGGATACACCCCCCCCCCACCGCATGTAGTCATTCTGAAGGACACATGCAGGATCACAGAAAAGGGAGGGCGAGACCGGGGATTTGCGGGGATTTATTTTGATGAATCGCCGCAGGAAAAGAGAGCAGATTGTGTATTTCACGCAGCAAGCTCAAGTGTCCCAGCTCTCAGGCGGATGTGCTCTGAATATTCGAAGCAACTGGGAAATTATTAATAGGCAAATCCACCAAAGTCCACGTGAAATAACGTGCGGGATGTGCAAGGGGCGTGAGAGCATGACCCACACAGTAAGCAAAAGAGGATGGATGGACTGCCATGACCCACACACTGGTGTTAATATCCATATCAGATATTCATAATCATTTGGCGGGACTGCATGTGCAGGCTGAGTTTGGGAAACATCCCAGTTGAGCATGGAACTTATGATGAGCGCTTAAAAGAGCAATATTGCAGACATGCGACCATGCATGTAAAAAGCTCAGCAGCAGACACGATGGTGTAAAGCACTTTTGGATTATGTGAGAAAAGCACACCCAGCGGAGTGAAGCGATGACATTCTCTTCAACACAAATGCTATTTTTATGCGGCGGCTTGGACATTACGTCACGCTGTCCCCGTGCAGCGTCAGGGGGGAAAAACACTTCCGGTGACGTCGGACACCCGGAAGTGGGTGTCTGGCCACCGCTGGTGTTGACAGTTTGCGCCCACGTCGGCCTGAAGTCCAGGAAAACCGTTTCGGCTACCAGGAGTGATTTAGATTTAGTTCGCGATACGCCGGTTCAGCGTTTTGGCGAGCGTTTGTTTGCATTTCCTTGTCGCGGCGCTGCCAGCGAGTAGCTAGCACGGGGAGCTAGCATGTAGCTAGCACGGGGAGCTAGCATGTAGCAGCACGTTCAGCTAGCCGGAGAGCCATGTCTTTGTACTTTGGCGCCTAAAGGTGCTCAGGGGACGTATAACAAGGTACTGGATACGTTTTCAACACGTTAAATGACTGCTGGTGCTGGTGGATTTGAACAGCGACTGCATGTTTACGCTAACTTGTTGTCCAAAGCAGATGGCTGTAGAGCTGGACGTGTTTGTGGGTAACACCACAATCATGGACGAGGAGGTTTATCAGCTCTGGTTGGATGGACACACAGGTAATGTACCACACCCGTTCTCCACCTGGGGGTTTAGGCTTGTGAATATCTCCGTGATAGATTATTTGACACGGGTTGAGGTTAAAATCCACGATTTAAAAACAAGATACTTCAAAAGCACTCGATAGGACTCAATGCTGCGGTTGCATTTGTTGATGTAGACCAGGGGTGGTCGAACCTTTCGGCTCGCCGGTCTCGTGGTCAGAAAAACTATTTGCCCCCCTTCCTCATGTTTGTCACACCTAAATGTTTGTGCTCATAAAAAAGAATTAACTATTAGTCAAAGATAACATAATTGAACACAAAATGATGACTGCCAAGACTTTAGGGAAAATATTTTGTGGACTGACGAGACAAAAGTTGAACTTTTTGGAATGCGCGTGTCCCGTTCCATCTGGCGTAAAAGTAACACAGCATTTCATAGCAACAGTAAAATATGGTGGTGGTAGTGTGATGGTCTGGGCTTGTTTTGCTGCTTCAGGACCTGGAAGGCTTGCTGGGATAGATGGAAGCATGAATTTTACTGTCTAGCAAAAAATCCTGAAGGAGAATGTCCGGCCATCTGTTGGTCAACTCAAGCTAAAGCCATCTTGGGTGCTGCAGCAGGACAATGACCCAAAACACACCAGCAAATCCACCTCTGAATGGCTGAAGAAAAAACAAATGAAGACGTCGGAGTGTCCTAGTCAAAGTCCTGACCTGAATCCCATGGAGATGCTGTGGCATGACCTTAAGAAGGCGCTTCATGCTAGAAAAGCCTCAAATAAAGCTGAATGACAACAATTCTGCAAAGATGAGTGGGCCAAAATTCCTCCAGAGCGTGTAAAAGACTTGTTGCAAGTTATGGCAAACGTTTGATTGCAGTTATTGCTGCTAAGGGCGCCCAACCAGTTATTAGATGCAGGGGCAATTGCTTTTTCACACAGGGCTGTGTGGGTTTGGATTTTTTTCTCCCTAAATAATAAAAACATTCATTTAAAAACTGCATTTAGTGTTTACTTGTGTTATCTTTGACTAACATTAAAATGTGTTTGATGATCAGAAACATTTTGTGTGACAAACATGCAAAAGAATACAAAGTCACGAAGGGGGCAAATAGTTTTTCACACCACTGTATATAGGTGGTCATCAAACGGAACAACATACTAGCTCACAATGCAATGAAACAAAACCAACACATCCACAGCAAGTTAACGCATCCCATCAAACCACTACTACTACATGGCTGATAACAACAACCAAGCATTAGACGTAACACGCAACGTAAAACTGTTATTTCTAAATGCCCGCAACAACAATATATACTACGGAGAAGGGGTATTGTGCATAGATATTTATTTGGTATGCCCACTTGCAGCAGGTCGGCTACTTTGTGCGTCGCGTGTGTTGATGTGTTGCGTTGTTTGGATGGCTTTTTTGTTCAGGCTACAGATTTCATCTGACTATTTTGCTGACTCAAGTTTGCCACAACAGCACTTTAGCCATTTTGCCAGCTACAGTTTCTATGTTTTAAAGGAAGGTTGTAAGAAAATTATTTGGAAATGCCTGGCGGGACGGATTGAGACACCTGGCTGGCCTGACGTGGCCTGCGGGCCACAGTTTGCCGACCCCTGATGTAGACATTAATTTTACATTACAAAACAAAGAATCCAATTCTATAAAAGTGGCATTCTTACAGTAATTTCTGATGTGTAAGAGCACATCAGATCCCCGGCCACGGGAAACTTTAAAGGAAAAGTGCACTTTTTTTGGCATTTGCCCGTCATCCACAACCCTTATGTGACACATGAACACGCATCTTCCTCTCTTCTGTGCATTCTAAAGATATAAAAACAGCTAAAAAGAGGCAGCTAATGATGCACATAATGGGACGCACCTATTCCACCTATAAAGCCTTCTGAAAAAGAATCCAAAAAGTGCCAACAAGGCTCCATTTACATCATGTGACTTGCATATTAACCAAGCTATAGTCACATTATTATTATTGTTATTTGTATTTTTATGCCCAAGAACTACATTAACGGTGTAGTGATACCTCTCCACACCACACTTCCTAGCTGTTAGCTGGTTAGCGACTCGCTTCACCACACACTTGCGCACAATTGCTCAGGCTTCTAGCGAAAGGTAACGCTACATATTGGAGCTGCTGTGATTTTGTTTTTGATGCTAGGTGTAGCGTTCCTTTCCATGTTGCTATGTGAAATCAATGCACCCAGGAAGGAAGAAATGAGCAAAATGGTGTAAGTATTCCATGTTATCATGAATGTGCCTGTTACTACATGCTCACTGCATGGATAGAAAACCATAAAACCATGTTGGAGCTTTTTGGAGGTGTTTTAATAGCGGCCTTTCTAGGTGGAATAGGTGTGTCACATTACGTGCATTAATTAGCTGCCTCTTTTTGAGCTGTTTTTATATCTTTAGAATGCACAGAAAAGAGAGACGTGTGTTCAGGATTGTGCATAATGGTAAAATTCCCTCCTAAAAAAAGTGCACTTTTCCTTTAAGCACAATGATAACAAAAAAACTTAAAACATATTTAGAATTTGTGAATGTAGATGGATATCAATTTTTGATATGTGGGACATTATTTTATTCCCAAAATAATATACAGTTACAAATTCCACAGTTTTTGAATGTTTATTATGTTTGGAGCGAGCAACAACCTGTCCCACTTTGTTCGATGGTCCTTGAATGCACTGTTTAACATTCTACTATACTGTATTTTTCTCCTTTTCCTTTCATGTTTGATCCCGAATGCTGGTACTATGTGGGAATGCGTAAAGGTAAGACATTTGTTGAGTCCAAAACCTCTCTGAGAAAGAAAGTCTAGGCTGGTACTGGTGGATGGTGGCTCTGTATTTTTCTAGCGCTGTTGTTCCTGTCTTAGTTTGAAACAATACATCATAAATGAGATCGCCATCATAGACCGTACGTATGTTGTGCTGATATGTTGAAACTCTTTTGGGGTGACTTGCTAGTGCGCTGCTACTACTTCTCGTCTTCAGTCACGCTAAACTACGGAGATGTGCGGGCCCCAGTGCCACTGGACTAGGACTCCGACTAAGATCGGCAGGATGGAAAATGAACGGACACATGGAATTAACCAGTTTCCACTGATTTGTTCACTTTATCAGTAAACGACGCGGTGAAGGTAAGAATGGAGGGTGGAGTGCTGGAAGAGTGCGAAGCCAGTGCAGATGTTCTGCTGAGTGACACCATGGACCAGTACAGAACCTTCCAGATGTGCGAGCGCCTGCTGCACAGTCCAGCCAAACTGGCCAACCAGCTGCTGTTCCAGATCCCACCTCATCGACAAACTGTGCTCATAGAGAGGTGATGCGGTTTTTCTCAGTACACTAATGATTCATGACTGAGATAAGCTGATACCGATACAGATACCGATCACATGGATTTTTCAATGTATTTATGATGAGTACATGAAAATAATTGAGAACCACTGTTATACAGTAACGGACGACAATGGGAATTTTTTGGGACCCGAAAGGGTGGGAAAGTTGCAATCTGACCCTGCAAAAAAAATAACATGCCATCCAAATCAATTTTACTACTAATCTCTCGTATAGTTAAGCCTGATCTTTGACATAGAGTCCCAGCCCCCTAACATTTACTGTATTATATGGAAAATAACTCATTTCTTTGTATTTTTCTAAGCAAAGAAAGTAAAAGCAAAAGTGGCCTCACTGAATATAGTAGGCATTTAGATATATTTACACTTTTGATATTTATTAGAACACAAGTTGAGTGAGAGATCTTGAGCAAAAAAAAAGCAGAAAAAATATGAATCGTTTATGTTTTTATAACAGTTTTTGGCAGTAGTTGTTTTTGTTCTCTAGGGACATGAAATGGTGGGAAATTTGTCCTGGGTGTCTGGTTGATTTGGGAGACACGTTTTAAATTTGAATGTTATGATTTTTCATGGCCGCACGGTGGCTGAGTGGTTAGCACATTGGCCACACAGTCAGGAGATCTGGAAGACCTGGGTTCAAATCTCCAGTGGGCATCTCTGTGTGGAGTTTGCGTGTTCTCCCCATGCGTGCGTGGGTTTTCTCCGGGTACTCCGGTTTCCTCCCACATTCCAAAAACATGCATGTTAGGTTAATTGATAGGTTATGAATGTGAGTGTGAATGTTTGTCTGTCTATATGTGCCCTGCGATTGACTGGCGACCAGTCCAAGGTGTGCCCCGCCTCTCGGCCAAAGTCGCAGCTGCACCTCAAGGATTTCACTTAGTCCACACTTGACTGGTAAGCAAGTGCAAAGTAAGTTAAAGAAAATACAAATCTAAGTTCCAAATTGGGCTGTAGAGGCTCCACTGTGTGTCTTGTGTTTTTGTCCCATTTATGAGTTTCTGTTTTCAAGATCAAACGCATTGGCCTACTTAGTTTCTTGTCCCTTCCCTGACAAAGTAATTGAGAGTCTAACTTTAGTCACCTCTTTTCCAATCTGCGCTTCCTGATTTAGATACTACGCCTTTGATGATGCATTTGTGCGTGAAGTTCTGGGGAAGAAGCTCTCAAAGGGAACCAAGAAAGACTTGGACGATATCAGTGCCAAGACGGGCGTGACTCTGAAAAGCTGCAGACGTCAGGTAAGTCTCACCAAGTCGGCATCAACGTCCAGTTAGTTTGGTGTCATGTGCTTCAGTAGTTTGCCAAAAATGTATTAATCAATTGCTGTTTTGTGGTTTAACACAGCCTATTATTAGTAAAAACAAGTATTTTCAGCCTAAATGAACAGAAATTCCAGTGTACACATTCAAATAGCTGAGACTGGTGTGCTCTTTTGTGAAGCGGGGTCTCTGGCTGTGTACGGTTTTGTTTGCTGTGTGTGGGTTCTTCAAATGTGTTTCATTTCAGTTTGACAACTTCAAGCGTGTCTTCAAAGTGGTGGAAGAGCTGAAGGGCCCCCTAGTGGAGAACATATGTCAGCATTTCCTTCTCTCTGACAAGCTTGCAAGGTACAAAAAAAAAAAAGTTTACTACCAAAGTGTTGCGAATTTTACTTTTATGTATGACAGCGTGGTATTATAAGAATTTTTACGAACTAAAACAAAACAAGTGACTGGCCCTCTTGGCCTGTTTCAGGGATTATGCTGCCATTGTTTTCTTTGCCAACAATCGCTTTGAGACGGGGAAAAGGAAGCTGCAGTATCTCACATTCCAGGACTTTGCTTTTTGCGCCGGGCAGCTTATCAACAACTGGACAGTTGGCGCCGTTGGTGAGGGATTTTGTTTGCATGAGGTGAAAGTGACATTGCGACTCAATTGAGGCATCCATTAACTGTTTTAACTGTGAGTGTTTGGGAGGAGATAAAGCCGGGGGATACATCCAAGACAAACACAGCTCTGCAGCAGTGTTTTTGTTTTTTTTGCAGATGATGTCTAACTAAAATGGTACCCGTATAGCCGACCTCCACTGAGGCCAAACAACTGTCATTTGGATCAACAACTAACTGTACGCCTTCATCAGGGCTACATAAAAAAACACATTAAATCACTTTTTTTCCACATACGTATGCGATCAAATTTCAAAATAACGATAAGCTGCCTAACAAACAAATGCTGCCATTTTCTTAAAGGGTCTCTGACACAATTCATCAACTTTCCTTAAAGATGCTACATATTGTTTCTAGTTAGTTTTTGACATTGTTACATTTTTGAAGGCAAACGGTCAATTTGCAACAATGACATTTGTCGCTGATGTCGTCAGCCATGATGAGCTTGCTCTTGCTGGTCCGTCTCATTTCCAGAAGTGACGCCATTGGAGTACTATCACTCAGGTAAACGAACATGGCGGTGTGCGAGACAGAGGATGTTTACATTAATTATAGCCAAGATATGAGCCATCTGTCAATAGTTTTTGAGCATAGAAGAAGGGATTTGGAGATGAAATAGAGAACTTGTTGGTTGATGTAACATGTATAAAGCTTTACAGCCTTGTTGCTATCATGGAATAGTGTTTAGAAGACATGTAAACAAGACATTAATTACTCTGTTGTGAGGCAACTTTGACGCCATAATTTCTCTTTTCCTGTGTACCAGTGGAATAGCATCCTAGCTTCTAAATGCTAGCCAAATACTTCTTTTAAAGGTTCATAGCAGTCACCAGTTAAGCCTGCAAAAAACAGAACGAAAGGTGGGTGTCCATTTGTTTCTTGTTCTCTGCACTTGGTTCATCCATTTTTGTCTTAAATTTTCCTTTTTTTGGTAAAGAAAACAAACATACAGTATCACTCTGGAACAGTAAACATCCAGCAGCAACACAACATTTAGGCATGACTACTATTTTGATGAAAAACGTACTGAACCAAATGGACCATCTACCTCCAGAAGCGCTTGTTTACGCTGCGTTAGCTATAAATGTAAAGTTTGCGACGTTACCGTTGGCTTTCGAAAACGGAACAATGTAGAACATAATTACAAACAATATATAGCATATTTATGCAAAGTTGAAGAATCTTATTAGGAACCCCTAAAAAAACTCAGAGCTGAAAATGTTTCTATTTATTTCTGTAAAGAAGCTTAGTCTCCCATTAGCTGTCCTGCCAGGGACCCTCATGAAGAAAGGCAGAAAGACCACTTTTAAGTAAAACAAGGCAATTAGGAGTCTAAGAATACTAATAATGAACACTGTGATTTCTTTAAAACATAACCACAGGTGCATGTGAAAAAATTGTCTCAGAAAATTGTGTTGTCACTTGTAAGCAAGAATTTCCATTATTTACATTTTTTGCCAAATTGTGCAGCCCTTCACAGATTCCCACCTCCTGCGTAGGCCTGAATTTTGTCATTAAAATGTATTCATTATTGATGGATATCCAGACAAGAAAAATGTTGAAAAATGCCCATCTTTTAATTAGGACTGTCAAACATTGCATAGTTGACTAATTCATCCATCCATTTTCCACCGCTTATCCGGGTCCGGGTCGCGGGGGCAGCAGCTTCAGTAGGGAAGTCCAGACTTCCCGGTCCCCAGCGACCTCTTCCAGTTCCATCGGGAGGACACCAAGGCGTTCCCAGGCCAGCTGTGAGACATAGTCCCTCCAGCGTGTCCTAGGTCTTCCCGGGGGCCTTCTCCCGACTGGGCATGCCCGAAACACCTCACCAGGGAGGCGCCCGGGAGGCATCCGGACTAGATGCCCGAGCCACCTCAACTGGCTCCTCTCGATGTGAAGGAGCAGCGGCTCTACTCTGAGCTCCTCCCGGATGGCCGAGCTCCTCACCCTATCTCTTAGGGTGAGTCCAGCCACCCTACGAAGGAAACTCATTTCCGCCGCTTGTATCCGCGATCTCATTCTTTCGGTCATGACCCATAACTCATGACCATAGGTGAGGGTGGGAACGTAGATCGATCGGTAAACAGAGAGCTTTGCCTTCCGGCTCAGCTCTCTCTTCACCACGACGGTCCGGTACAGCGACCGCATTACTGCAGATGCTGCACCGATCCGTCTGTCGATCTCACGCTCCAACCTTCCCTCACTCGTGAACAAGAACCCGAGATACTTGAACTCCTCCACCTGAGGCAAGACCTCACTCCCAACCCGGAGGGTACAGTCCACCCGTTTCCGACTGAGAACCATGGCCTCGGATTTGGAGGTGCTGAGTCTCATCCCAGAAGCTTCACACTCAGCTGCAAACCGCTCCAGTAAACGCTGAAGGTCACAGCCTGATGAGGCCATAAGGACCACATCGTCTGCAAATAGCAGAGACGAGATCCTAAGGTCACCAAGCTGGACTCCCTCAACACCTTGACTGCGCCTAGAAATTCTGTCCATGAAGATTATGAACAGAATCGGTGACAAAGGGCAGCCTTGGCGGAGGCCAACGTTCACCGGAAACAAGCTCGACTTACTGCTGGCAATGCGAACCAGGCTCCTGCTTCGATTGTACAAGGACCGAATGGCACGTAGAAGCGGACCATCAATCCCGTACTCCCGGAGCACCCCCCACAGGACACCACGAGGGACACGGTCGAATGCCTTTTCCAGGTCTACAAAGCACATGTAGACTGGTTGGGCAAACTCCCACATACCCTCGAGTACCCTTGCAAGGGTGTAGAGCTGGTCCAGTGTTCCGCGACCGGGACGAAAACCACATTGCAGCTCCTCTAACCGAGGTTCGACTAACGGTCGTACCCTTCTCTCCAGCACCCTGGAGTAGACTTTCCCAGGAAGGCTGAGGAGTGTGATCCCCCTATAGTTGGAACACACCCTCCGGTCACCCTTTTTAAAAATGGGGACCACCACCCCGGTCTGCCAGTCCAGAGGTACTGTTCCTGACTTCCATGCAATGTTGTAGAGGCGTGTCAACCAACACAGTCCTCCAACATCCAGAGCCTTGAGAAATTCTGAGCGGAACTCGTCTACCCCCGGAGCCTTGCCACTGGGGAGTGATTTGACTACCCCAATTACCTCAGCCACGGTGATAGAACTGTCCACGTACGTATCCTCAGACTCTGCTTCCTCTATGGAAGGCATGTCAGTGGGATTGAGAAGGGCCTCGAAGTATTCCTTCCACCGACCAACTATATCCACAGTCGTGGTCAGCAAGCCCCCGTCCGCACTGTAAACAGTGTGAACTGGGGGCTGCTTCCCCTTTCTGAGGTGTCGGACGGTTTGCCAGAACCTCTTCGAGGCCGACCGAAAGTCGTGCTCCATAGCCTCACCGAACTCCTCCCACACCCGAGTTTTTGCCTCGACCACCGCCGAAGCCGCGTGCCGCTTGGCCTGCCGGTACCTGTCAGCTGCTTCGGGAGTCCCGCAAGCCATCCATGCTCGATAGGACTCCTTTTTCAGCTTGACGGCAGCCCTAACCCCCGGTGTCCACCATCGGGTTCGGGGCTTGCCACCACGACTGGCACCGACCACCTTGCGGCCGCAACCACAACTGGCTGCCTCAGCAATAGAGGCACGGAATACGGCCCATTCGGACTCAATATCCCGGTCCTCCCTCGAGATGCAGGCGAAGCTCTGCCGGAGATGAGAGTTGAAGACTCGACGAACGGGAGATTCTGCCAGACGTTCCCAGCACACCCTCACTACGCGTTTGGGTCTGCCAGGTCTGTCCGGCATCCTTCCCCGCCATCTAATCCAACTCATCACCAGGTGGTGGTCAGTTGACAGCTCAGCCCCTCTCTTCACCCGCGTGTCCAGAACATACGGACGCAGGTCTGATGATACGACCACAAAGTCGATCATAGACCTGCGACCTAGGGTGTCCTGGTGCCAAGTGCACTTATGGACATCCTTATGTTCGAACATGGTGTTTGTTATGGACAAACTGTAATTCGCACAGAAGTCCAGCAACAACACACCGCACGGGTTCAGGTCAGGGAGGCCGTTCCTCCCAACCACGCCCCTCCAAGTCACACTGTCATTGCCCACATGGGCGTTGAAGTCTCCCAGTAGAACTATGGAGTCACCAGCTGGGGTGCTCTCCAGCACCCCTCTGATAGACTCCAAGAAGGCTGGGTACTCTGAACTGCCGTTCGGCGCATAGGCACAAACCACAGTCAGGACCCTTTCCCCAGCCCTAAGGCGTAGGGAAGTAACCCTCTCGTTTACTGGGGATGACTCCAACACAGAGGCACCAAGCCGGGGGGCTAACAATAAGCCCACACCAGCTCGCCGCCTCTCCCCAGCGGCAACTCCAGAGAAGAACAAGGTCCAGCCCCTCTCAAGGAGTTTGGTTCCAGAGCCTAAACTGTGGGTTGAGGTGAGTCCGACTATATCTAGTCGGAATCTCTCCGCCTCTTCCACAAGCTCGGGCTCCTTCCCCACCAGAGAAGTGACATTCCATGTCCCAAGAACCAGATTTGGCTGCCGAAGACCAGGTCGCCCGGACACCCGCCCTCGACCACTGCCCAAATCACACAGCACCGGACCCTTATGCTTGCCCCTGCAGGAGGTGGGTCTACGGGGGGGAGTTCCCGTGCGGCTTCTTCGGGCTAGGCTTGGCCAGGTCCCAGGGGTGAAGACCTGACCACCAGGCGCTCGCCTGCGAGCCCCTCCCCTAGGCCTGGCTCCAGGGTGAGGCCCCGGTATCTCACGTCCGGGCGAGGTGGGGTCACTCCTCTTGTTTTTTTTCATACGGGTCTTCTGAATCACTCTTAGGCTGGCTCGTCAACTAGATCCTGTTTGCCTTGGGAGACCCTACCAGGGGCATAAAGCCCCCGACAACATAGCTCCTAGGATCACTCGGGCACTCAAACCTCTCCACCGCGGTAAGGTGGTGATTCACGGAGGGGTAGTTGACTAATTTATTCCATTAATCACGTTCACATTTTTGCTGTCATTAACGCATGTGCATGATGTCAAGTCACATCTCTGTTACGATGGCAGACAAACCCAGTACTTAGCAACTTAACTTTATGTCAAGTTATGTGGCGTCTTTGAACGCAACTCTCATAATAGCAGTGTGATTCTGCTGCTATTACTTATAATTTTAATGCACGTGTTCTATCTATTAGGTTAATTTCTTTCTGTTCTTTTGGCGCCGGTAATACATAACCTGATGAATTTGATTTAACTTTGTTATCATTTGACATCCCTACCGTTTAATATTAGCGTGTAATATTATTATTATTAAAGTGTGTCTGCACCAAAACGGTATGGCTTCTTGCTGAACAGTTTTTGAGTAATTTTGGCAATGGAAACATAAACAAAACAATTCAGAGCGCTTTGCCTCCCCTGAGCACGCTTTGTCAAAGTTTGTTCCTATGTCTGTTGGCCACCAGAGGTCCTCAGGCATCTGTGATTATTTGGTACTACAGCACAATGTAAGTGATGACATAATACTTTAATGTATAACAGTGCTACAGAAGTTTTTGGACAGTGACAAGGGTCATACGCCACTACAATGGACAAGTGTGGTTAAAAATTTAGGCTTTCAGCTGTAATTTGAGAGATACAGCATTTTATGCATTATTTGGACTCTTTGCGGCAGTGATTGGCTGTGTTGGGTCCACTTCCTTGTTACTGAATGAAAAACAAAGCGGTTAGTACTCAGCTGACATTTGGTGGTCAAAAATAACACCAAAAAGCAAAAATTTGAGGGTGGTAAATGTGAAAAATCACCACGCTATCCTGTAAAGTGTTGTCTGTGTGTTTTACTTTTTCTAGATAACATGGTCGAGGATATGGACGTGGATCTAGACAAAGAATTTCTACAAGAGCTGAAAGAGCTGAAGATTTTGATCTCTGACAAAGATCTGCTGGATCAACACAAAAGGTCTGACACACTCGCACACAAACATACACGGAGGCTTGCTGCTGAATTTGTGAGTTTTCTGAATATAAGCATTATCTGTTGTCCTTTCTGTCCATACAGTCTTGTCTGCACAGCCCTCAGGGGGAAAACCAAAGCTTATAACGAGATGGAGGCCAATTTCAAGGTGAAAAACATTGTAAAAGGTTCTCATTTTGCTACTAGAGTCTACACTCCTGATCAAACTTTTAAAGAAAACACGAGTAAGCATTTCAAGTGAAATAGGCTGTTCATCCGCTGATCCAACATTTAAAAGCACTGCTAAAAAAAAAAAACCTCCTAAAATAGTGGTGATAGTGGTGGAACTCCATTTTTCCATCCATCCCCAAATGTTCTCAACATCTGAGAGTGAGCATATTCCTCTGGAAGAAGTCATTCATGAAGTGAAAAAGTCATGAGGGATGCCCCCTGCAACATCTCCACAGAGCCGGCTACTGTTTGACGCCCCTGCACAACCTGAAGCTCCATTTTTCCACTGAAGGATCATGATGGTACCGTGTGGAAAGCATCTCAGCTGGGATCTCCTTATCATGCCAGTAACGTTGGAAGCCATCATGACCGTCAAGGGAGAAGAAATCTTTCTTCCACCTTTCAATGTCTCATGTTTGGTGCTCTCCTGCAAATTCCAAACCGACTGTTTTTTTTTCTTCTTAAAAGCCTTCTCTGGCAGATGGCGTCTGATGGTTATTGGACTGCACTCGGCACCAGTAACAACCTTCATTTGGGCAGAAGATGGTCCTGTGTCCTGACGAACAGCCAATGGGATCCTCCGGCTCATTTTTTTGGGTCTACCACTTAACTTATTTGTTCCATGAGCTTCAGGATGTGTGAAGAAGTTAGAAATGAGTGCGAGAAAACTGCGAGAGGCCCTGCTTATGCAGCTCAAAGAGAGAAAGCCTATTCGCCTTTGCCATCAGGAGATGATGACAGTGTGAATACCTGACACTAAATCACATTCAGTACACATTTTTGCCAACATTTTGCCTTTTAAAGGCTGTGTGATCTTTTACTTTTGTTGAACAGCCTATTTTACTTTCATTCACTACTTAGAACCTCCTTAACAGTGCAAAATGTATATCATTTTTCAACTGATCTCATAAGCCACGTGTCCAACAAGCGTTACACTTTAGTTCAGTTTGCCATCAATTTTATTAAACTGTACTTTTTGGTCAAATGCCAAATTGTTTGACTTTCCACCTTACAAATGAATGACTTGTCACCATTCCAGAATCTTTCCAGAGGCCTCGTAAACATCGCCGCCAAGTTAACCAACACAAAAGATGTCCGGGATTTTTTCATCGACCTTGTGGAGAAGGTGTGGGTTTTTTTCTTCTTCCTCCTCCCCGTCAAAATGCAGTGTAATTAGTCATGGGCTGCACTGATGTTAACACGTCCCCCTTCTTCGTTGTGCTTGGAGTTTATTGAGCCGTGTCGTTCCGACCGATGGACGCCGTCGGACACGAGGCTGTACCTGACTCACTACGCTAACTCCGTACACATACTGGACACTTTCAAGTGAGTATTCCTGGGGTGGCACCAGGCCCACCAAGGATGTTTTTCTTACCTCCCACGGGAGTCAGTTTGGGAAAACTAAACACAGTCAGATAAACACTTTGGCCATTTGGTGCTGACCCGTCACTTTGTACGTCCTCCTGTTCAAAAAGCGGTGTCACGCTGTCTCATCGGTACCTCCTTTAACTGTAATTACAGTGGAAGCTCAATTCAAAAACAAACCATTATGGAATGCGGGCCGACCTCCAACGGGCGACCATTTACCTTTCTGAACAGTCCCACAAGTGTGAAAAGAAGTTATTCACTGCAATTAATCAGATCCCTGTATAATAAACCCTTCTTTATGGTGGTCAATTGGTTCCAGACCCAACTGTGATAAGTGAAATTTCACAAAGTAGCATTCAATATTAATATGTGGAATAGTCTCACAGTTATGGCATAGAAAACCTGTTTACGTTCATTTTAATTCAGTTTTCAACATTATTAGAGCCCTCAAGATAATAATAATAACACCGCTATTGTCACCTTTAGCTTTGTATTACCCAATTTAGGAGACATAATCAGACAAAATAAGACATATTACACATAAATAAAATAAGGGACTCACATGTTAGCAGTTCCTTGCCTACTAGTTGACTTCCTTGCGACTTTAAAAGGCTTTACACACGTATTACCTAATATAGTCGGCAAAATAAGAGTAAATAAGCCATGTAAGAGGTAAAAAAAAAAAAAACTCCTGCTCGAGCATTGTCACAGTAAATGCGGTCACAATTGCCTTTTATTCCATTCAATTCCATTTTCCTCCACTTATCCGTGTCCAGGTCGCGGGGGCAGCAGTTTCATTAGGGAAGTTCAGGCTTCCCGGTCTCCGGCGGCCTCTTCCAGCCCCACCAGGAGTTCACCAAGGTGTTCCCAGGGCAGCTGTGAGACATAATCCCTCCAGCGTGTCCTAGGTCTTCCCCGGGGCCTTCTCCCGGCTGGGCATGCCCGAAACACCTCACCAGGGAGGCGCCCAGGAGGCATCCGGTCTAGATACCTGAGCCACCTCAACTGGCTCCTCTCCATGTGAAGGAGCAGCGGCTCTACTCTGAGCTCCTCCTGGATGGCCGAGCTCCTCACCCTATCTTTTAGGGTGAGTCCGGCAACCCTATGGAGGAAACTCATTTCTGCCGCTTGTATCCGCGATCTCGTTCTTTTAGTCGTGACCATAGGTGAGGGTGGGAACATAGATCATAGAACATGGGAACACAGCCTTCCGGCTCATCTCACATTACCACGAAGGTCCGATACAGCGACCGCATTACTGCAGACGCTGCACCGATCCGTCTGTCAAGCCCATGCTCCAACTGTCCCTCACTAGTGAACAAAACCCCAAGATACTTGAACTCTTCCACCTGGGGCAAGACCTCACTCCCAACCCGGAGGGAACAATCCACCCGTTTCCAACTGAGAACCATGGCCTTGGATTTGGAGGTGCTGAGTCTCATACCAAACAGTAAATGCTGAAGATCACAGCCCGATGAAACCATCAGGACCACATCGTCTGCAAATATCAGAGATCACTAAGCTGGACTTCTTCAATGCCTTGACTGCGCCTAGAAAGTCTGTCCATGAAGTGTTATGAATAGAATCGGTGACAAAGGGCAGCCTTGGCGGAGGCCAACGTTCACCGGAAACAAGCTCGACTTACTGCTGGCAATGCAAACCAGGCTCCTGCTTCGATTGTACAAGGACCGAATGGCACCACCAATCCTGTACTCCCGGAGCACCCCCCACAGGACACCACGAGGGACACCGTCGAGTCTACAAGTCTACAAAGCACATGTTGACCGGTTGGGCAAACTCCCACATACCCTCCAGTACCCTTGCAACGGTGTAGAGCTGGTCTAGTGTTCCGCGACCAGGACAAAAACCACATTGCGCCTCCCGTTACCTGAAGTTCGACTAACAGTCGTACCGTTCTTTCTAGCACCCTGGAATAGACTTTCTCGGGGAGGCTGAGGAGTGTAATTAATCCCCCTATAGTTGTAACACACCCTCCAGTCACCTTTTTAAAAAAAATGGGGATCACCACCCCAGTCTGCCAGTCCAGAGGTGCTGTTCCTGACTTCCATGCAATGTTGAAGAGGTGTGTCAACCAACACAGTCCCCCAACATCCAGAGCCTTGAGGAATTCCGGGCGAAACTTGTCCACCCCCGGAGTCTTGCCACTGGGGAGTATTTTGATTGCCTCAGATACCTCAGCCATGGTGATAGAACAGTCCGCATACGTGTCCTCAGACTCTGCTTCCTCTACAGAAGGTATGTCAGTGGGATTGAGAAGGGCCTCAAAGTATTCCTTTCACCGACCGACTATATCCTCAGTCGAGGTCAGCAAGCCCCCGCCCTGACTGTAGTGAACTGGGGATTGCTTCCCCTTTCTGAGGTTTCAGACGGTTTCCCAGACCTTTTTGAGGCCGCCTAGATTTTGGCCTCGACAACCACAAAAGCCACGTGCCGCTTGGCCTGCCGGTACCTGTCAGCTGCTTCGGGATTCCCGCAAGCCATCTATGCTTGATATGACTCCTTCTTCAGCTTGACGGCAGCCCTAACCTTTGGTGTCCACCATTGGGTTTTAGTCTTTCTGCCACGACTGTCACTTTGCGGCTGCAACCTCCGACTGGCAGCCTCAGCAATGGAGGCACGGAATACGGCCCATTCGGACTCAATATCCCGGCCCTCCCCCTGGGATGCAGTCGAAGTTCTGCCGGAGGTGAGAGTTGAAGACTCGACGAACGGGAGACTTTGCCAGACGTTCCCAGCACACCCTCACTACTCGTTTGTGTCTAGCAGGTCTGTCCGGCATCTTCCTTCCCCGCCATCTAATCCAACTCATCACCAGGTGGTGGTCAGTTGACAGCTCAGCCCCTCTCTTCACCTGCGAGTCCAGAACATGCGGACGCAGGTCAGATGATACGACTACAAAGTCGATCATAGACCTGCGACCTAGGATGTCTTGGTGCCAGGTGCACGTGTGGACATCCTTATGTTGGAACATGGTGTTTGTTATGGACAAACTGTGGTTTGCAAAGAAGTCCAGCAACAACACACCACACAGGTTCAGATCAGGGAAGGCCGTTCCTCCCAATCACGCCCCTCCAAGTCACACTGTCATTGCCCACATGGGCGCTGAAGTCTCCCAGTAGAACGATGGAGTCACCAGCTGGGGTGCTCTTCAGCACCCCTCTGATAGACTCCAAGAAGGCTGGGTACTCTGAACTGCCGTTTGGCGGGTACGCACAAACCACAGTCAGGACCCTTTCCCCAGCCCTAAGGCGTAGGGAAATAACCCTCTCGTTCACCGGGGATGACTCCAACACAAAGCCATCAAGCCGGGGGCCTATTAATAAACCCACACCAGCTCGCCGCTTCTCCCCTGCAGCAACCTCTCAAAGAATTTGGTTCCAGTGCCCAAACTGTGGGTTGAGGTGAGTCCGACTATATCGAGTCGGAATGTCTCAACCTCTTCCACAAGCCCAGGCTCATTCCCCACCAGAGAAGTGACATTCCATGTCCCAAGAACCAGATTTGGGCGCCGAAGGCCAGGTCGCCCGGACACCACCCAAATCGCATGGCACCGAACCCTTATGCTTGCTCTTGCAGGTGGTGGGTCCTTTTTATCAACCCGATAGTTATCATGCACTCCTAATACAAATACATATAATGCTGTCCTGTTTTTTATTTGTCTTTCAAACATAAGTTCAAAATACAGTAATATATTTCAAACATAGTTTCAAATTGTGACTAATCAGGATTAATCTCAATAAAACATTTATTACAATTTAAATCACTTCACAGTCCTGGGTGTAATGCAACATTATAGAAGCATTTCCCCTCCCCACAAGTGTACCTGATGGGCGTTACACTGTATCTTGTTTTTCATGTAATCACTGTGGAATGAAATGGGCTGCAGGTTTGCATGGCACCTCCACGCGCTTAACAAAGAGATATTCATAAAAAGAAACGGAGCGCGGCCCATTGCATTGCTGAGTGAACACAGGTCGCCCGTCTCTCACTCACCAATTCACTTTTCTGGCGCTTACATTTGATTCTGCTCTGTGTCTCTCTCTCTCTCTCTCTCTCTCTCTCTCTCTCCTGCGTCAGACATCAAGTCGTGTGGGACAGATACATGGGCGTCATCAAAAGCTGCATCTTCAAAATGTATCACGACTGAAAAGATTTCTCTTTACTCCTCCTCGCTGTCATTTTCTTTAACCCTCTCCCGCACCCCCGAAAAAAATCTTCCCTGTCCAAGCGGTTATCTTAGCCCCCTTGGTTTGTGCTTCCCCTTGTTTGTCTTGTGAGTAATTCTCACGCATTATTATTACCCACATACTGCTCTTGTCCTCTGGGTGTCTATATGTTTGGTTTGTAAATAAAGAGAGCATATTTACACCAAGATGTCATAGTGTTTTATGTTGTTGTGCTGGTTTATGTCACAATTTTATTGGGCGTCTTGTAGAGAAACATTAAAGTCAGTCCAGAATGCTGGGTTTACTCGCTGGTTGGAGATGAGAGATGGAAATAAATAAAGGCCACATTTTGAAAACAAAAGTAACCTTAGCTGCATAATAAACCCTTAGAGGCTCCCTGACATGATTCATCGGTTTTGCTTAAATATGTTGTATACCCGAATTAGGATAAGCGGCATAGAAGATGGATGGATGTTCATAATTAAGTTCTATATTCATCGGTTTTTGAAAGAAAAAACAATTACTTTTGCTGTTCAGTCTCCTTTCCAGAAGTGATGTCATCAGGGTGACACCTTTCATCTAGAGCAGAGTAAACAGATGCTTGTCGAGCTCGGTGGTTGTCTTAGTTCAGTATATTTGTCATCAAATGAGTAGTCATGCCAAAACGTGTTGCTGCCGGATGTTGGCAGAACCCGAGTGATACTGTAAGTTTGTTTGTAAGCGAGTGGAGAGAACGAGAGACAGATGGAAGTCCACCTCAAGGTCTTTGTTGTTTGCAGTAATCATTTCACTGACGACTGCTATGAAGGAACAACTTTACAAGAAGCATTCTCAGGCTTGAAAGTACGATATAAACTCATTTTAAGAACGGATACTATTTCACTGCTATGTGGGGAAAAAAAGACAAGGAAAACGAAGTCACAGAACAGTATCAGTCTTGTTTACATCACGTCTTCTAAACGTTATTCCATCATAGCGACAAGGCTGTGAAGCATTATACATGTTATGTCATGTCCATGTTCCAAAAGTTCTCTGTCATCTCCTTACTTTTCTCCTCCAAAAGAATTGACACACGTCTCAAATGGTCGCTATTAACACCCCCATGTTAATGTTGCCGACGGCGTACTATCGTTCGAGAGCTAGCTCGTCATGGCTGGCGTCGTCAACGATAAATGTCATTTTTACAAATTTACCCTTCGCCTTCAGAAACTGAGCAAAGTAGAACGTAATAATATATATCAAAGTTGATCAGTCGTGTCAGGGACCCTTTAAACGGCATTTGTGAGCTGGATTTCATTCCACGCCTGTGTGTGGTCAAAAAAACATGGGAGACCACGCAAGGGGTGGGCTGCGCAGTTGGCCCACTTTTGTGCGTGTGTGTGGGGAGGGGGTGACAGTGTGATTTTTAACAAGATCCTCCTGTAATGACAGCTGCCACCACCCGGAAACACACACTGCAATGACACAGCACAAATAACGCTCTCTTCACTGGTGAAAGACGAGAGTATTTCATAATGTGCTGGAATGAAGGCGTAGCGGGTCCAGCTTGAGTCACACGTACGCTAACGCCAGTCACGCAACATCCCGACCTGTTGGCAGCACATTGGGATGCGTGTTTTGGGAGTCACGCTGCAGCCGCAGAGGATTCCAAGTGGAGCAACAGATTAGTCATGTGCAGCAAGGAGGATGGTAATGATAGAAGTTTGTATGAAAGCGTTTCAAGGCCGAACGGGCCGCCGGTTCATTCTGCAGAGTAGGCAGACGCTTTTTCCACACTCTCTCTCGTTCTCTCCCACTCTCTAATTTTTGTCAACATTCCATTTATTTCGTTCTAGCTCCCTGGCTATAAATACCCTGCACGCCAGATTGGAAGAAGGTTCTTTTTTTAGTGGCTTCATGGAAAAAGAGCGAAGACGGCGGGGTGGGGGGGGGGGTAAATGTAGGTGTGCGGGGGGTAAAATGGGTGGGAGAGCTCGGGGCTTTTGCGGGGGTTTTTAGTTTAAATGAAACCAGGTGTGTTGTTGGACCAGGATGCATGGCGGGGGCGTGGGGGGCGGGGGTCTTGTGTGTGTGAATCTGTGAAGTTGTGCACGGGCCATTTGGATGGATTTTTTGAGATTTGGGCCCCAGACCAAGAATTTGCATCTTAGACGTAGTGGTAGGGGGAGTGAGGGTGGCTGCGCAGGGGGCCGGCCAGGGGGTAACAAGAGTGGGCGGTCCCGGCTTGCTCTCTTGTCCCTGGCTTGCTCCCCCTCCCTCTGCATGTGTTCAGCTGCTCCAGCTGTCTTCCACTCACTCTCTCTTGCAGGGTGCACCGCTCTGAGCTTTAGGGACCACTTCCCTGTGACCAGCCCGGAGGTCCAACACCAGGGTTCAGACTGACAAAAGACCACTGAGGACTTGTTGGTGAGTTCACATCCCGGCTACAAATGTGTTTCCATACAGAGAGGTGGCAATAACCTCTTCTTTTTTGCCACGGGACAAACTTTCAGTCACTTATGTGCCGTCCCGGCTTGCTGGAGTCGAAGTAACGCGGCCCCGTAGTTACTGTAGTTTTCTCCTTGGCTGCCATGTAATGGAAGGGCAGGCGATCGCCAGTGTTATCGTACGCTGTCACCACCTCGGCTTGACAGGAATGATGGCCGGAGGGCCGAGTCAACTTGTACAACAAAATCAGGTGCGAGAGCTAGACGAGAGTTAATGAACCTTTTCTACTCCTGAACCGCTGCACACAAAACGGTGGAAAATGGTCAAATCATGCACCCCTGCTGTCGCCTGGACAATTAGTTTTCGGACAAATGCAACCCTCATATTTGACCAATATATTCACGTGTTTACCAATATACCCCTTATATGCCAACACATAGTCACCAATAGAGCTGTCAGGAGACAAGACGATGCACAAGATGGGTTCTGTGAGAATGAGACTAGACTGAATTTTCACGTGACTTTGGAGAAAAGTACAATGAATTTATGACAGTATAAGGCAATCTGCCCCTTTAATTTCTACTCAATGACACTCTTCTGCACTGTGTGTGTATGCTAGCGGCCCCGCCTACGCACACCGAGACAAAGAGACCGTATGACTGACAAAGGGCTCACTCCCTTATTGCTCTTGTTCTATGGATCAAACGTGCCAGGGCTCTGAAAGCAATGCACAGAGTGAACTCTCTTCCTGCCTGTTTGGAGGAAAACAGACACGCACGCACATGGCGATGTATCGATTATGCGCTTAATTTTCATCAGTTGTGTGATGAATTCATTTATCATCGTCCCAGGCGTAGTGCCCACGTTTTTTTTTTTTTAGAATGAAACCATCGCCAGACCATGTGACACCCATGGTCACCAATACACCTGATTTACATCACTGTTAGCAGCTCGGTGATCGGAAATACACGGGTGCACGTAAAGTTGGCGCTCAGGCGAACGCGACGACTCGGTGGTGAAAGGTTCTGGCAACTCCAAACATGGACAACACATCAGCAGTTGACAAGCAATATTTCTCTAATAACATGACAAAAATAAAAGACCTGCTCACCTCCTCCTCCCCAGTCAGCCACTGTGGGCGTAACTTATCTTGTTGAACAGTTTTTACCTGCTCAGTCAATCTGAGCCTGCAAGCTGGCCCTGAAGGTCGAATCAGAAGTCTGTTGTTCAAAAGACAAGATACAGTGAAAGTGAGAGAAATAGCATATTTATATGTCGCGTTAGTATTACCCTTTTTGGATAGGTTCCATTTTGGGCCCATATGTCAGATTGACCTGAAATTTCCCAGCATGTGGGTGAATGTTTTTGTTGGAAAACATGGCCGCCGTCAAGCAGAACGTCTTTGCAAGGGTTGGGACTTACCAACTAAATGTCCATAACCCATTCAACATTTGTGTAATTATTATAATAGTGTGAGCATCTCTGTATTATCATTAAAAAATATATATTTTAAAGCACAGGTGTCAAACTCAAGGCCTGGGGGCCAGATTCGTCCCATCGTATCATTTTATGTGGCCAGTGAAAGCTTGGAAATAATACACGTCGAAAAGACACTTAACAAAATAAAGAATAATAATTATTTTATTGTAATTATTCTTTTTTAATTGTAAGATACATAATAAAAAGACACACAATGCTAACCTTATAGATCATCTATCTGTCCAATGCTTGAGGATATTGTACTGTATGTATGCTAGCATGTCTTCCAAAGCATTTTGACCGCGACCCCTAGGGGGCGCCACAAATGTCGTGTGTATGGAGTTAACTGTTTGCAGATTGGAAAAGCTTGCATGTTAGAATTATGTCATAGCACCTGTTGACAGTTAGATGAACGCACCGTTTTGTTTCCCTGGCCGACGCAGGGGGCCTCGCTTGGCGTCGGGCCCAGGATAATGCAATGACTCAGGTGTGAAAACACCTCGTTGTCGTCACAGACGACAAATCGGGCCTTTGATCCACGTGTCAGGGTGATCTGGTGGAGCATCGCGCTTGGGTGCGGGTGTTGTGTAACAGTAATCTCCCGCAAGGGCCACAATTCATCACCTAGTTTCCAATTATTCGCAGGTCCTCTGCTCCCAGCGGTACCAGGGGGTGCAGCTGGAGGCCGCGCCCCCTGGCTTCTCCGCGCACGGCTGAGTAGAACAACACGAGCTGACAATCTAGCTGGTCGTGTGGACGTGCGTGGGTCCACGTGTGGTCCCGGTGTGTGTTAAGTGAGCTGACATGTTGCCTGTTAGAATGGGCTGGCTGAATTTAAAAGTAGAGCTGCAGAGGTCGGTTCATGAATGCTTATTGGACCAAAATCATGTCAAACGCCTCCAGGGGTGTTATTAAACTAAATGCATGTTTGCTTTGCCAGCAGTCCAAACACACATCCCAGTAGCTAGCTGTCCCTTATACGATCCATGGGGGGGTTTCCCAGAAACTGATACTCTGGGAACTAGGACTGTGCCAGGACATCCCAGCTGAGAAATGGCGCCCACATCCTCGCCACGGGCTTTCCAGAGGTCCGCCGCCGCTTGATCTCCGGCGGTAGCAGGCCAACACCCACGCAGTCAGCGACTGGACCCCAGACGGATGGTCAGTTTGTTTTCGCTTCTTGTTTCCGCCAGTTAGCCCCAAGAGGTCACGTACTGCGGCCTTCCGAATGCGTCAGCGTGGAAGACCTGTTTCTTTTGCCGCTTTTTCACCACACACGGCTCGCAAATAGGATGTGATGTCAGGCTCTTGTCATGAGGGGTGACCACGTCAGTCTGTGGCCTGCTCTTTGTCTTATGGTTATAACTTCCTGTGACACGTTCAAACCGCAGACCTCTCACTGACTGAAATACGACACGCAAAAATTACCGTAGCCCGTCGCGGGGAGGGGAACCATATTTGGTAACTTCCGCCCAAATCGGCATCACGACGCTTGTCAATACGGGAGCGTAGGGGGCCGTGATCTTAACTTGGAAGTTGTTGCATAATCGGGGGACTGCATGCAGAATGCTGGTGCCAGCAACTCATACAGCGGTTGGTACAAATACCAGGTTTCCCTCCCCACAGTAAATTACTAAGAGTGAGAAATACGTGGGTTTAGGGGTGTCACAAGATCTTGTGACATTAAAACCTTATTTCTTGCTTAGAAAAATAAAAAAACAATCATTGATGTGACCGTTTTGCCATGTCTGTGCGTCTTTCCCCTCCAAACTTAATTACAAAGCCTTAATTTAAAAAGATTATATATTTTTATTGATTCATTGTTTCATTTAACTTAATTTTATAAATATATATTTTTTATAAAGTCAAACTTAAAGTGTCTTTTAAAGACACCTAACACTTAAAATGTATTTTAAATTGTATTTTATTTTATTAATATTATTCCATAAAATCTATACTATTTACTTAACACTTAAAATATATATGTTTTAAATATTAAACTTTTATTATTATTATTATTCTATTAAAATATATATATTTATTTACATAACACTTAAAATATATTTTTAAAATATTTTATTTTATTATTATTATTAATGTTCTATTAAAATATTTATTTACATAATGATTAAAATATATTTGTTAATTATTTTATTTTATTCATATTATTCTATTAAAATATATGTATTTACATAACACTTAAAATATATTTTAATTATTTTATTTTATTAATATCAATAGTTTATTAAAATATATTTATTTAAATAACACTTACAAATATATTTTAAAAATATTTTATTTTTTTATTATTCTATTGAACATTTATTTATTTATTTAACCCTTAAAATATATTTTTCAATAATTTTATTTGTATTCATATTTTATTTTTTCATTGTTAGATTTTTATTACATAAAATGATACTAAAAAATATTCACAAAAAATGTAAAAAATAATTCTAAATGTATTTGTTCTGTCATTTTTGACACTTGCAATTAAGAGGTTTTTTTTTTTTTTACTTGTTTGTTGTCAAACCCCACCTACCATGAATAGCTGTATGGTATTTGGTTTCACAGTTACTGGAAATTACAGTTACAAATCTGAAAACGAGTTTGACGCCAACAATTATCATGATTGTATGAACTGGCAGTTGCAACCAGCCAGTGCAGTACACCAACAGTACACCAGTACACGTAGTGTGTTGTGGTTTTATGGTGAATTTTCTTGAACGGTAAATGCAACGTCTAAGTAAACATAAGTACCAGCTAGCAAAGTGCTTCTCAAATAGCGGGCGGGCTTTCAAAATTCATGCAGACCTGCCAACCCGTACTAGTTCATTGTACTCAGCATGCAGTTTGACTCTCGGACGCGTCACTGCTTTCCATGTTGTTGCATTTTCCTGGTTTTAGGAGTTCAGTCAATAGTGTAACAGTGAAAGGAATTCTGCAGGATGGAAAATAGTACAATGTATGAACTGTGTAGCGTGTGGAGCGTCCCAAACGTGGCGATACAGCAGAATAGTTTGTGCAAAAGCCTGAGGGTTTATATGTGCTCCCACGGTGACGCACTGGAAGGCCAAGGTATTATTCCAAGCGCTTGCAGTCTCGCCAGGTTAAGGACACAGAGGGCTTTCTGTGAGAAGCACTCGTGTGATGCTACGTGCGAGGGAGAGAACGTCACGATGTTTATGTTCTCCTGCCTGGCAAAGCGCAGGACGCAAGTTTGTTGCTCCTGACAATCAAGGCCACACTTTTTGGTTGACAAACAGGCCAGCGAGTCTTTCGGGCTTCATTTTGTCAGCTTATGCAGCAGAAAACTCCATGATGGCGTCCTGAGGGTCTGCAGATTGACTACATTTCTAATGTATTTTTATCTTGTTTCTCCACAGATGGTCATTGGCTGCTCTGAGTCACCTAATCTGAGCTGCACGTGTGCGTTTATGTGTGTTTATGTGTGTTATCCATTAGTGTATTAGCATGCAGGGTGTGTGTGTGTCTATCTTGTGCGTGTGCGTGCTCCTCCATAGAGCTACTTCCCAGCCGGCCCAAGAAAGTGACACCTACACGGTATGGAAGGACCCATTATCTTTCGCTCTCTCTCTTAATGTTCATCCTCATGATTGTTTATTCAACGTTGTGTGCCTGCACAAGAATAATAATAAGAATATTTTTTCTCAATTGCCTTGAGGTGATATTCAGACACATTTGCCTGTGGAGCACATTTTTTTGGACAGCATTGCTACATAAAAACAAGGTTGTTCCGCTGCAATATGGCCCCCCTCATATAGCAGGGGTTTCCAGGAATTCTTTAATGAACAAGGGCTGTGGTCCATATTAGCCAAAACATATTGAAATGCAAGTGATATGCAGTATTTTGGTCACTAGGTGTCATTAATGCCACAAAGCATCGAGACGATACCTGCACTAGTGTTTCAATGCTGAGAAAAATCGTACCAGCGATACCGATCTGATCCGATACTTTTGTTGGGTAAATATGAAAAAGTAGTGCATTTGACATGATAGCATAGCTCATACAATAAAGAATACAAGACGCCATGACTGACGCTTTGGGAAGTACTGATATCATGGTATCGATCCTTATGGCACTACCTTACATTACCTTAAAACTGTTTTTGGCTTCTCCAATGTAGACGAAATACATTTGAGGTCAACTGGTTAGCTTGCTAACTCGCTAGCTGTCTGGTTAGATGTGCACTGAGAAGTAAACAACAATAGGAGCATGAAGGTGACTGTAGGGGTGTTATTTCATGTCTAGAGGGCTCTAGTCATAAACTGGTTTTCTGTGCTGTACCCGCACCAATATTCAATGTGTTAGCGTTGAATCGTATATCGTAAGAGTTCATTTATCGCGGTCGGATTTGGAACCAATTAACCACGCCAAACCAGGGACGACTGGATACAGAAATAATCTCCTATGTGCTGTATCTTTCGTAAACAATGTCTATGCAGCTTCAGACAGTTCAAGGCATGCCATAGAGTTATTCAGTTTTAACAATCTGCCCGTGTAATCGTTGCATTGGATCCTCACACACTTACTACACACACAGTTAGTCACTACGGTGCGTTCAACAACCGCCACACAAAGTGCAACGTCTCACACTTGATGAAAGAAACAGTTAAAAAAGGGGTGTGTTTATATGCTGTACATTCTACCTGTATTATCACAACTGTTACTGACTGAGTAAATAAATGAAGACAATTTTTGACCCAAGATTTGAACATTTGTAAAGCTGTGTATGCTGGATCGCAAATGTCAGGGGGGATCCACGGTATAGCATATATCCATGTTATAGTATTATTATGATATACCATATGTTTAGACTTTTTCAATGTAGGTGTAAGTATAGTTTGTGCACAGCTGGAGGTAAGGAGGAGCGGAAAAATGAGGATGTAACCAAGTGTACTGGTAGATTATTCCTAATCAAACATTCCTACTACCACATCACTACTATCAGGAGAACCAGAGTATAGAGGGGGAGGAGCCACCTGCTGTGGCCCAGCAAGGTGCACTGAATTCGGGCATACTCTTCGGTCAGCTTGTGTGACGCCACGGAGGTCTCTGGCAAACATTTTCCACTTTTGAAACGCTGCTGTGCTGGCGTTTCAAGTGGCTGATGAGGTTTTTTTGTGTGCACAATGGGTTTTTTCCCGTCAATGCCGAGCATTTTTCCTCTTAATGGAAAACTGCACTTTTCCCCCATCATCCATGATCCTTATGCCAGACAAAAACACAAACAAAGAAAACAATAAAGTTGCCATTTTTGGAAAATTAGGTTGCGGGAAAGGTTATAATGTTACGAGAATAAAGTCAAAATATTTTTAAAAATTAACAAGAAGAAAGTTTTAAAAAAAGACAAGGAACCTCTGCATTGAATTCCCATCATGGAAAACATTATAAAACACTATATGGGTTACATCGGACTTTCGGGTGAAATTACACACAGCCTATTATTAGTAAAAAATAATAATGCATATTTAAGCAAATGTTTCATACTCTTGGCCTAAACTAAGCATTTTCAAGTATAAAAACGGTGACTGTAGGGATGTTATTTCATGTCTAGGTTTTTAATAAAAGTTAAAAAGCATATTTAGAAGGTGATAAACAGGCTTTTCTATGTCTTCTGTCATTTTTTCCTACTAATAATCTCTCTAATAATCTCTAATAATCTTCAAAAGCATATTTAGAAAGTGCTCAACAGGCTTTTCACTGTCCCCTTTTCTGTTACAATTACTGACTATATTCAATTGTAATTTTACAAGAATAAAGTTAAAATAATACTAGAAAAAAGTCGTATTGTAGTGGGGAATAAAAGTCACAATGTGTATTATGATGTAAGATAATGTCATTTTAGCAGCATAGAGATTAAATTTTAAAGAAAAATAGTTTTTTTAAAGTTGCAATATTATGAGAAATGAACAAAATCAGGCAGGACAAAAAAGAATCGCTTGATTTGTTCATCTNGACCGGTTGGGCAAACTCCCACATACCCTACAGTACCCTTGCAACGGTGTAGAGCTGGTCTAGTGTTCCGCGACCAGGACAAAAACCACATTGCGCCTCCCGTTACCTGAAGTTCGACTAACAGTCGTACCGTTCTTTCTAGCACCCTGGAATAGACTTTCTCGGGGAGGCTGAGGAGTGTAATTAATCCCCCTATAGTTGTAACACACCCTCCAGTCACCTTTTTAAAAAAAATGGGGATCACCACCCCAGTCTGCCAGTCCAGAGGTGCTGTTCCTGACTTCCATGCAATGTTGAAGAGGTGTGTCAACCAACACAGTCCCCCAACATCCAGAGCCTTGAGGAATTCCGGGCGAAACTTGTCCACCCCCGGAGTCTTGCCACTGGGGAGTATTTTGATTGCCTCAGATACCTCAGCCATGGTGATAGAACAGTCCGCATACGTGTCCTCAGACTCTGCTTCCTCTACAGAAGGTATGTCAGTGGGATTGAGAAGGGCCTCAAAGTATTCCTTTCACCGACCGACTATATCCTCAGTCGAGGTCAGCAAGCCCCCGCCCTGACTGTAGTGAACTGGGGATTGCTTCCCCTTTCTGAGGTTTCAGACGGTTTCCCAGACCTTTTTGAGGCCGCCTAGATTTTGGCCTCGACAACCACAAAAGCCACGTGCCGCTTGGCCTGCCGGTACCTGTCAGCTGCTTCGGGATTCCCGCAAGCCATCTATGCTTGATATGACTCCTTCTTCAGCTTGACGGCAGCCCTAACCTTTGGTGTCCACCATTGGGTTTTAGTCTTTCTGCCACGACTGTCACTTTGCGGCTGCAACCTCCGACTGGCAGCCTCAGCAATGGAGGCACGGAATACGGCCCATTCGGACTCAATATCCCGGCCCTCCCCCTGGGATGCAGTCGAAGATCTGCCGGAGGTGAGAGTTGAAGACTCGACGAACGGGAGACTCTGCCAGACGTTCCCAGCACACCCTCACTACTCGTTTGTGTCTACCAGGTCTGTCCGGCATCTTCCTTCCCCGCCATCTAATCCAACTCATCACCAGGTGGTGGTCAGTTGACAGCTCAGCCCCTCTCTTCACCCGCTAGTCCAGAACATGCGGACGCAGGTCAGATGATACGACTACAAAGTCGATCATAGACCTGCGACCTAGGATGTCTTGGTGCCAGGTGCACGTGTGGACATCCTTATGTTCGAACATGGTGTTTGTTATGGACAAACTGTGGTTTGCAAAGAAGTCCAGCAACAACACACCACACAGGTTCAGATCAGGGAAGGCCGTTCCTCCCAATCACGCCCCTCCAAGTCACACTGTCATTGCCCACATGGGCGCTGAAGTCTCCCAGTAGAACGATGGAGTCACCAGCTGGGGTGCTCTTCAGCACCCCTCTGATAGACTCCAAGAAGGCTGGGTACTCTGAACTGCCGTTTGGCGGGTACGCACAAACCACAGTCAGGACCCTTTCCCCAGCCCTAAGGCGTAGGGAAATAACCCTCTCGTTCACCGGGGATGACTCCAACACAAAGCCATCAAGCCGGGGGCCTATTAATAAACCCACACCAGCTCGCCGCTTCTCCCCTGCAGCAACCTCTCAAAGAATTTGGTTCCAGTGCCCAAACTGTGGGTTGAGGTGAGTCCGACTATATCGAGTCGGAATGTCTCAACCTCTTCCACAAGCCCAGGCTCATTCCCCACCAGAGAAGTGACATTCCATGTCCCAAGAACCAGATTTGGGCGCCGAAGGCCAGGTCGCCCGGACACCACCCAAATCGCATGGCACCGAACCCTTATGCTTGCTCTTGCAGGTGGTGGGTCCTTTTTATCAACCCGATAGTTATCATGCACTCCTAATACAAATACATATAATGCTGTCCTGTTTTTTATTTGTCTTTCAAACATAAGTTCAAAATACAGTAATATATTTCAAACATAGTTTCAAATTGTGACTAATCAGGATTAATCTCAATAAAACATTTATTACAATTTAAATCACTTCACAGTCCTGGGTGTAATGCAACATTATAGAAGCATTTCCCCTCCCCACAAGTGTACCTGATGGGCGTTACACTGTATCTTGTTTTTCATGTAATCACTGTGGAATGAAATGGGCTGCAGGTTTGCATGGCACCTCCACGCGCTTAACAAAGAGATATTCATAAAAAGAAACGGAGCGCGGCCCATTGCATTGCTGAGTGAACACAGGTCGCCCGTCTCTCACTCACCAATTCACTTTTCTGGCGCTTACATTTGATTCTGCTCTGTGTCTCTCTCTCTCTCTCTCTCTCTCTCTCTCTCTCCTGCGTCAGACATCAAGTCGTGTGGGACAGATACATGGGCGTCATCAAAAGCTGCATCTTCAAAATGTATCACGACTGAAAAGATTTCTCTTTACTCCTCCTCGCTGTCATTTTCTTTAACCCTCTCCCGCACCCCCGAAAAAAATCTTCCCTGTCCAAGCGGTTATCTTAGCCCCCTTGGTTTGTGCTTCCCCTTGTTTGTCTTGTGAGTAATTCTCACGCATTATTATTACCCACATACTGCTCTTGTCCTCTGGGTGTCTATATGTTTGGTTTGTAAATAAAGAGAGCATATTTACACCAAGATGTCATAGTGTTTTATGTTGTTGTGCTGGTTTATGTCACAATTTTATTGGGCGTCTTGTAGAGAAACATTAAAGTCAGTCCAGAATGCTGGGTTTACTCGCTGGTTGGAGATGAGAGATGGAAACAAATAAAGGCCACATTTTGAAAACAAAAGTAACCTTAGCTGCATAATAAACCCTTAGAGGCTCCCTGACATGATTCATCGGTTTTGCTTAAATATGTTGTATACCCGAATTAGGATAAGCGGCATAGAAGATGGATGGATGTTCATAATTAAGTTCTATATTCATCGGTTTTTGAAAGAAAAAACAATTACTTTTGCTGTTCAGTCTCCTTTCCAGAAGTGATGTCATCAGGGTGACACCTTTCATCTAGAGCAGAGTAAACAGATGCTTGTCGAGCTCGGTGGTTGTCTTAGTTCAGTATATTTGTCATCAAATGAGTAGTCATGCCAAAACGTGTTGCTGCCGGATGTTGGCAGAACCCGAGTGATACTGTAAGTTTGTTTGTAAGCGAGTGGAGAGAACGAGAGACAGATGGAAGTCCACCTCAAGGTCTTTGTTGTTTGCAGTAATCATTTCACTGACGACTGCTATGAAGGAACAACTTTACAAGAAGCATTCTCAGGCTTGAAAGTACGATATAAACTCATTTTAAGAACGGATACTATTTCACTGCTATGTGGGGAAAAAAAAGACAAGGAAAACGAAGTCACAGAACAGTATCAGTCTTGTTTACATCACGTCTTCTAAACGTTATTCCATCATAGCGACAAGGCTGTGAAGCATTATACATGTTATGTCATGTCCATGTTCCAAAAGTTCTCTGTCATCTCCTTACTTTTCTCCTCCAAAAGAATTGACACACGTCTCAAATGGTCGCTATTAACACCCCCATGTTAATGTTGCCGACGGCGTACTATCGCTCGAGAGCTAGCTCGTCATGGCTGGCGTCGTCAACGATAAATGTCATTTTTACAAATTTACCCTTCGCCTTCAGAAACTGAGCAAAGTAGAACGTAATAATATATATCAAAGTTGATCAGTCGTGTCAGGGACCCTTTAAACGGCATTTGTGAGCTGGATTTCATTCCACGCCTGTGTGTGGTCAAAAAAACATGGGAGACCACGCAAGGGGTGGGCTGCGCAGTTGGCCCACTTTTGTGCGTGTGTGTGGGGAGGGGGTGACAGTGTGATTTTTAACAAGATCCTCCTGTAATGACAGCTGCCACCACCCGGAAACACACACTGCAATGACACAGCACAAATAACGCTCTCTTCACTGGTGAAAGACGAGAGTATTTCATAATGTGCTGGAATGAAGGCGTAGCGGGTCCAGCTTGAGTCACACGTACGCTAACGCCAGTCACGCAACATCCCGACCTGTTGGCAGCACATCGGGATGCGTGTTTTGGGAGTCACGCTGCAGCCGCAGAGGATTCCAAGTGGAGCAACAGATTAGTCATGTGCAGCAAGGAGGATGGTAATGATAGAAGTTTGTATGAAAGCGTTTCAAGGCCGAACGGGCCGCCGGTTCATTCTGCAGAGTAGGCAGACGCTTTTTCCACACTCTCTCTCGTTCTCTCCCACTCTCTAATTTTTGTCAACATTCCATTTATTTCGTTCTAGCTCCCTGGCTATAAATACCCTGCACGCCAGATTGGAAGAAGGTTCTTTTTTTAGTGGCTTCATGGAAAAAGAGCGAAGACGGCGGGGTGGGGGGGGGGGTAAATGTAGGTGTGCGGGGGGTAAAATGGGTGGGAGAGCTCGGGGCTTTTGCGGGGGTTTTTAGTTTAAATGAAACCAGGTGTGTTGTTGGACCAGGATGCATGGCGGGGGCGTGGGGGGCGGGGGTCTTGTGTGTGTGAATCTGTGAATTTGTGCACGGGCCATTTGGATGGATTTTTGGAGATTTGGGCCCCAGACCAAGAATTTGCATCTTAGACGTAGTGGTAGGGGGAGTGAGGGTGGCTGCGCAGGGGGCCGGCCAGGGGGTAACAAGAGTGGGCGGTCCCGGCTTGCTCTCTTGTCCCTGGCTTGCTCCCCCTCCCTCTGCATGTGTTCAGCTGCTCCAGCTGTCTTCCACTCACTCTCTCTTGCAGGGTGCACCGCTCTGAGCTTTAGGGACCACTTCCCTGTGACCAGCCCGGAGGTCCAACACCAGGGTTCAGACTGACAAAAGACCACTGAGGACTTGTTGGTGAGTTCACATCCCGGCTACAAATGTGTTTCCATACAGAGAGGTGGCAATAACCTCTTCTTTTTTGCCACGGGACAAACTTTCAGTCACTTATGTGCCGTCCCGGCTTGCTGGAGTCGAAGTAACGCGGCCCCGTAGTTACTGTAGTTTTCTCCTTGGCTGCCATGTAATGGAAGGGCAGGCGATCGCCAGTGTTATCGTACGCTGTCACCACCTCGGCTTGACAGGAATGATGGCCGGAGGGCCGAGTCAACTTGTACAACAAAATCAGGTGCGAGAGCTAGACGAGAGTTAATGAACCTTTTCTACTCCTGAACCGCTGCACACAAAACGGTGGAAAATGGTCAAATCATGCACCCCTGCTGTCGCCTGGACAATTAGTTTTCGGACAAATGCAACCCTCATATTTGACCAATATATTCACGTGTTTACCAATATACCCCTTATATGCCAACACATAGTCACCAATAGAGCTGTCAGGAGACAAGACGATGCACAAGATGGGTTCTGTGAGAATGAGACTAGACTGAATTTTCACGTGACTTTGGAGAAAAGTACAATGAATTTATGACAGTATAAGGCAATCTGCCCCTTTAATTTCTACTCAATGACACTCTTCTGCACTGTGTGTGTATGCTAGCGGCCCCGCCTACGCACACCGAGACAAAGAGACCGTATGACTGACAAAGGGCTCACTCCCTTATTGCTCTTGTTCTATGGATCAAACGTGCCAGGGCTCTGAAAGCAATGCACAGAGTGAACTCTCTTCCTGCCTGTTTGGAGGAAAACAGACACGCACGCACATGGCGATGTATCGATTATGCGCTTAATTTTCATCAGTTGTGTGATGAATTCATTTATCATCGTCCCAGGCGTAGTGCCCACGTTTTTTTTTTTTAGAATGAAACCATCGCCAGACCATGTGACACCCATGGTCACCAATACACCTGATTTACATCACTGTTAGCAGCTCGGTGATCGGAAATACACGGGTGCACGTAAAGTTGGCGCTCAGGCGAACGCGACGACTCGGTGGTGAAAGGTTCTGGCAACTCCAAACATGGACAACACATCAGCAGTTGACAAGCAATATTTCTCTAATAACATGACAAAAATAAAAGACCTGCTCACCTCCTCCTCCCCAGTCAGCCACTGTGGGCGTAACTTATCTTGTTGAACAGTTTTTACCTGCTCAGTCAATCTGAGCCTGCAAGCTGGCCCTGAAGGTCGAATCAGAAGTCTGTTGTTCAAAAGACAAGATACAGTGAAAGTGAGAGAAATAGCATATTTATATGTCGCGTTAGTATTACCCTTTTTGGATAGGTTCCATTTTGGGCCCATATGTCAGATTGACCTGAAATTTCCCAGCATGTGGGTGAATGTTTTTGTTGGAAAACATGGCCGCCGTCAAGCAGAACGTCTTTGCAAGGGTTGGGACTTACCAACTAAATGTCCATAACCCATTCAACATTTGTGTAATTATTATAATAGTGTGAGCATCTCTGTATTATCATTAAAAAATATATATTTTAAAGCACAGGTGTCAAACTCAAGGCCTGGGGGCCAGATTCGTCCCATCGTATCATTTTATGTGGCCAGTGAAAGCTTGGAAATAATACACGTCGAAAAGACACTTAACAAAATAAAGAATAATAATTATTTTATTGTAATTATTCTTTTTTAATTGTAAGATACATAATAAAAAGACACACAATGCTAACCTTATAGATCATCTATCTGTCCAATGCTTGAGGATATTGTACTGTATGTATGCTAGCATGTCTTCCAAAGCATTTTGACCGCGACCCCTAGGGGGCGCCACAAATGTCGTGTGTATGGAGTTAACTGTTTGCAGATTGGAGAAGCTTGCATGTTAGAATTATGTCATAGCACCTGTTGACAGTTAGATGAACGCACCGTTTTGTTTCCCTGGCCGACGCAGGGGGCCTCGCTTGGCTTTGGGCCCAGGATAATGCAATGACTCAGGTGTGAAAACACCTCGTTGTCGTCACAGACGACAAATCGGGCCTTTGATCCACGTGTCAGGGTGATCTGGTGGAGCATCGCGCTTGGGTGCGGGTGTTGTGTAACAGTAATCTCCCGCAAGGGCCACAATTCATCACCTAGTTTCCAATTATTCGCAGGTCCTCTGCTCCCAGCGGTACCAGGGGGTGCAGCTGGAGGCCGCGCCCCCTGGCTTCTCCGCGCACGGCTGAGTAGAACAACACGAGCTGACAATCTAGCTGGTCGTGTGGACGTGCGTGGGTCCACGTGTGGTCCCGGTGTGTGTTAAGTGAGCTGACATGTTGCCTGTTAGAATGGGCTGGCTGAATTTAAAAGTAGAGCTGCAGAGGTCGGTTCATGAATGCTTATTGGACCAAAATCATGTCAAACGCCTCCAGGGGTGTTATTAAACTAAATGCATGTTTGCTTTGCCAGCAGTCCAAACACACATCCCAGTAGCTAGCTGTCCCTTATACGATCCATGGGGGGGTTTCCCAGAAACTGATACTCTGGGAACTAGGACTGTGCCAGGACATCCCAGCTGAGAAATGGCGCCCACATCCTCGCCACGGGCTTTCCAGAGGTCCGCCGCCGCTTGATCTCCGGCGGTAGCAGGCCAACACCCACGCAGTCAGCGACTGGACCCCAGACGGATGGTCAGTTTGTTTTCGCTTCTTGTTTCCGCCAGTTAGCCCCAAGAGGTCACGTACTGCGGCCTTCCGAATGCGTCAGCGTGGAAGACCTGTTTCTTTTGCCGCTTTTTCACCACACACGGCTCGCAAATAGTATGTGATGTCAGGCTCTTGTCATGAGGGGTGACCACGTCAGTCTGTGGCCTGCTCTTTGTCTTATGGTTATAACTTCCTGTGACACGTTCAAACCGCAGACCTCTCACTGACTGAAATACGACACGCAAAAATTACCGTAGCCCGTCGCGGGGAGGGGAACCATATTTGGTAACTTCCGCCCAAATCGGCATCACGACGCTTGTCAATACGGGAGCGTAGGGGGCCGTGATCTTAACTTGGAAGTTGTTGCATAATCGGGGGACTGCATGCAGAATGCTGGTGCCAGCAACTCATACAGCGGTTGGTACAAATACCAGGTTTCCCTCCCCACAGTAAATTACTAAGAGTGAGAAATACGTGGGTTTAGGGGTGTCACAAGATCTTGTGACATTAAAACCTTATTTCTTGCTTAGAAAAATAAAAAAACAATCATTGATGTGACCGTTTTGCCATGTCTGTGCGTCTTTCCCCTCCAAACTTAATTACAAAGCCTTAATTTAAAAAGATTATATATTTTTATTGATTCATTGTTTCATTTAACTTAATTTTATAAATATATATTTTTTATAAAGTCAAACTTAAAGTGTCTTTTAAAGACACCTAACACTTAAAATGTATTTTAAATTGTATTTTATTTTATTAATATTATTCCATAAAATCTATACTATTTACTTAACACTTAAAATATATATGTTTTAAATATTAAACTTTTATTATTATTATTATTCTATTAAAATATATATATTTATTTACATAACACTTAAAATATATTTTTAAAATATTTTATTTTATTATTATTATTAATGTTCTATTAAAATATTTATTTACATAATGATTAAAATATATTTGTTAATTATTTTATTTTATTCATATTATTCTATTAAAATATATGTATTTACATAACACTTAAAATATATTTTAATTATTTTATTTTATTAATATCAATAGTTTATTAAAATATATTTATTTAAATAACACTTACAAATATATTTTAAAAATATTTTATTTTTTTATTATTCTATTGAACATTTATTTATTTATTTAACCCTTAAAATATATTTTTCAATAATTTTATTTGTATTCATATTTTATTTTTTCATTGTTAGATTTTTATTACATAAAATGATACTAAAAAATATTCACAAAAAATGTAAAAAATAATTCTAAATGTATTTGTTCTGTCATTTTTGACACTTGCAATTAAGAGGTTTTTTTTTTTTTTTACTTGTTTGTTGTCAAACCCCACCTACCATGAATAGCTGTATGGTATTTGGTTTCACAGTTACTGGAAATTACAGTTACAAATCTGAAAACGAGTTTGACGCCATCAATTATCATGATTGTATGAACTGGCAGTTGCAACCAGCCAGTGCAGTACACCAACAGTACACCAGTACACGTAGTATGTTGTGGTTTTATGGTGAACTTTCTTGAACGGTAAATGCAACGTCTAAGTAAACATAAGTACCAGCTAGCAAAGTGCTAGCGGGCGGGCTTTCAAAATTCGTGGAGACCTGCCAACCCGTACTAGTTCATTGTACTCAGCATGCAGTTTGACTCTCGGACGCGTCACTGCTTTCCATGTTGTTGCATTTTCCTGGTTTTAGGAGTTCAGTCAATAGTATAACAGTGAAAGGAATTCTGCAGGATGGAAAATAGTACAATGTATGAACTGTGTAGCGTGTGGAGCGTCCCAAACGTGGCGATACAGCAGAATAGTTTGTGCAAAAGCCTGAGGGTTTATATGTGCTCCCACGGTGACGCACTGGAAGGCCAAGGTATTATTCCAAGCGCTAGCAGTCTCGCCAGGTTAAGGACACAGAGGGCTTTCTGTGAGAAGCACTCGTGTGATGCTACGTGCGAGGGAGAGAACCTCACGATGTTTATGTTCTCCTGCCTGGCAAAGCGCTGGACGCAAGTTTGTTGCTCCTGACAATCAAGGCCACACTTTTTGGTTGACAAACAGGCCAGCGAGTCTTTCGGGCTTCATTTTGTCAGCTTATGCAGCAGAAAACTCCATGACGGCGTCCTGAGGGTCTGCAGATTGACTACATTTCTAATGTATTTTTATCTTGTTTCTCCACAGATGGTCATTGGCTGCTCTGAGTCACCTAATCTGAGCTGCACGTGTGCGTTTATGTGTGTTTGTGTGTGTTATCCATTAGTGTATTAGCATGCAGGGTGTGTGTGTGTCTATCTTGTGCGTGTGCGTGCTCCTCCATAGAGCTACTTCTCAGCCGGCCCAAGAAAGTGACACCTACACGGTATGGAAGGACCCATTATCTTTCGCTCTCTCTCTTAATGTTCATCCTCATGATTGTTTATTCAACGTTGTGTGCCTGCACAAGAATAATAATAAGAATATTTTTTCTCAATTGCCTTGAGGTGATATTCAGACACATTTGCCTGTGGTGCACATTTTTTTGGACAGCATTGCTACATAAAAACAAGGTTGTTCCGCTGCAATATGGCCCCCCTCATATAGCAGGGGTTTCCAGGAATTCTTTAATGAACAAGGGCTGTGGTCCATATTAGCCAAAACATATTGAAATGCAAGTGATATGCAGTATTTTGGTCACTAGGTGTCATTAATGCCACAAAGCATCGAGACGATACCTGCACTAGTGTTTCAATGCTGAGAAAAATCGTACCAGCGATACCGATCTGATCCGATACTTTTGTTGGGTAAATATGAAAAAGTAGTGCATTTGACATGATAGCATAGCTCATACAATAAAGAATACAAGACGCCATGACTGACGCTTTGGGAAGTACTGATATCATGGTATCGATCCTTATGGCACTACCTTACATTACCTTAAAACTGTTTTTGGCTTCTCCAATGTAGACGAAATACATTTGAGGTCAACTGGTTAGCTTGCTAACTCGCTAGCTGTCTGGTTAGATGTGCACTGAGAAGTAAACAACAATAGGAGCATGAAGGTGTCTGTAGGGGTGTTATTTCATGTCTAGAGGGCTCTAGTCATAAACTGGTTTTCTGTGCTGTACCCGCACCGATATTCAATGTGTTAGCGTTGAATCGTATATCGTAAGAGTTCATTTATCGCGGTCGGATTTGGAACCAATTAACCACGCCAAACCAGGGACGACTGGATACAGAAATAATCTCCTATGTGCTGTATCTTTCGTAAACAATGTCTATGCAGCTTCAGACAGTTCAAGGCATGCCATAGAGTTATTCAGTTTTAACAATCTGCCCGTGTAATCGTTGCATTGGATCCTCACACACTTACTACACACACAGTTAGTCACTACGGTGCGTTCAACAACCGCCACACAAAGTGCAACGTCTCACACTTGTTGAAAGAAACTGTTAAAAAAGGGGTGTGTTTATATGCTGTACATTCTACCTGTATTATCACAACTGTTACTGACTGAGTAAATAAATGAAGACAATTTTTGACCCAAGATTTGAACATTTGTAAAGCTGTGTATGTTGGATCGCAAATGTCAGGGGGGATCCACGGTATAGCATATATCCATGTTATAGTATTATTATGATATACCATATGTTTAGACTTTTTCAATGTAGGTGTAAGTATAGTTTGTGCACAGCTGGAGGTAAGGAGGAGCGGAAAAATGAGGATGTAACCAAGTGTACTGGTAGATTATTCCTAATCAAACATTCCTACTACCACATCACTACTATCAGGAGAACCAGAGTATAGAGGGGGAGGAGCCACCTGCTGTGGCCCAGCAAGGTGCACTGTATTCGGGCACGCGCTCCGAGCAGCCGGTGTGCCCCTATGGAGGTCAGGAGAACCAGAGTATAGAGGGGGAGGAGCCACCTGCTGTGGCCCAGCAAGGTGCACTGAATTCGGGCATACTCTTCGGTCAGCTTGTGTGACGCCACGGAGGTCTCTGGCAAACATTTTCCACTTTTGAAACGCTGCTGTGCTGGCGTTTCAAGTGGCTGATGAGGTTTTTTTGTGTGCACAATGGGTTTTTTCCCGTCAATGCCGAGCATTTTTCCTCTTAATGGAAAACTGCACTTTTCCCCCATCATCCATGATCCTTATGCCAGACAAAAACACAAACAAAGAAAACAATAAAGTTGCCATTTTTGGAAAATTAGGTTGCGGGAAAGGTTATAATGTTACGAGAATAAAGTCAAAATATTTAAAAAAATTAACAAGAAGAAAGTTTTTAAAAAAGACAAGGAACCTCTGCATTGAATTCCCATCATGGAAAACATTATAAAACACTATATGGGTTACATCGGACTTTCGGGTGAAATTACACACAGCCTATTATTTGTAAAAAATAATAATGCATATTTAAGCAAATGTTTCATACTCTTGGCCTAAACTAAGCATTTTCAAGTATAAAAATGGTGACTGTAGGGATGTTATTTCATGTCTAGAGGTTTTTAATAAAAGTTAAAAAGCATATTTAGAAGGTGGTAAACAGGCTTTTCTATGTCTTCTATGTCATTTTTTTCTTACTATGTCTACTATACTGGGTGATATGAGTGGTGACCATAGGTGACCATAGGGGTGTTATTCCTTGTCTAGAGGTCTCTAATAATCTTCAAAAGCATATTTAGAAAGTGCTCAACAGGCTTTTCACTGTCCCCTTTTCTGTTACAATTACTGACTATATTCAATTGTAATTTTACAAGAATAAAGTTAAAATAATACTAGAAAAAAGTCGTATTGTAGTGGGGAATAAAAGTCACAATGTGTATTATGATGTAAGATAATGTCATTTTAGCAGCATAGAGATTAAATTTTAAAGAAAAATAGTTTTTTTAAAGTTGCAATATTATGAGAAATGAACAAAATCAGGCAGGACAAAAAAGAATCGCTTGATTTGTTCATCTGCACAGTACGGGTAATCTCAGCTCATTGGTGGCGCATGATTCATATGTATAATACATCAAATGTATAACTATACAGTATATTATACAGGATTTATATTATAGTATAATAGCATATTATATATATTACTATTATATATGGTATATAATTATATATTGTATATATAACAGTATATTATACAGGATTTATATTATAATATAATGGCATATTATATATATTACTTTTATATATGGTATATAATTATATATTGTATATATATCTGTATATTATACAGAATTTATTGGTGTGCAGCCCTCTTTTATTTTCATGTACTGTATATTTATTGTCATATACTATACATGCTTATGTTATGTGTATATAAAATTTCTTAGCATCTCGCTGTGCTTCTGGTTGCAGGAATGCACAGATGGCTATCACTGGGACCCTCAAACGGAGCACTGCAAAGGTATCAGTGCCTGCTGTGTTTTCATGACGCCATGATGACGCCTCCTTCTTCCCCATCAGATATAAATGAGTGTGAAACCATTCCGGATGCCTGCAAGGGGGAGATGAAATGCTTCAACCATTACGGAGGCTACCTGTGCCTTCCCCGCTCTGCTTCCCTCATCCCGGCCCCGGAGCCCCCCATCGCGCCCACCGAGGCCTTCAACCCCTGCCCTCTGGGCTACGAGCCGCAGGGAGACAGCTGCGTGGGTGGGTGTACGGCGGGGGTGTGGACTGGACAGGTGGCGGCGGGGATGCAAATGCGATCATTTACTGTCAGAATTTTAGGGAGGGGGACAGGTGGCCGGAGCAGGTGCTAGTTTAGTCTGCGTGGGTCAGTGAGTGTGTTTGTCTTTGTGGGGGGTGGTGCGGGACGGGGGAGGGAGCAGAGGAATTTGGTATACCTCACTGGGGGGCAGCTGCTGCGTCCGTCGGAACAACCGTTTTCTGGCGGCCACGTCGACGTGACCCTCAGCTGCTGGGTGCATCTCACGTCTCCTTTGTCACGTGACCCAGATGTGGACGAGTGCGAGCGCGACGAGGACGACTGCCAGCCCAGCCAGCAGTGCATCAACACACTGGGAGCGTTCACCTGCCAGTGCCCTGATGGCTACCGCAAAGTCGGCACAGAGTGCATCGGTGAGGAACAACCACGCCTGCACTTTTTTCACATTTTCATCCATTCATCATCCACAGCCCTCACGTGAGACATGGATGCACATCTTTCCCATACCTGTGCCTTCTAAAGTTATAAAAGCACCTAAAGAGAGGCAGCTAAAACCGCACGTAATGGGAAAAGGCTGCTATTAAAACCTCCAACAAGGCTTCTATCCACGCAGCATGTAGTAACAGGCTTGTTCCTGCTAACATGTCATACTTACACTATTTTGCTCATTTCTTCCTTCCTCTGTGCGTTGATGTCACATAGCAACATGGAAAGGAACGCTACACCTCGCTTTAAAAAGAAAACGCACGCCAATCTGTAGCGTTACCTTCTGCTAGCGGCCTGAGGTGTCGTGAGCGAGCTTGAATCAGTCACTGGTGTGGCGTGGCGTGGCGAGGTGTCACTACGCCAGTCACGTAGTTCTTGGGCGTAACAATGTTAATAACAATAATGATACCAATGTTGCTGTAGCTTGGCTGGTCACATGATGTAAATGGAGCCTTGTTGGCACTTTCTGGGGGTTTTGGAGGGTAGGTGCACCCCATTCATTGCATTCTTAGCTGTCTCTTGGTAGCTGTTTTTGTTAGAGCTGTCAAAAATAGCTTGTAACGACAGTAAGTAAATTCATTGATTACGTTATCGTAACTATTTCATACGACCATGTCAAACTGCCCCTCTCTGTTATGGCACAACAGTGTCCCCACAGAATCTGCCACTCTTGTATAGCTTTATTCTGACCCAGACACATCAACAGCAGTGCAATTCCATCACCATATACAGTAGTGTTCAGCTTCACACAGACATTTTCTAACTGTCACAGTACTTACAGGTAACTCCAGACTGTCTTTGATCATCCCGGATCTATTCTTCCATCCATTTTGATAGTTGTCTTTTTTTTTCTGCCACGTGTCTCTAGTTTTACTCTTCATTTTAAGCTTTTGGAGATCATTTTAGCTGAACAGTCCAAAATGTTTTGCACCTCTTCATAAGTTTTCCCCTCTCCAATCCATTTTTTAATCAAAGTACACCGTTCTTCTGACCAATGTCTTGAACGACCCATTTTCCTTAGGCTTTCAAAGAGAAATTATGTTCAACAAGTGCTGCTTTCATCCTAAAATCACCTGATTGATACCTTTTTTCACTACATTGATCACTGATCACTAATTGATTGCTACACTGCTATTTTTTGAACACACCCCTTTCAACTAATTGGCCAATTGCACTGCCTTAAGAGCGTGCATATCAAGAATGCTGGGTTTGGTTTGTTTTCTGAGAATCTATTGCATCTACCTAAACTTGTTGTTTGGCAAGCAATAAAAAGATACTAATAACGAAACTTCATCTGGTTAGTCACATTGCACTGCTATTATTTTCAACACTACTGTAGGTGCCCACAAGTTCTAACAAACACGTCTCTAGTCTTCCTTGTCCCAGTGGGGTGCATTCAGGGACCCTCAGAACATAACTACTATGACTACATCTTTCTTATGTGTGTATTTTTGGCGTAAATAAACAGAGGATTGTGGATGATGGACAAAATTCCCCAAAAAGTGCACTTTTCCTTTAACAAGTCCGCTTTTAACGGCCCGTCTCCTGCTCAGACATCGACGAGTGCAGGTACAGATACTGTCAGCATCGCTGCGTCAACGTGCCCGGCTCCTTCTCGTGCCAGTGTGAACCCGGATTCCAGCTGGCAGGAAACAACCGCTCATGCATCGGTGAGTAAGGAGCTTCTGCATTAGACTTACATAATGGAAAACATTATAAAACCTTATATGGCTTATGTTTGAGTTTCGGCTGAAATGACACACATTACAGTAGTGACACTGAAAAAGCAAATGTTGCATATTCTTGTCCTAAGTTAAGCATTTCCAAGCATAAAAAGGTAAAGCACAACAGTGATGATCTGTACTGCAATGGCTACTAGGTGTCACTAGCAACACACCAGACTTGGCGGGCTTTTATTGGCCGTACTCCCGTTAAAACTAAAGTCTCAATCCCAACGTCACTTCCTGTCCACCCTTCCGGAAGATACAGTATTTGCATCCTAAAGGGCTTTATTTTGCCACATTCGATCTGATGTTTTGGGTAATAGGAGTGTAAAGGGTATGGGTGTTATTTCATGTAAACAGGTTTTTCTATGTCTTACTTGTCTCCTTTTCTCTTATTATGTCGGCTATTCTGGCTATACTTTATTAATATTAATATTTTGCTATACTGGCTGATATAAGTGTAAAGGGGACTATACGTGTGTTATTTCATGTCTACTGGTCTGAAGTGCACTTACTCGTATATTAATAGAGATCATGACATATATATAGATGATAATGCATGTAAAGTAATAAAGATATTAAGATATGAATACACGTACAGTAATAAAAATCCTGAGACATAAGTACATGTACAGCAATAAAGATAGTAAGATATGAATGCACATACATTAATAAAGATCTTGAGATATGAATACACCTACAGTAATAAAGATATTGAGATATTAAGATATGTATACACGTACAATAAACAAGATGTTAAAATTTGAATACATGTACAGTAATAAAGATACTGAGATATGAATACACGTACATAATAACGATTTTAAGATATGAATGCATGTACAGTAATAAATATATGAATACATGTACAGTAATAAAGATACTGATATATGAATACACATACAGTAATAAAGATATAAATACACATACAGTAATAAAAATATAAATACACATACAGTAATAAAGATCTTGAGATATGAATACAGGTACAGTAATAAAGATACTGAGATATGAATACAGGTACAATAATAAAGATATGAATACTTGTACAGTAATAAAGATACTGATATATGAATACACATACAGTAATAAAGATATGAATACACATACAGTAATAAAGATCTTAAATATACATGTACAGTAATAAAATATTAGCATATGAATACACATACAGTAATAAAGATATGAATACAGGTACAGTAATAAAGATGCTGAGATATGAATACAAGTACAGTGATAAAGATACTGAGATATGAATACACGTACAGTAATAAAGATATGAATACATGTACAGTAATAAAGATATGAATACAGGTACAGAAATAAAGATACTGAGATATGAATACATGTACAGTAATAAAGATACCAAGATATGAATACAGATACAGTGATAAAGTTCTTGAGTTGTGGATCTGCATGTGAGTCAGCGTAGAAGGAGATCTTCCGTGCTGTGATGGCGCTCATCAGACTGTGCTTGTCGTGTAGACGTGAACGAGTGCGACATGGGGGCTCCCTGCTCTCAGAGGTGTTACAACACCTACGGCACCTTCCTGTGTCGCTGCGACCACGGCTACGAGCTGGGCCCCGACGGCTTTGCGTGTAACGGTAAGCTGTCCTCCCCGTCCGTCCCCCGGACTGTTTGAGCGAGACGCCGTGTTCACTTTGACAGACGTGGACGAGTGCGGCTACTCCAGCTACCTGTGCCAGCACCAGTGTGTCAACGAGCCGGGCAAGTTCTCCTGCGTCTGCCCAGAGGGATACCGCCTGCAAGGCACGCGACTCTGCCAGGGTGAGTGAGGACGCTCGCACGCCAGCCGGCGCCCGCCTGCTGAGTCAGCAGCTGTGCCCGTGTCCTCCCCAGACGTCAACGAGTGCGAGACGGGCGAACACCAGTGCACTGACACACAGACCTGCGTGAACCTCCACGGACGCTACCAGTGTGTGGACGCCAACCGCTGCCAGGACCCGTACGTGCAGGTGTCTGAAAAGTGAGTGTCTCTTCATGCCTGGATTACATACGGCAACTTTTTCCACAGCCAAGTCTAACTTTCCTTGTCGACACGGTGCAGTCCTCGCAAGCACGATGAGTCACACCCTGCACACATTTTCCCTTCATGTTCCATCTAATTGGGATCTGCAGCACCCTCCCGTTTTCCTCATTGCTCCTCCTGCGTTACTTCATGAGCAACAAAGCTCATGTAGATACGCTAAGAGGTGTACTCATACAGTGAGGATGGAAAGTTCATTTTATTTCTCAGAAATATCCCATTCAGGAGACCACATAAGTATTCAGACCCCCCCTCCGTGAATCACCACCTTACCGCGGTGGAGGGGTTTGAGTGCCCGAGTGATCCTAGGAGCTATGTTGTCGGGGGCTTTATGCCCCTGGTAGGGTCTCCCAAGGCAAACAGGTTCTAGGTGACGAGCCAGACTAAGAGTGATTCAGAAGACCCATATGAAGAGAAACATTAGGAGTGACCGCACCTCGCCCGGACGTGGGATACCGGGGCCTCACCCTGGAGCCAGGCCTGGGGGAGGGGCTCGCAGGCGAGCGCCTGGTGGTCAGGTCTTCACCCGTGGGACCTGGCCGGGCCTAGCCCGAAGAAGCCGCACGGGAACTCCCCCCCGCAGACCCACCACCTGCAGGGGCAAGCATAAGGGTCCGGTGCTGTGTGATTTGGGCAGTGGTCGAGGGCGGGTGTCCGGGCGACCTGGGCTTCGGCGACCAAATCTGGTTCTTGGGACATGGAATGTCACTTCTCTGGTGGGGAAGGAGCCCGAGCTTGTGGAAGAGGCGGAGAGATTCCGACTAGATATAGTCGGACTCACCTCAACCCACAGTTTAGGCTCTGGAACCAAACTCCTTGAGAGGGGCTGGACCTTGTTCTTCTCTGGAGTTGCCGCTGGGGAGAGGCGGCGAGCTGGTGTGGGCTTATTGTTAGCCCCCCGGCTTGGTGCCTCTGTGTTGGAGTCATCCCCAGTAAACGAGAGGGTTACTTCCCTACGCCTTAGGGCTGGGGAAAGGGTCCTGACTGTGGTTTGTGCCTATGCGCCGAACGGCAGTTCAGAGTACCCAGCCTTCTTGGAGTCTATCAGAGGGGTGCTGGAGAGCACCCCAGCTGGTGACTCCATAGTTCTACTGGGAGACTTCAACGCCCATGTGGGCAATGACAGTGTGACTTGGAGGGGCGTGGTTGGGAGGAACGGCCTCCCTGACCTGAACCCGTGCGGTGTGTTGTTGCTGGACTTCTGTGCGAATTACAGTTTGTCCATAACGAACACCATGTTCGAACATAAGGATGCCCATAAGTGCACTTGGCACCAGGACACCCTAGGTCGCAGGTCTATGATCGACTTTGTGGTCGTATCATCAGACCTGCGTCCGTATGTTCTGGACACGCGGGTGAAGAGAGGGGCTGAGCTGTCAACTGACCACCACCTGGTGATGAGTTGGATTAGATGGCGGGGAAGGATGCCGGACAGACCTGGCAGACCCAAACGCGTAGTGAGGGTGTGCTGGGAACGTCTGGCAGAATCTCCCGTTCGTCGAGTCTTCAACTCTCATCTCCGGCAGAGCTTCGCCTGCATTTCGAGGGAGGACCGGGATATTGAGTCCGAATGGGCCGTATTCCGTGCCTCTATTGCTGAGGCAGCCAGTTGTGGTTGCGGCCGCAAGGTGGTCGGTGCCAGTCGTGGTGGCAAGCCCCGAACCCGATGGTGGACACCGGGGGTTAGGGCTGCCGTCAAGCTGAAAAAGGAGTCCTATCGAGCATGGATGGCTTGCGGGACTCCCGAAGCAGCTGACAGGTACCGGCAGGCCAAGCGGCACGCGGCTTCGGCGGTGGTCGAGGCAAAAACTCGGGTGTGGGAGGAGTTCGGTGAGGCTATGGAGCACGACTTTCGGTCGGCCTCGAAGAGGTTCTGGCAAACCGTCCGACACCTCAGAAAGGGGAAGCAGCCCCCAGTTCACACTGTTTACAGTGCGGACGGGGGCTTGCTGACCACGACTGTGGATATAGTTGGTCGGTGGAAGGAATACTTCGAGGCCCTTCTCAATCCCACTGACATGCCTTCCATAGAGGAAGCAGAGTCTGAGGATACGTACGTGGACAGTTCTATCACCGTGGCTGAGGTAATTGGGGTAGTCAAATCACTCCCCAGTGGCAAGGCTCCGGGGGTAGACGAGTTCCGCTCAGAATTTCTCAAGGCTCTGGATGTTGGAGGACTGTGTTGGTTGACACGCCTCTACAACATTGCATGGAAGTCAGGAACAGTACCTCTGGACTGGCAGACCGGGGTGGTGGTCCCCATTTTTAAAAAGGGTGACCGGAGGGTGTGTTCCAACTATAGGGGGATCACACTCCTCAGCCTTCCTGGGAAAGTCTACTCCAGGGTGCTGGAGAGAAGGGTACGACCGTTAGTCGAACCTCGGTTAGAGGAGCTGCAATGTGGTTTTCGTCCCGGTCGCGGAACACTGGACCAGCTCTACACCCTTGCAAGGGTACTCGAGGGTATGTGGGAGTTTGCCCAACCAGTCTACATGTGCTTTGTGGACCTGGAAAAGGCATTCGACCGTGTCCCTCGTGGTGTCCTGTGGGGGGTGCTCCGGGAGTACGGGATTGATGGTCCGCTTCTACGTGCCATTCGGTCCTTGTACAATCGAAGCAGGAGCCTGGTTCGCATTGCCAGCAGTAAGTCGAGCTTGTTTCCGGTGAACGTTGGCCTCCGCCAAGGCTGCCCTTTGTCACCGATTCTGTTCATAATCTTCATGGACAGAATTTCTAGGCGCAGTCAAGGTGTTGAGGGAGTCCAGCTTGGTGACCTTAGGATCTCGTCTCTGCTATTTGCAGACGATGTGGTCCTTATGGCCTCATCAGGCTGTGACCTTCAGCGTTTACTGGAGCGGTTTGCAGCTGAGTGTGAAGCTTCTGGGATGAGACTCAGCACCTCCAAATCCGAGGCCATGGTTCTCAGTCGGAAACGGGTGGACTGTACCCTCCGGGTTGGGAGTGAGGTCTTGCCTCAGGTGGAGGAGTTCAAGTATCTCGGGTTCTTGTTCACGAGTGAGGGAAGGTTGGAGCGTGAGATCGACAGACGGATCGGTGCAGCATCTGCAGTAATGCGGTCGCTGTACCGGACCGTCGTGGTGAAGAGAGAGCTGAGCCGGAAGGCAAAGCTCTCTGTTTACCGATCGATCTACGTTCCCACCCTCACCTATGGTCATGAGTTATGGGTCATGACCGAAAGAATGAGATCGCGGATACAAGCGGCGGAAATGAGTTTCCTTCGTAGGGTGGCTGGACTCACCCTAAGAGATAGGGTGAGGAGCTCGGCCATCCGGGAGGAGCTCAGAGTAGAGCCGCTGCTCCTTCACATCGAGAGGAGCCAGTTGAGGTGGCTCGGGCATCTAGTCCGGATGCCTCCCGGGCGCCTCCCTGGTGAGGTGTTTCGGGCATGCCCAGTCGGGAGAAGGCCCCCGGGAAGACCTAGGACACGCTGGAGGGACTATGTCTCACAGCTGGCCTGGGAACGCCTTGGTGTCCTCCCGATGGAGCTGGAAGAGGTCGCCGGGGACCGGGAAGTCTGGATTTCCCTACTGAAGCTGCTGCCCCCGTGACCCGGACCCGGATAAGCGGAGGAAAATGGATGGATGGGTATTCAGACCCTGTGCTCAGTATCGAGTAAAGCACCTCCCACGATTGCTCACTTTGGCTGGAGTTCTGGTCGTCCCAAACGTCTTCCATTTGAGGATTTTGGAGGCCACTGTGCTCTTAGCAACCTTGAGAGCTTTTGTAACCACGGCCAGATCTGTGCCGTGCAGCGGTTCTGTCTTTGAGATCTTTGGGCAGTTTTTTCCACCTCATAATCCTGTGAGCTCCGAGGTCTTTCCCTTATCAAGTCCAATCGGTTTGGTTCGACACAGCTGGACTCCAATGAGGGAGCAGAACCGTCTCAAGGAGGAGCAGAGGAAATGGACGGCATGAGCGTCATTGCAAAGGGTGTGAATACTTATGACCACGTGATACTTCACTCTTTCTTTTTTAATACCCTTAAAAACATTTCTGTTGTTTTCTGTCGAGCTGGGATGCCGAGTGGACATTCAAGAGAAATCAAATGAACTTTTTGAATTTTGGCCAAAGGCTGAAATGACAAAGAGTAAAACATTTAAAGGGGTCTGAATACTTTCCAAGACCTACTGTACCCATACAGTATGTGTGTGTGTGTATATTCACTGTACACTGTATATGTACTGTACACATAGAGTATATGTGTGTGTATATATATATATACACACATATACTGTACACATACAGTATCTGTGTGTGTATTTATACACACATATAACATTTATACTCGTAAAATTACACCTTGTGTCCTCATTTGATTACTTCATGTTTTGACTTTATTACGATAAAATGACAGTCTTCCCAATTTTTGCTATTTTTACATTTCCAACTATTTCAATATTCCTTCTTGTAAATATGACTTTATTCCCATAACATTTGGATTTTATTCTGGTAATATAATACGTTTTCAAATGCGTCAATGTTTTTCTCATCATATTACAACTCCATTCCATTCCATTCCATTTTCTTCCGCTTATCTGGGTCCGGGTCGCGGAGGCAGCAGTTTCAGTAGGGAAGTCCAGACTTCCCGGTCTCCAGGGACGTCTTCCAGCCCCACCGGGAGGACACCAGGGTGTTCCCAGGCCAGCTGTGAGACATAGTCCCTCCAGCGTGTCCTAGGTCTTCCCCGGGGCCTTCTCCCGGCTGGGCATGCCCGAAACACCTCACCAGGGAGGCGCCCGGGAGGCATCCGGACTAGATGCCCGAGCCACCTCAACTGGCTCCTCTCGATGTGAAGGAGCAGCGGCTCTACTCTGAGCTC
>QODF01000246.1:881406-964593 GCA_024372805.1 Oostethus manadensis | reverse complement strand
ATGATAATATGTCTACTGTGTAATATATAGTATGATAATATCTATAATATGATAACATGATAATATGAAAACTTGATAATACAGTATGTCTATAATATATAATATGATAGTTTCTATAACATGATAATATGTCAATAATGTAATATATAACATGGTAATATGATGATGTGATAACATGGTAGTATGATAATATGATAACACGGTAATATGATAATATTGTAATGTAGTGTTCTTCTCAGCGTCTTTTGACTGAATGTTTGTTCTTTTTCACGTTTGGAGAGTTAAAGATAGAACGATGAGGCAGTGACATCTGACAGAGCGGTTCATGAATCACCCTCTCATGAGTGAACGTGTGAACGACATGAGGACAGGACACACACACACGTCAACTACATGCCAACGGTCTTGGCATTGGGTCTTATCTGGCCTATTTTAATACCGTGTCCCAGAAGAAGTGTGGGGCAGGTCTAAAAAGGGATAAATAATGGAAATAAGGAATAAACAAAGCTGGAATGAATGGATATAAGAGATAAATATAGCCGGAATAAATGAATAAAAAATCGAAACAAAATAGCTTATTGACAGGATTCATATGATTCATATCAACTCGGTTTTCCAAATATTTATACCTTTTTTTTCATGGAATTCTTTTCCTTCATTTTCCATAATATTTGGATTTTCCACAAATGATTTTTGCTTTGTTCATTTCCATCATACAGAAATATGACTTTTTTTTTTTCTGTAATATTTTCTACTCTGTGCTACTAAAATGACATTATTATTTATTTTGATCGTCTTTTCTCATGACAACATTTCTCTTTTCATATTTTGATTGAATTAATTCTTGCCAAAGGACAGCTGTTTTTTTCCAACAACTTTATTCGAAGTTTTGTTTGTTTATACTACTATTACACTAACTTTAAAAAAAGTCATATTTCAAGTTCTTTTTCAAGCTTCTTCCTGTCAAATTCATATTTAATACTTCATATTTCGACTTAAGTTTGGTGAAATGACAGCCTTGCATTTTTTTTTTTTAAGATTTAAACTTTTTGTTCTTCAAATGTCCAAAATATTATGATTTATTTGCAGAGTATTCAAACTTTATGGCCATAATGTTATGTAAATATTATCAGGCTAAATTGCTTTGTTTATTTCTCATTTATAAAAGTTTTTTCTTTAACGTTTCAACTCTTTGCTAATAAAAGGACATTTTTAAAATTGATTCTCCTAAAACTGCAACTTTTTTCTCGTTTGAATTTTCATTTTCATCTCCTTCCGTAAAATGACAGCCTTGTGTTTTTTCTACTTTCCTCTGAGGAAATCATTCTTTTGGATTTTATTCTCCTCACGTTAGAACTTTCTCCACACTTTCCAATAACAAGAACTTTATTTGTTGTGTGTTTCATAATAATATTGACGGCACCAAAATACGTTTTCTCGGCTCTCTCGAGGCTTTTTCTGGACCACAAGAACGTGAGAGCTGAAGGAGTGAATGGAAGCGCTGCTGCTGCTGCTAAGAGGTCTCTCATAATGTAACACGTGGACGCGGCGTCGCCATGGCAACCCCAGCATCAGCACCACTGTGTGTCTGTGTTGGTATGGGATATTGATGCCACGTAGCGACATAGAAAAGGAACACTTTGCATCCAAAACAAAAACGCGGCAGCCTTACCTTTGGCTAGCGAGCGTGCGGTGAAGCTAGTCGCTAGCCGGTGCGGTGAGGCGAGGTGTCACTACGCCAGCAATGGTGCTTTCAGGCGTAACAATGTTAATAATACGACAAATGTGTGTGGTTTGATTAATATGCAGATCACGTGACAGAAACGGAGCCTTGTTGGCGCTTTTAGGAGCCTTTTTCACGAGGCTTTATAGGAGCGTCCCATCCCGTGCATCACTAGCTGCCTCTTTGTGCTCCGGTCTCGCAGGTGGATTGTGACTGATGAGCACAACGGCATCCTCTACCGATGGAAGCAAGTATTGCACATCGAAAAACGTAAACAACGTCGACCTTACGGTTAGAGGATCCCGCATTTATTCCCTTTTAGGGCTTTTTATGTTGAAGCCAGCAAAGAAGATTTTATTCTCTCATCGGATCATTAGACGGGTGGCAATTTACATACTTTTTAAAAAGTGTTTTCATAATACTACCGTGCAGCGGCAGGGAGAAAAGACGGCAACGGAAGGCAGCCCTTCAGCAAACAAATGACAAGAGCTCACACCTGAACTCAGAAAGATGCAGGTGTGAGAAATTCCAGGAAAGCAGGAAAATGCAAAACAGAGGAAGGCAGGAAGTAAATACAAAATAAGAGCATAAGAGGCGCAACTGAAACAGAGCGTGACATTAATATAATAAACAATAAATATCATTAACATACATCATCAATGAATGGAACAAGATAATTACTCAGCAACCTCGTTAAATTATACACAATATGACACATCAATTCACAAGATAAACATATATTATGTATGTAATAATATGTAAGTATAATTATGTATGTATTCATATGTATGTATAATTATGTATGTATAATTATGTATGTATAATTATGTATGTATAATTGCGTATGTATTATTATGTATGTAATGTTATGTATGTATTATGTTTTTATTATGTAGGTATAATTATGTATGTAATAATATGTAGGTATAATTATGTAAGTATAATTATGAAGGTATAATTATGTATGTAGTATTATGTATGTAGTATTATGTATGTATGTATTATGTATGTATGTGTTATGTATGTAATATTATGTATTATTATGTACAGTATGTAATGTTATGTATTATTATATACAGTATGTAATGTTATGTATGTAATAATATGTGTTATTATGTACAGTATGTAAGGTTATGTATGTATTATTATGTATGTAATGTTGTGTATGTAATATTCTTTGTGCTCCACCCCGCATGGGCATACAGAAAAGTACTAAACTGATTTTTTTATATATACAGTATGTATCTTTTTATGGCTCCAAATAAAGAAGCAATCAAATAATTGGCCAGCAGAAATTCTGAAATGATCATTCTGAGAACAGAAAGTTGGACGAAATGTGAAGTTCATAAAATAATAAATACAGAAATCGAATCATCAACAATTTCAATTAAAAAAATAAAAGAATGGCCCATATTTCCAAAATTGATACGCGTTGATATAAAATTGAAGGTAGTTCTTTACACGTTTATCTTTTTTTTAAGTGTTTTGTTAACCCACTACACCTGACCAAACTGGTACCAGGACGCGGCCGGGGCGGTTGAGGACCCCTGGTACCAGACGTGGTGATGTCATGATTTCCATGAGGCTTACATGGAATAAATGGGGAGTCCATTTTCTGTGTGAAAGGAGATCTTTTGGTTGCTTAGCTGCAGGAGAGTCTGGTGATGCTCAACACGAAAATCTGTCCTGGAAACGGACCTCTTTGGTGCCTCTAATAAAGTGTAAAGTGTGAACTTCAACAAACATACATGAAGATGTTGAAAATGTCAACCAAAAGTTGGCGTCCTTGACGAATCAGCCACACTTTCCCGCCCTGCGGTACCGGCGCCGCAGTCCGTCTGAGAACCTTGGGGAGATGCAAACGCTGGTAGAAAAAACCCACAAAAAACGTCTTGTTCGTTGCGCCCTGGCTGCTAAAAATAAAGCGACGATTGAAAAGCACAAAAAAAGGTGAAGGATGACGGAGCACAAAGGCAAGCAAGGGGGAGGAGGAGGAGGAAGAGGAGGAAGAGGAAGGCGTTTTCATTCCAAACTTCTACTTTCTTCTACGTTCTACACACCGCCTTGCCTCAAAAAGATCCTTTTGGGGCAGAAAGTGATGGCAATTCTCATACAAGCTAAAGCAATAAATCAATACACCAATATAAATAATACACCAGTATTACTAATACACCAGTATAAATAATACACCAGTATTACTAATACACCAGTATAAATAACACACCAGTATAAATAACACACCAGTATTACTAATACGCCAGTATAATAAATACACCAGTATTACTAATACACCAGTATAAATAATACCCCAGTATAAATAACACACCAGTATTACTAATACGCCAGTATAATAAATACACCAGTATTACTAATACACCAGTATAAATAATACCCCAGTATAAATAACACACCAGTATTACTAATACGCCAGTATAATAAATACACCAGTATTACTAATACACCAGTATAAATAAGACCCCAGTATAAATAACACACCAGTATTACTAATACGCCAGTATAATAAATACACCAGTATTACTAATACACCAGTATAAATAATACCCCAGTATAAATAACACACCAGTATTACTAATACACCAGTATAATAAATACACCAGTATTAACAATGCACCAGTATAAATAACACACCAGTATAAATTACACACCAGTATAAATAGTACACCAGTATAAATAGTACACCAGTATAACATCCATACCAGGTGGGTAAAAGTAAAAAAGGTATTTATTTACACTTTAGACATTGAATATTTCATCTCAAATAACCATAAATAAACGTCTAATAAATCTAATAAATGTATGAACCCTTTATATTTATTTATATATTTACATATACCCTGTAAATGTATATATATATATTCATATCTTTATATATACCCTGTAAATAAATACTGTAATTAATTACACATTGTTAGCATGCATCATTCCTCAATAGATCCAGAATTTAAAAAATCATTATTTGTTAAAATCAGACATTAATAAATAACATTGCTATTAGGAATATCCAGTAAAACATTTTGGATATCAAAAAATAATATTTACTTATTTTATAAGTACATTGAATAAATACTGTCATTAATGAAGTATTTGTCTAAATAGCAAACATACATTACTACTGAATAGAATGAAACCAAAGGTTCATTATTATTATATATTATTGTTATAGAATCATACAACAATATATTGTTGGAAGGAATATTTTATAAATAAATTAATAAGATAAAATAAAAATACACTAAAAATATGAATAGAAAATACTTATACCTAACAATACAATAACAATACAATACTTCACATATAAATTATACAGCACAAAATTGAAAAACATAAATCTAATTCCTGAAGACTGTGGAGTCTGACCTGAATCCCACTGAGATGCTGAGCTTCAAAGCTTCATGCTGGAAAAGCCTCCATTGGGACTGAATGACAACAATTCTGCTAAATTCCTCCACAGACACTCATTGCAAGTTTAACATTTAAGTGTGACAAACATGCAAAAAAAAAAAAAGAAATAACACCACTGTATCTTATTTTTAAAAACACCATTATTATTTGTATTCTAATTACATATGAATTGTTTTTTGTATGAAATACTTTTCTGTTTTGGTTATTTGTCATTATTGGTTGTCTGGTTTACTTTGAATCGGATCAATACAGTAGTGTAGGAAGTAATAGCAGTCCAATGGGACTAACCGGATGAATCACTGTGTTAAAAAATAGCAGTGTGGCATTGGATCAGTGATCAATGTAGTGCAAAAAGAGTGTGAATCAGGTGGTCTAAGGATGAAAGCAGCACTTGTTGGACATCCTTTCTCTTCAAAGACCTGAGCAAAATGGCTCCTCCAAGAGAAGAGCATTGTGCTTTGATTACAAAGTTGATTGGCGAGGGGAACACTTAGGAAGAGGTGCTAAAAAAGTTTGGGCTGTTGAGCTAAAATGATTTCCAACGCCTTAAAATGGAGAGCAAAACCAGATACACGTGGCAGAACACGGAATCAAAATGGATGGAAGAATAACCGGAATGGCAAAGACTCAGCCAATGATCAGCTCTGGGATGATCAAAAACCGTCTGGAGTTACCTGTAAGTACTGTGACAGTTAGAAGAAGGGGCATGTTTCTCCTATGACTTATTTATCCCATAGCAGGGATCATGGATCAGTTTGTCAAAATACTTGAAGAGGTCATGTTGCCCTATGCTGAAGAGGACACGCCCTTGAGATCAACAAGACAATCACCCCAACACACTAGTACACCAGCAACATCTTCTTAAATGCTGTTTGTGAAGCAAAGCAAGAAATGTTGATGAATTGTGGAATGTTGTTAAGGAATGTTAAAAAACTCAATATTCGTTTAATCCTTCACAAGATTGGCAAATCCTACAAAACAAAATAGTTTGGAGTTTGTAAAGCCAACGACAGACACTGCACAGCCTTAAGAGCGTGCAAATCACGAATGCTGAGTCTTGTTTGTCTTCTGAGAATCTACTGCACCTGCTGGCGACTCGTTAGTCATGTAGCAATAAAAAGCTACTAATAAGAGTCCATCCATTTTCTTCCGCTTATCCGAGGTCGCGTCGCGGGGGCAGCAGCCTAAGCAGGGAATCCCAGAGGTCCCTCTCCCCGGCCACTTCGTCTAGCTCTTCCCGGCAGATGCCGAGGCGCTCCCAGGCCAGCTGAGAGACATAGTCTCTCCAACTTGTCCTGGGTCTTCCCCGAGGCCTCCTACCGGTTGGACGTGCCCTGAACACCTCCCGAGGAAGGCGTTCGGGGGGCGTCCTAACCAGATGCCCGAGCCACCTCATCTGACTCCTCTCAATGCGGAGGAGCAGCGGTTGTACTCCGAGTCTCTCCCGGATGACAGTGCTTCTCACCCTATCTCTAAGGGAGAGCCCAGCCACCCTGCGGAGAAAACTCACTTCGGCCGCTTGTACCCGCCATCTTGTCCTTTCGGTCACTACCCAAAGCTCATGACCATAGGTGAGGGTAGGAACGAAGATCGACCGGTAAATTTAGAGCTTTGCCTTTCGGCTCAGCTCTCTTTTTTTACCACGACAGACCGATGCAGAGTCCGCATCACTGCAGACGCCGCACCGATCCGCCTGTCCATCTCGCGTTCCATCCTTGCCAGGCCCGGAGGCGGGGCACGATGGCGAGCGTCTGGTGGCCGGGCCTGCACCTGTGGGGCCCGGTCGTGCACAGCCCAAAAAGGTAACGTGGGTCCCCCCTCCCATGAGCTCACCACTCGTGGGATGGGCCAAAGGGGTCGGGTGCAAAGAGAGCTGGGTGGCGGCCGGAGGCGGAGGCCTTGGCGGTCCTAATAAGAGTACTTAGTATTATTTCCAGACCAGGCTGTGTGGGGGATTTGAAAGGCTAAGTAAGCTAACAAGCAATGAAGTCCTGAAAGGAATAAGGGATGTGAATGAAAGCTGCAGGATGCCACGTCTGCTCGTCTTTTTCTAAAGCTGATGCTATTTTGCTCCCGCTTGGATGTGATGTATCAGTAGGAGGTGTTGCTAGGCGACAGATTAGCTCCGTCCTTTTTTTTTTTGTTGCAAGAAACAAAATGCAGGCCTTGAATGTCTTGGTGTAAAAATAACGTGGGGAAGAAACGAGCACCTTGGAGGAAGGACGGAAGGTCTTCTCTATACAACTCTGTCCCCGCCGCGCTCGAGTGCTCCCAAAATAAAGCGCTTGTTTTATTTATAACTTGTTTTGCATGCCGGGTGATCAGCATCAACTTTGACGATGATGGTGATGATGGAGTGTGTGTTCTGTCAGTGTGAGGTGATGATGAGCACAGGCGTGCGGGAACAGGAACATGCTGACCCGCGGCCAAATGTGCTGTGCTGTGAAAGTCACACCTGTTGGCGGGTCAGCTGCACACCAAATCCATTTAGCAGCGCGCAACGTCTCCACGCGTGCGTGTGTGTGTGTGTGTGTGTGTGCGTGCGCGGCAGGAACACAGAGTAAGTGTGAATGAATGAGTGCGGCAGCAACAAGCAATGACAGGTTTGGAAGCTGAAAGGCAGCGGGAAAGGGATGGATTAGCTGATTGATCCATGATTGAGTAGAAGTCGGAGTGAGGACGAGTGCGAGTCGAGTGGATGGGATTCCCGGACTAAAAACAGCCAGCACATGTAAACGCCGAGTGCCGAACTTTTAGCCACGTTTAGGACTTTTTTCTGCAAGCGCCACACACTTTGATTATTTATTGACTTTTATTATTGACTATTTTTTATTTACTATTATATACAGTTATTTATTGTTATTTACTATTATCTATTTACTATTATTTACATCATTTATTTACATTTAGTAAGTATTTTATATTATTTATTTATTTAGGACACTTTAAAAAATGCTGTGTTTTTATTATAATCTTTTTAAAATAGTTTAATTTATAATATTTTATCATGTATCATTAAATATTATATCATATAAACATTTCCGCTGGTTTTTTTACATTTATTTGTAATATTTTTGTAATAATTAGGTCTGTGAAAAATTTGCGAGTAGAAAAAAAAGTGGTCATGCTATAAAATAATTTTTATATTATTTTTAAAAATATTTTTTAAATATTTGTTTTTTAGAATTAAGGCAGTGGAAAATTGTGAGGAGAAGAAAGTGTCACTTTTTAAAATGTTCATTCATTCATTCATTCATTTTCTGCGCCGCTTATCCTCATTAGGCTCGCGAGTATGCTGGAGCCTATCCCAGCTGACTTTGGGCAGGAGGCGGGGTACACCCTGGAGTGAATCTTTCACTAATTCATCCTTAAGTGTCGGTCAATATGAATGAGTGAGGGAACAGTGACAGATTTGGTTAGTGTAAGTGAGTGAGTGAATGAATTTTGTGAGCGTGAGTGATCCGGTGGAACAGTCAGTACGAATGAATGAGTGGGTATGAAAGAGTGCGTAAAAATGTCAGCATGAATGACTAAGAGTCGGTTAGTATGAATGAATGAGTGGGTATGAAAGAGTGAGTAAGAGAGTCAATATGAGTGAGTGAGTGAGTATGAAAGAGTGATCGAGTAAGAGTTAGCATGAGAGTGAGTGAGTGAGCATGAATGACTAAGAGTCGGTCAGTATGAATGAATGAGTGGGTATGAAAGAGTGAGTAAGAGAGTCAATATGAGTGAGTGAGTGAGTGAAGAGGTGTTGATGCTTCGGTGTTAAGCTAAGTGAGGACGTGAAAGCAGGATGAGCGAATGAAATGATGAGCTCATTGAACAGAAGAGAGAGTGCGTGTGTGATGAATGAGTGATGAAGCAGAATGAATACATGAGTGCTGCCTGGTTACGTGTCAATGGAAGACATTAGCATGACAAGCGCTCACAAAGACCAGAAGAGAAAGTAAAGCGTGGCGTGTTTGCATGAATCTCTTTCTCCAGCTGGGAAAATGGCTGAGCTCATATTTGCGTACCCCCGTGACCCCCCATGCGGCTAAGAAGAAGTGTTGTTCCGAGCACACGCTGTGAAGGCAGCGCATGAATCCCCTTTGCTCCTGAAATTGTCACATCAAAGGCAGGAATAGCAACAAGTGTTGCCTGCTGACGTACTGAAGGACTTTAATTGATCCTCCACTAACGAGTGCAACGTGTGTGTGTGTGCGTGTGCGCGTGTGTGTGTGAGACGCGGCATGCGCACACGCTCAAAAGGGAAAAATGACAACATCACCCGCCATAATAATTGTACTTCGTTCATTCATTTTCTATACCGCTTATCCTAAGATGCAACTCACCTTCACGCGCCCACAATCCACAACAGGAAGAAGTCGATTTCATCCTAAAGCCTACTGGGAAAAGTGCACTTCATTTGGGAATTCTGCCCATCATCCCTAATTCTCACATGAGACGCGAACACACGTCTTCCTGTTTTCTGTGCCTTCCAAAAATAGAAAAGCAGGTCCAAGGAGGCAGCTAAGAATGCATGTAATGGGACGCGCCTTCTTCCTAGAGAGAAAAAAACTCCAAAAATGGCCGGCCTGCATGTGACCAGCATGTGAACCAAGATCCAGTCACATGATTAATGCAGTAGTGTTCCAAGTAATACACTCCAATGTGACTAAGCAGATGAACGCTCTTATTAGGTGATCTTTAGTGCTAAATGGCTAACAAGTTACCAGCAGGTGCAGTAGATTCTCAGAAAACAAACACGCCTTCATGACATGCAAGCTCTTAATTGGCCAATCAGTTGAAAGGCGTGTCCAAAAAATAGCAGTGTCTGCCGTTGGCTTTGCAAACTCCAAACTATTTAGTTTGTAGGATTTGTCAATCCTGTGAAGGACTAAACTAATATCGAGTTTTTGATGTGCTTCACTTCTGTGCGGCGTGGACTCCCCCAACTCAGCTGCTGTTCCCCTCCAACATTCTTAAACAACATTCATCAACATTTCTTGCTTTTGCGTCCCAAACAGCATTTTTGATGTCAGCCCACAAGTTCCCCATTGGATGAAGGTCCGGAGGTTGGGCTGGCCCCTCCGTAACATAAGAACATAAGAAGATGTTGCTGGTCCTAGTGTGTTGGGGGTGATTGTCTTGCTGAAACAGCCATCTCAGCGGCGTGCCCTCTTCAGCATGACATCCTCTGACATATGCGAACTCATCCATGATCTCTGCTATGGGATAAATAGCAGGAGAAACATGCCCATATCACCATGCTCCACTGTCTTCACCGTGTACTGTGGCTTCAATTCACAGTTTGGGGGTCGTCTCACAAACTGTCTGCCTCCCTTGGACCCAAAAAGAACAATTTGACTCTCCTCAGTCCACAAAATGTTCCTTCTTTTCTCTTTAGGCCAGTGTCGCCCTCTCCTATCAACTTTTTAATCAGAGTACGCTGTTCTTCTGAACAATGTCTCGAAGGAGCCGTTTTCCTCAGGCCTTCCGAGAGAAATGATGTTCAACAAGTGCTGCTTTCATCGCTAAATAGGGGCCACCTGAGTCACACTTCCTGTTTCACTGCATTGATCACTGATTGAAGGCCACACTGCTATTTTTGAACAGCCCTTTCAACTAATTCAACGGCGCGTGCATATCATGGATGCTGGGTCTCGTTTGTTTTCTGAGAATCCACTGCACCTGCCGGTAGCTTGTTAGCCATGTAGCGATAAAAAGATACTAATAACGGAACTTCATCTGGCTACTCACATTGGACTGCTGTTATTTTCAACACCCACTCACACTTTTTACCTCCGCCAAGGACGTTTGTCTCTTTGTCTGTTTGTGTTCAAAAGAACTTGACCGGTTCTGAATGGTTTGGGATGACATTTTGAGGAGTTGTGGGAAATGGGGTATGGAAGAAGTGATGACATTTTGGGTGTGATGCGGATCACCGCCTGGATCTGGGAAATGTTTAAATGGTTACATTTTTTCATCCCAATACGGCGCTTGAGTGCTTTGCGAGCTTTAGCTGCATCGTGTATTTTCTTATGTAAGGAAGAAATTGAATTGTTTTTAAAGCTTGTTTTTATTCAACTGAGTGGAAAAATTTAATAAAAGGAACATAAATTTTACAATTTTTAATGATAAACTAAATGGCAAATCATAGAAAATGGATGGGTGGATAAATAACAAATGTAAATAAAAATAAACGCTAAATCTAGGTGTTTAATTGAAATCAAAATAAGAAATTGGACTTTGAAGCTTAATTCCAAATATAAATGTTAAACATCTTAAATCTAAACATTAAACATAAATACATATTATTACATATATATATTTAAGTCTTAAATTTTGACTTTGAATTTTTTAGGCTTGCTATTAAGTTGAATTTTTTTTAAACGACACCATTTATTTTGATATTATTATTATTGTTATTAATGTTGTTATGCCCAAGAACTATGTTTCTGGCGTAGTGACACCACACCACACCGGCTAGCTGCTACCCCATTAGCTAGCGACTTCGCTCCCAATGCCGCTAGCAAAAAGTAGCGCTACATTTTGGAGGGTTTTTGACGCTAGGTGTAGCGTTCCTTTCCATGTTGCTATGTGACATCAAGGCACCCAGGAAGGAAGAAAAAGTATTCCACGTTATCAAGAATTTGCCTGGTACTACATCTCACTGCATGGCAGAAAACCACAAAACCTTCTCGGACTATTTAGAGAGATTTACAGGCGGAATCGGTGAATCCCGTTACGTTTATCGTTAGCGGCCTCTTTTTTTTTTAGCAGCTTTTATGTGGCAGAAAAGAGAAAGGTGTGACTGTTGGCTGCCAAATTACCCCCAAAGCACCTTCTTCTTTAACGAGGTCACCATTTTGGAAGAGGGAAATAAAATGGCAGTACCTGGAAATGGATACATACATGTTTGTATGCTGTACAATGCATGTTTATATGCTGTACAACGCATGTTTGTATGCTGTACAACGCATGTTTATATGCTGTACAATGCATGTTTATATGCTGTACAACGCATGTTTATATGCTGTACAATGCATGTTTGTATGCTGTACAATGCATGTTTATATGCTGTACAACGCATGTTTGTATGCTGTACACAAGCATCAAGACTCCATCAGAAGGCTCCAACTGCATGACGAGGACGTGGACGCAGTTTTGATTGACACATGCGTACAAAACGTTTTCTTGTGTGTCCTTGTCGGTGATCCAAACAGCAGGACGGCGGCTGCAGCGGCGCCGGTAAGGTAAATGGATCGGAACGCTGGTCTATTTTTAGAAAGGGCACGTGCTGCGGGATGGCGCGCACACGCCTCATCCATTCCTTCGTCAGCAGAGCGCAGATAGATGGATGGATGGATAGAATAATAGATTGATAGAATTATAGATGGATAGAATAATAGATTATTAGATTGATGGATAGATGGAAAGATTGATAGATGGAAAGATGGATAGATTGATAGAATAATAGATAGATAGGTGGAAAGATGGATAGATGGAAAGATGGATAGAATAATAGATAGATAGATGGAAAGATGGATAGAATAATAGATGGATAGATGGAAAGATGGATAGATGGAAAGAGGGATAGAATAATAGATGGAAAGATGGATCGAATAATAGATAGATGGATGGAAAGATGGATAGAATAATAGATGGAAAGATGGAAAGATGGATAGATGGAAAGATGGATAGAATAATAGATGGAAAGATGGAAAGATGGATAGAATAATAGATGGAGGATAGAATAATAGATAGATAGATGGAAAGATGGATAGAATAATAGATAGATAGATGGATAGAATAATAGATGGATGGATGGAAAGATGGATAGAATAATAGATGGATGGATGGAAAGATGGATAGATTGATAGATGGAAAGATGGATAGATGGAAAGATGGATCGATGGATAGATTGATAGATGGATAGAATAATAGATGGAAAGATGGATAGATTGATAGATGGATAGATTGATAGATGGATAGATAAGTGATGTTTTACTGCTCGCCTCCGTTTCTAAGACCATCGACGTTCTGCCCATGCACGCGCTCCGAGATGAGACGTTCAATGACAAAGAAAAACAAGCTCCGAGATCAACAATAATGCATTTTAGTCGGACATTCTTCGACGCAACACTCCCTCCCTCCCTCCCTCCCTCCCGAGTTCGGTGACTCCGTTTACGTTTCTACGATGACTCCGCCCCTTACTCGGTTTTGTCCAAATCGGGCTTTTTGCGTCGCCGGAGCTCCCGATTCCATCCCGACGTCATCGCCGGGGAGAGGGGAGAGCTGACGTCGGGGCACAGTCACCGAGAGGCGAGGGAGGAGGGACGGAGGAGGGAGCTCCAGCATCCACTGATATGAAACATCTCTCTCATCCTCCTCCCTCTCTTCTTACGTCGGCGGTGCTGCGTCGGGGGCCCCCCCGGTCCCAGGCTATATAAGAGACCTGCGAGCAGGTTCCCCCCTCAAACACATTCAGCGAATCCGGACTTCAGCGCCGAGAGACGCGGCGAGCACAGCCGCCCGTTCAGCCGCTCTCCACCCGGAGAGGAGAGGAGGGCAGACACCCGGAAGCTCCAGGAGAACCTTAGCGAAATATTCGGCTGCAATGAAAGTCCAATAACACCACTTCTACAGAGCATCACCTGCAAGTGTGAAGCGGGATTCTCCACTTTTTCCCACCCGAGCTGCCCTGCAGCATCAAGCAAGCATGTATCGCTCGACCAAAGGAGCATCCAAGGCTCGACGGGACCAGATCAATGCCGAGATCCGGAACCTGAAGGACTTGTTGCCCGTCTCTGACACGGACAAAGCCAGGCTGTCGTACCTGCACATCATGTCGCTCGCCTGCATGTACACCAGGAAGTCAGTCTTCTTCGCGTCGCAGGGTAAGAAGCATCAACAAGTGTGGCGCTAAAAATGCATAGAAAACACGGCGGCGCTGTCGGTGGTGCTGAAGCGCACCTTCGCATAAGCACCCGCTACCCATGGTGCTGAAACGATGACTCGCGTAATTGGTCACTATCCGCGGTGCTGATTCTAACATCTATGTCATTCCTTGTGTTGTGCGTTTGGGACCAAATCTAGAAGGGGAAAGTGCACCCGAAGAGCAGGGCGAGGGCTTCCTTTCGTTCCAGGAGCTCGCCGACCTGATGCAGGCGCTGCCGGGCTTCCTGATGCTGCTCACGGGGGAGGGGAAGCTGCTCTACCTGTCCGACAGCGTCTCCCAGCATCTGGGTCACTCCATGGTGAGTCCGCGCTCGTCATAAAAAGATGCGGCCGAGCCGCCACGTGGCGCTTTTGACTTCATCCGGTGGGCTCCTCAGGTGGACCTCGTGGCGCAGGGAGACAGCGTGTACGACATCATCGACGCCTCGGATCAGCTAACTGTGAGGAACCACCTGTCGAGATCCACCTCCCCTGAGATGGGTGAGAAGACGCAACGGTTTCTTCTTTGTCAAGCGAGCGAGTCCTGATGATTTTTTTTCCCCCTTCGCAGATCGACTCTTCCGTTGTCGTTTCAACACCTCCAAGTCGGTGCGCAGGCAGAGCGCCGGGAACAAGCTGGTCCTGATCCGAGCTCGCTGCCTTTCTGCTCCCACCGTCCCACCTGGCACCGGCATTGCTGCTGCGGCTGCCGGCTCCTACTGGTCCTCCAATCCAGTTTGGGTGTGTTTCTGCTCCCCCTTGGAGCCTCATCCCCCCTGCTCGGCAGCTGAGCCCACGTCGGGTGGCGCTCCGGGCGACACCAACCTCTTCCTGGCCTGCTTCCACTCCCAGCATGACCGCGACATGAGGCTACAGGCGGCCCAGGACAGGTACGCCAGCAGACACTTATTGTCTTTAGGAAGGCGGAGCTTGTGACAAACTGGTGTTTACGTTTATGAGAAATAAAAGCAAAGAAATGACCGCCCACTCTTCCCGCAGGGTGAGCTCGTATCTGGGCTTTGACGTGCCGGCTTTACGTTCCTGCTCCTGGTACAGCCTCCTCCACCCACAGGATCTGTCACATGCCTCTGCCCAGCACCGTAGCCTGCGTAAGTGTGCTCACACACACACACGCGCACGCACACACACACCATGCCCACCGATGCCATACTAGAGAAAGAGGGAGAAGCTGGGGAGGATGATTAATGGGATTACTAACTCTTGCTGTGACTCACCAGTGCGAGAAGGAGGAGAGGGCCGAGCTGAGATGGTGGTGCGAGTGCAAGCTCAGGACGAGACCTGGGTTTGGATCTACATGGTGCTCCAGCTGCAGCCTGGAGAGATTCCCATCAGCAGCATCAACTACGTGATCAGGTACGCTAAAATAAGTTTAACCGGTAGGGATAAAAATGGTGCATTCATAAAAACTACACTTATAGTTGATGGCGTCAGCCGTGACTCGCTAGTTCTTTCTGCTCAGCCTTATTTCCGGAAGTGGCGCTATGGGAGTGCTATCACTCAGGTAAACAAACATGGCGGTCGTTGCAGCCGAGATTTGAGCCATGTGTCAGTCGTTTGGAGTAGAAAATAAGGGAGAACCATTTGGAGATGAGAACTTTTAGAACATGGATTTAAGCCTTGAGACATGGAGATGAAGATCGGTGGCCTTCAAAACACAGATTAATGAGAGTAAATGACTCTGGAGTTGCTTAACCTTCAAGATAATTACAAACGTTATATAACATACTTAAGCACGGTCGTCAGGCTTTCTTTAATGTAGATTCTAACTGAACCAACCATGTGACCTCTCCCAGCCAATCAGCAAAAAAGGCAGCTCATAATAACCAAAATCAAGTGAGCAGTGTCCCATAAGGGGTTAACACCTTTGTGGTTCTTTCCCTCTCAGCGAGTCCGAGGCTTGGTCGGTGCGTCAGCAGCTGAGTTCTGAGCAGAGCCAGCTCAGCCTGGTTCTCAGCGCCGGCTCCTCACAGCAGGAGAGTGTGGGCCTCCAGTCCCCGGAAACCCTCTCCAGCCCAGACCAGGTCTTCACCCCGGGCAGCAGCGGCCTGTCAGGCCAGTCCTTTGACTTCAGCACGGCGGGCTGCAGCGTAGCTTCCTCCGATGAACGGGCGAGCTTGGCCGCCGAAGCGGTGCGGCTGGAGGGGGAGCCTCGCTCCAGCATCTCCTCCCTGGAGGAGGAAGCCTTCTTCCAGCCACCTCCTGTGCAGAGCCCCTCTGCAGCCTCTTCTCCCACCCCGGTCACGGTAGAGACAGTGTCCGACTTGGACTTTTTAACCCAGAACATCCTCATGCCGCCCTCGTTTGAACTGGACCCTCCGCTTCCCGCTCTCCCTCTTCCCCTTCCACCTGTGCCCACCTCGCAAGTTCAGCAGACCAAAGAGTTTGTGTGCACCCCTCCTTACACTCCCCACGTTGGCGGGGCCAGCTTCCCGTTTGGGGAACCCCTCTTTAGCTTCGACCCCACCGGTACCACCACACCTCCCCCCTCTGCCACCACAGCCACCGCCACCACCTCCTTGGCCCCCTCCTCTTCCTCCTCCGCCCCTCCAACCACCGCCTCCAGCCCGGCTCCCCCTACCACCCTGTCCACCAAACTCCCGCTCAGCCTTCCCGCCAACTCCACAGAACTCCTGTTCCCCGCGGAGCCCTGCTGCGGAGCTCTGTATGAGAAACTTCCACCCACCCCCGACAGCCCCGGGGACGGCGACTGCACGGTGATGACCCTCCCTGAGGTTCGGGGTCCACTTTATGTCGACGTACCACTGGGGCCCCTCCAGTGTCCCCCCGAGGGCCTCCTCACCCCCGAGGCTTCACCCGGCAAGCAGCCCTGCCTCTCCTTCTTCTCTCTGGAGAGAGAACGTGAGAAGGAGAGGGCAGAGATCTCTCTCTTAGCCCAGCACATCAGCTCCTTGGCAGAGGGCTTCTACTTGGATCCCCTCCTGTCCAAACTGTCCCCCCCGTCCTTGTCCCCCTCATCCTCACCCCCTTCCCCCTTCCTGTCTTCTGCTGACACGGCCGATTCGATCCAAGTGCTTCGGGAGTTTTATCCCATCAAAGCGTGGCGAGGTCTGGATGTTCCCATGTTCCTCGAGGATGGCGACTCTCTGTTTGAAGACAGCGTCCTAGAAACCCTCCTCCAAGACGTCCATCCCCAGTCCTCCCCAGTCCCCAGTCCCACCAGCCCAATCTCCCCCCAGACCCCCATGTGCTGGCACCAAGCCTCCCAGTTTGAGGGAGCCGGCCAATTCTGTAGCGTCCAATCGGCGCAACCTAACTCCGCGGACGTGCGCGGGGAGACCACGACGGCCGAGGCCAACAAGGAGGAGGAGCTGGTGGAGGAAGCCATGGAGATTGAGGTGGCGTCGTCTCCGGTGTCCTCCTGCTCCTCCATACCGGCTTCTCCTCCTTTGCTCCTCACCGCCTCGCCGGGACCCACCATCATCACCGCCGTCTCCTCCATGCCGGTCGTCTCCCCCGCACCCGCCGCCGTGTCCTGCGCTCAGTCCCTCCTGGAGGAACTGGCCGTCCTGGAGCCCATGTTTGGGGCAGGTGCCTCGATCGCCCCTGGTTTAGGGCAACAACCTGAGTTGTATCAACTCCAGAGTCATCCATCTCCACAGTGCTTCCACAAAGGTGAGACCCTCCCCACTTTTCTCCTCTGTGAAAGGGAGAACATCCTTGAAATGCTGACCTTTGCCTCTTTTTCTGTCTTGCAGATGGGAGTGGAAGCATCCCTCCGTTCTAAAATAAGTCTGTGACTTACTTCATCAAGTATGGCATATTGTCATATTTTGTGGAGACACTTTTACTGCAAAGTAAAACATATTGAAGTGTATAAATATACATAATGTATATACAACTTAACGCCTACATGTCTCCCGAGAACAGAAATGGGCTTCCTATCTTTGTTCAACCATTAAGCTGTAAACTACCAGCCCTGGTGCGACATCAACACACACGACGACGACATGGACCCCCGACTGGCTGAGTCCCGAGTCCATGTGGTGCCTCCTGCTTCAGATATGAGCTCTGAACTTGTTAAGCCTCGTTGAACTGACAGACATGCATTTGTATTCACTCGTAGTGAAAAAAAAACTGTTGTGAACGTGACAAAAAAAAAAAAAAGAGAGATTTTAACAGTCGACTTATTGCACTTTTTCGCCTGACGTGCGGCATCGCAAACTCGAAACGAACCGACGCATGCGCTCAACAAACACGACAGGCGTTGGGATTCGGAGTTCCCGGAGACCTTTAACATTCCATGCGTGTCTCTCCATCGAAGCGTGTTCACCGTCCGTGATGTGCGAAGAGAAGACGGCGTGCGAGGGACTGCCCAAGGCGGGAAGCTCCGACCGCGCCGCCAATCCCTTCTTTCCTCGTACTGTACATTGAGACTCTGAATGTGGACTCGGCCGGATAATCACGCAGCATCAATATTTGCAATGCTGGCAGCTTAAAGCGGCGCCCGCTTCTCATCCGACGTGACATTGCCACTCCGCGGGGAGGCGCGCTGTATCGCCAACAAGTGATTCTTCTTTTTTGAGAGGGGTTGGGGTGACTCGGGAAGGGGCGCTACCCGCTATCGTCCGCCAAGCGACACGGCTTGAGGACGGTACGATTCCCGCGGCGTCGACACGCTCACGTAGATTTGTCTACGGTCAAGTAAAGGATTGATTCCTACGTTCTAGCTGATGACGGCTAACTTAATACACTGCACACTTACTCGTGTGTGTGCGCGCGCGCGCGTGTGAGACGGCGGAAGAGCAAGCCAAGAGCATCTTCTGCGTTGCAAACTGGGCTTGTGTTCTTTTCCCAGAAGGTTGTACCTGTGCGTATGAAGGTGTTTGTACATATGACAGATTTCTGAAATATGACTTTACGCTTACAGATGGACATTGTGTTGCTTACAAGTGTATCTGATTGCATTTATAATAAAGTGCACTTAATGCGGCTGCTGTGTCGTCACAGTCTAGCCCCCCCCTCCCCTTGCATCAGCATCCGCATCACCATCAGCATCACCATCATCCCCGCCTTCCTCTGCCCCCCCGGAGCGCGTTTCGCTCGGCAACAGCGCTGACGCACTCGCATGACGAGACAGAATGAGACTCCATCTGACTCAGAGTGACGCACGCGGGGCTTTTGTGCGTGCGAGCATGCGCACTCGCACGCACAAAAGCCTGGCCTCCCCCCATGGCGATGATGACGATGATGGCACGCACACACACGCACCCTCTTCTACAAAGCACACTTCCCCACATTGACTGGCGGTACCTGAGAGGCTCCATATATGGGCATTCCTGCTCAGCAGCCCTCCAAGTCTATTCTCAGCATCCATTCAGCAGGCTCGGGGAGGGGAGGGCCGGCCTGAGGGGACAAAGAGAGTGAGGTGAGTCTATATTTAGAGGTACAGTACAGAGGGACTTGGGAGGGGGGGGGGGAGAGAAGTGGCAAGAAATGATGAAATTCAACATCTTCATCCCGTTAAGGAAGTACACGCACTTGAACGGCAACGTGATTGATCTCATCTCGCATCAGGATGACTCGTTCTTCCATACCTTCTGCAGTGAAGAGGAGCAAACTGGTCCTCTGCTGCCCTCGTCTGGTAGAAACACGAACTGCACCACATGTGACGCAAGAGCCGGAATCAAATGCAGCGGAGCCCCCGGGATACGAAATTAATTCGTTCCAAAAGGATTTTTGTAAGCCGAATTTTTTTGTAACCCGAGGAACATTTTTAATTTTTAAAAAAAATTTATTTCATTCAAAATCAAAACGAGTCATTCCAAACAACTACAATAAACTCAACACAATAAATGAATGAAAAGGAGCAGAAAGAAGAACAGTCTTATAATATCTGCCCCTATCAAATTAACACTCATTTAACAGTTCAGTTTTATATCATTTTTATACATATAATACCCTCAATTTAGTTACAGATAAATGCACATTTAACATCTAAACTGGCTAATCGGTTCCACTGACCCGGAAGAGCCCTCATACAATGGAAAAAAACACAGTTCTGCACGTGTAATACTGCATAAATAAAGTATTGAATTACAAACGTAATGTCAAAATAAAAAAGGAAATAGAATGTATATTGAGTTCTGAAAGTTTCTCACCTTTAATACGCAGCAAAGTGCAATACGGCATACTTACGCTGGCAGCAATAAACCAATCAGAGAGCATTACGTCAGATGTAGCGTATGTACACTTACCTCCGCCAGGCCTCCAGTAGGTGCCGAGCGCCGGGAGAGTGAGGCCCGCATATGGGAATGGATTGCGGATGCCCGGGCTAAGGTATCTGCTTTAACTCTTGTCCGAGCTGTCACGAAAGCCGGCGCCATAGCCGAACAGCCGACGGACAACAAGACTGACTCATTCCATGTGGAAGTGGTACGTTCTAGTCTCCTTTGTCCTTCTTCCCCTCTCTGTTTGCTATTACCGGCCGTCAGTTATGTCCCTGCAGTGACCACATAGCCTGAGCAATGTGACGTAAACAAATAATAATAGGAGTATAGACGTGACTATAGGGGTGTTATTTAATATCTACGAGGCTCTAATAATGCTACAAACTGTATTTAGAAAGTCATGAACAGGTTTTCTATGATCTAACTAAAATACGCCATTGCCGAGCACTGAATCTTATATTATGCGAATTCATTTATTGCAGTCGGGTCTGGGACAAATAACCGTGATAAACGAGGGACATTGAATGTTTAGTGTGAGAAAAGTCTTTGACACTCACATGGTCCAACATACCTTTTTATAAAGCACGGAAAATCAGGGCCCCGACCGAGCAGCCTTTTCCCGAGACACTTTCAATGAAAACCGACAAATGCGAGGCCTTTCTGTGTTTTCAAGAGCATAAAACTTGCAAAAACTTTTTCAAAAAGTTCATTCATAATTGATAAATGTTTTGTGGCCTAGTAAAAAAACCATCCTAATTTAAGCAAAATGTATTTTGCTCCAAGTAAAAACATGTCAAAATGAAGTACCACGCAAATAAGCCTGTGAATGTATCGGATGTCTGGATCGATAATGCAATATCAATACTGCCGATACCAACCCCTCGTGCTCGAAAATCAATAATCAAATCAAAACATTCATACCTTCAAAACGTCATCATTTGACGTAATGTTTCCCTGAAATGTTTGTCTGTTGGAAGGAGAACAGTCTTGTGTGAAATGTCAGCAAGGTTTTCATTCTTAGTAATCCATCATTTATTTCAATGCTTTTATGATTTTTTTATATGATTTTGTCACCCAGCTACCTCAACGTCAGGCTTTAAACTACATGAAAATTCAAATAATGTATTAATTATTAATGTTCAATAAAAAATCATTTCAATATGCTGGACAAGACAAAAAATAAATAAACTACATGAATATTCAAATAATGTATTTATTGATAATGTTCAATAAAAAATCATTTTAATATGCTGGACAAGACCAAAAAAATAAATAAATAAAAAAACTAAACTACATGAATATTCAAATAATATATTTATTGATAATGTTCAATAAAAAATCATTTTAATATGCTGGCCAAGACAAAAAAAATAAATCACATGAATATTCAAATAATATATTTATTGATAATGTTCAATAAAAAATCATTTTAATATGCTGGCCAAGACAAAAAAAACAAACTACATGAATATTCAAATAATGTATTTATTAATATTGTTCAATAAAAAATCATTTCAATTAAGAGTTGATTTAATCAATAAATCTAATAAGTCTTCTACATTCCATTCCATTTTCGTCCGCTTATCCGGGTCCGGGTCGCGGGGGCAGCAGCTTCAGTAGGGAAGTCCAGACTTCCCGGTCTCCAGCGACCTCTTCCAGCTCCACCGGGAGGACACCAAGGTGTTCCCAGGCCAGTTTTGAGACATAGTCCCTCCAGCGTGTCCTAGGTCTTCACGGGGGCCTTCTCCCGACTGGGCATGCCCGAAACACCTCGCCAGGGAGGCGCCCGGGAGGCATCCGGACTAGATGCCCGAGCCACCTCAACTGGCTCCTCTGGATGTGAAGGAGCAGCGGCTCTACTCTGAGCTCCTCCCGGATGGCCGAGCTCCTCACCCTATCTCTTAGGGTGAGTCCAGCCACCCTACGAAGGAAACTCATTTCCGCCGCTTGTATCCGCGATCTCGTTCTTTCGGTCATGATCCATAACTCATGACCATAGGTGAGGGTGGGAACGTAGATCGATCGGTAAACAGAGAGCTTTGCCTTCCGGCTCAGCTCTCTCTTCACCACGACGGTCCGGTACAGCGACCGCATTACTGCAGACGCTGCACCGATCCGTCTGTCGATCTCACGCTCCAACCTTCCCTCACTCGTGAACAAGAACCCGAGATACTTGAACTCCTCCACCTGACGCCATGTCCCATGAACCAGATTTGGCCGCCGAGGACCAGGTCGCCCGGACACCCGCCCTGGACCACTGCCTAAATCGCAATGCACCGGACCCTTATGCTTGCCCCTGCAGGTGGTGGGTCTGCAGGGGGGGGGGGTGTTCCCCGTGTGGCTTCTTCGGGCTAGGCCCGTCCAGGCCCCACGGGTGAAGGCCTGGCCACCAGGCGCTCGCCTGCGAGCCCCTCCCCCAGGCCTGGCTCCAGGTTGAGGCCCCGGTATCCCACGTCCGGGGGAGGTGCGGTCACTCCTCTTGTTCTTCTTCATAAAGGTCTTCTGAATCACTCTTAGTCTGGCCCGTCACCTAGAACCTGTTTGCCTTGGGAGACCCTACCACGGGCATAAAGCCCCCGACAACATAGCTCCTAGGATCACTCGGGCACTCAAACGCCTCCACCGCGATAAGGTGGTGATTCACGGAGGGGTTGAAGTCTTCTACATAAAATACAAAACTTCAAAATTTACCAGTCAGCTGGTGAAGGATCAGTATCGCTGATACCAGTCTGAATTTATATTTATTTTTATATTTGGTATCAAATTGTAAATGAAATCAGTGGTATCACACAACACTGTTCTATATCGGCCACTCGGTGTCGGTGAGACGAGCGCCGCACTTAATAGTATTGCAGGTTCAATACACCAGGCACCATAATATCACCAGTCCTCAGCCCACAGCAAGCTAAAACTCAACTCTGAACCCCTGATATTATTTACCTGTCCGCCACCCATTCTGCGCCCCTACGAGCTCATCTGTCTTAAACGACTCATATGGTCAATGATATCTACTATATTGGGTAACACGAATGTAAAGCCGACTACAGGGGTGTTATTTTATGTCTAGAGGGCTCGAATCGGTGCCGCTACTACTACAACTACAAAAATATTCCCTTTTCTAAGAAGCAACCTCACTAACTGCGTTAAAGGAGGCATTACTGTAGTGCACATGCTACTTAGTCATCCCAAGCAAAATGCCACGCCCCATCAACGCGTTAGTTATGTTTGTTGTCAGCTCATTATTGGCAATTTGGCAAAGTTTAGCTACTAGCGTTAGCCATCATTGGCTGCATTTATTGCGTATGATAACCACAACATGTTTTTCTTGTACAAAGTTCAACGTCCAACTGTGAGAAGTGTAGACATTTCCTTGCTGAATTAGTTTTTTTGAAGAACTCTTGTTAACATACGCCAGCCGGGGCTCTCCTTACATTTTTGGGGGGTTGAGAAAGTGTAATTTGGGGCCAAAGAGGACAGTATCTATTAAGTGTGATGGTAACGGACCATGAAGTATAAACGGGAAGGAAAACACGTGCACTTGTTTCGGTGCAAAAGTAACACTTGGCCAAAAGAGACGCACGCCAAAGAGAACAGGGAAGTGTTTATTCGGTGCTGGTTCAACGGAACATAGGAATGAGCAATTAGGACTGGACTTCTCCTCACCACAAGGTGTCAGTAACGCGCCATCATGGAGAGTCCCAACCAACGTGTTGTAGAACTCTAGTGGTTGATGTCCAAGCTTCATTTCTTTTTGCTCATCGCAGCTTCGGCTGCGGCCGCTGCTGCCGCCTCCGCGTCGGCTTTCAACTTCTCCTCCCTCTCCTCCAAGAACACCCGGTATTCGTCTGCCGAGAGGCTGAGGAGACAACGTGAGGAGGAATTGGAAGGAGACAAGCAAGCCGGTCAGGTTGGATGCACAGTAAGCGGGGGTGCCATACTGGTGCCACCGCGGGCAGCTTTTCTTTGCAGCCGGGCACTAAAGCAGGTCCTTTCTTTGATGAGCTCCTTCCCTCAAATTGAAGGAGGTGTTGTTCACTGAAATCACCCTGCGTAGCGACCGGCTGGAAAGAAAACCTGCAGGGTCTCGGCCCGCGGCGGCACCAGTTGGACGCCCCCGTAGGCCCGGATGGGCTTTTGTTTACACTTTTGTTCCCGAAGTAGCAAGTATGAAGTCTCTAAAGTAGCACATTCTGGTTTTAGGTGCACGGCGGGGAAGTGTCACCATGATTGGGGAAAATTGCCTTTCCTGTTATGCGTTACGAAAGTCACTGTATTGTTTCGGGATGAGAGGAGTTCTGGGACAAGCGCGATGTCACTAAGTGGATATAGTGATAATACGATGAAGAACTGTGTTTCCAAACAAGTGTAGAGAGCATCTTTTGAAATGTAAACATCTAGAGCATCACACTGCACAGCTCTAATGTGGGAAGTCCACAAGATACTTTACTTCTAAGGAAAGTACAATGACAGTATATTGAACTACTAATATCATCTCTACTGCGTTGACTCTTCTGCACTCTGTGTGTATGCCAGCGGCCCCGCCTCCTCCCCCCAAGACAAAACAACTGCATAAATGACAAAAGGGCTCACTCCGTTCATGCCGTTGTTCTATGGAACAAATGTGCTGGCGGCAATGCACAGAGTGAACCCTCTCCCTGCCTGGAGGAAAGCAGACACGCCTGCACATGGCAATGTATTGGTCATCCACTTCCTCATATTGATTTTAATGCGTGATAAATTCTTCGTGGGCACAAGATTCTCATCCACATCCACCAAGTTCCAGAGCCGCCTGACTGGACAATGTGATCATGTGACAACGTTGCCATAGATTCATATCCACGGGAGTACAGCCTATGTTGACCACTCATCAGACGAGCACGTGATGCCTTAAACCAGTGGCTCCCAAACCTTTCTTTGCCGGGCCCCCCTTTTGGGGATACATTTTTTTTTCAGTGCCCCCCCAAACCCCTTACCCTCCAAAATGGCTAAAAAAAATTCCATAAACGAGGCGCTTTGTTATTAAAGCCACAGGGTTCTAAGGCAGAGGAAAAAGTAGGAGCTTGTCGTCCGAGAAATACGGTCATAATTAAGCATGGTCATGCCAGCACCGTGCCCCCCCCTGTCATTATGCTGGGACCATCAGTCTGAAAACCACTGGCTTGAACAATGAAATCCCCAATCACTTCATCAACAGCGTCTATTCAGTAGGAGATGCTGCTAAATGTCAGCTAACGGTGCTACCTGGACCTGTGCTACCGAAGATGTACGTTTGCGTCAGACATTTGCAATTGGATGCAAAAATTCCTAACAACCGCCGCGTTCTTCCGAGAATTTCATTGTCCGAGTTCCCGAAGCGACACTTACTCTTTGACGATCTTGATGCCGAGCGACTTGGCCGATCCGATGATGCTCTTGACCACGTTCTCCATGGACGTGTTCCTCACTTTGAAGCACTCGTCCTGGGATTTGACCCGGGCGATTTCATACACCGCTCGCACCGTCACCATCCCGGCTGTCTCGTGGCCTTGACCGGCATAAAAAGATGGCGCACAGTTGCCGTTACAAGCCACGGCGGGTCAATACGGCGGCCTGCGGCATCAGAGCAGGACTTGCTATAGAATTCTCTTTACCGTGTTGCTGACTGAGCTCTGAAGGCCATGAAAGCAACATCAGTGATGGAGAAGTTCAAAAGCAAGGAGGGCAGTGCCATGGATGCTTTACAGTACAGTCAGACATCTCACCCGTCTTTCCAGCGCCTTTGGCGATGCCCGCCGCTTGCTTGAGGAAGTAGGAGACTGTGGGCTGGCCGATGTGGAGGTCGTAGGTCCTGTCGGGCTGGGGGACACCAAGAAGGATGTCAGTTAGGTTCTTGTTGTTTGTCGGGTACTTGGCAGACTTCCACCTTTAAACACATCTCAGCAAAAATGGGCGTCATTTTACCAGAATAAAGTCAAGCTATCAAGAGAAAAAAGGTGTAATCTCACGGGAACAAGTCATGAATGAGAATAACAACTTCATATTTACTTTCGTTTTTTAAATAATATTTAGTAATATGAGAAACAAACAAATGCATTTGTAATTTTGGGGGGAATTAAATTGTGGGAAAAGTTTCAAGGTTACAAAATTAAAGCCAAAATATTATGAGAATAAAGTCATAATTAGGAGAAGCTGAGTAGTTATAAAAGCAGAAATGGAAATAAGATGGAATTTTATGACATTAAAGCCAAAACATGAAATTTTATGAGAATAATGTCCTAATTTTTTGAAAGAATGTGACATCATTTTTGTAGCAGGAAGATAAAATATTTAAAACAAAGAATGGGTTTTAAGTCATTTTTGGAAAATTAGATTGTGGAGAAAGTTATGTTGTTACAAGAACAAAGCAAAACTATTAAGGGAATGAAGTCATAATTGCAAGAACAACACTTACAGGAAAAAAGTAGGAATAGTTTGGGGAAAAAAGCAGTAATGTTACGAGAATAAAATCAGACTGTTACGTTGTAATCTTAAGTCCTAATGTATGAGGATAATGTGCCAATGTATTGGGAGAAGGGACATCAGCAGGAACTTCGTGTAGAACTTGCTGCTACGACTCTTCCGAGGGTGCGTGGGCGGCAGGAGGGCTGGCAAAGTGCGGTGAGCCGCTTCACATTTTAGAACTTTGCATACGTTGGTGGATACTTTACCCACGTTTCACAAGGCAAACCTTCCCGTGAAAAACAGGTCATGTACAAACTGACTTGAATTGTATGGGATTTATATTACTGTACATAGATACTGTAGTATGGGATTTATATTACGGTACATAGATAGTATGGGATTTATATTACTGTACATAGATTGTATGGAATTTTTTATATTACTGTACATAGATACTGTAGTATGGGATTTATATTACTGTACATAAATACTGTAGTATGGGATTTATATTACTGTACATAAATACTGTAGTATGGGATTTATATTACTGTATATAGATTGTATGGGATTTATATTACGGTACATAAATACTGTAGTATCTGTCAACCTTTTTACTGTGTGGCTCTCACTGGAAAAAGTTTGGGCACCCCTTAAGTAGTGGGCTCTTGCCTGTACTTAAGGGGTACAATCCTGCAATGTACTGTATATGCCTGCTGTTAAGAGAAGTTGTAAAGGTTGCCACCCACACAGACTCCACTTTAACTCTACGTGTCTATTTTTCCAAATGTCGTAGCGTCTGGCTGATGAAAAGATTGAGAAACTGCCAACCGAGGTGCTACCATTCCGCCGCCAGCCTGGAGTCTTGATGCTAAGCTAAGCTAATTATCGCAGAGTCTCACCGACATAAAAGCGGTGAGACTCTGCGATAATTAGCTTTTATCTCAGTGCGGCCGGTTTTTAAACTTTGGATTCCCCTTTGACAAGTTTGATCTTTTTCTGACTCGTGCGAGCATCCGCGTTGTCATGTGACAGGCCAAAGCTGACCAGCAGGGGGCAGCGGTGGGCACACACAGTATGCCTGGGAGCTGCACGCCAATTCATGCCTTTTTACAGGATCAGGATTAGTCCCCCCAATACAAATTAGAACACACACATTCTGCTAAGCTCATGAGCGAGGGTGGGGGGTGTCAAGTCAAATAATGAGTGGTGATGAGGGAAGAGCTGGGCTGGGGGGGAACAAGGTCTTTTCACTCATTCCCATCTCTTGCTAGCGCTTAATGCTTCTCGACGGCGTGTGTTGCTCTGGGTGTTGCTTCATTAATGAATGCAAATGGAAAAAAGGCCTACTCCTGCAGCCGGGTATGAATTATGGAAGTGCTCCATAAACGCCATTCGAGCACAGTTGTGGGTGGGCGAGGTCAGGGGCGAGGCCCAGGAGGTCAAGCGGAGGTGACACGTACCTTCACGCTGATCCTGATTGGAAGAGGGATGCCCTCCTTTAGCTCCTTGGTTTTCTCATTGAAGTCCTTGCAGAACTGCCCGATGGGGATGCCTTTCTGGATGGGGACAAACACGGATGCTTCAAAATTAGAGCTGTCAATAATAGCACATTAAGTGAATTCTTTCATTAATTTGTATCACTCTGTTGCTGTTATCTTAAAGAAGAAACATGCCGAAGTGCTGAAACCAATGCACAGAGTGAACTCCCTTTCTGACAAGGAAAATGGACATGCATGCAAAGTGCCATATATCGAAGCTGGCGTAATTAACCAGTTAATTTTTAATTTCTTGTGCAATTAATAAAGGAATGTGTTTTTGTACCGGTCCAGGTGCCCATGAGATTTTTTTTCCATAACAAAAAATCAAGTTTAAACCTCACGGGATTTTCTGACAACCCTATTAATTACGTTCAACTTTTTAGCGTAATGCACGCATACGCATCGTGGCAAGCCACACCTCTCTGCTGTGACCGCATACTGGGGGGCACAGTGTGTGTCCTTGCAGAATCTGCCGCTTGCTTATAGTTTTATTCTGACAGCAACACATCAACAGCAGTGCAGCACCATCAAACCCTCCGACCACCACTGGCACTCACACACCACTTTCATACTAGGCAATGTGGGTCAAGTGCCTTGCCTAAGGGCACAAGGGAAATTTACTTCCTCCCACTGTGGCACCTGGTGTTCCTCTGAGGTCTCCCATCCAAGTACTGACCAGGCCCTGCCCTGCTTAGCTTCTGAGATCTGACGGGATCAGGCTTTGACAGCAGTTTTGGCCATTTTTAACTTATTTTCTGTTTTTCTTGTTTAAAATACAATTTTCACTTATTTTTTTCCTATGTTTTTTATGTTGTTATGACTTAGCTTGGCTATATTGTAAATCACTCCGCTACCTCAATATAGGGTTTTCAGGGTTAAAAAACCCCAACATCATTTATAACTGATTTACATGAATAATTTGATGGATTACTGTACATGGCTTGTACTCTTTATGCTATGATATTGAAATACACTACTTTTTACAAATTTACCAGACACGTTAGGTGAATCGGTAGTGGATCAGTACCGCCAATACCAGCCTGAATTTTACTCAGTATCGGATCAGAAACAAAAACGGGGGTGTGGCACATGACTAATAAAACTAAAATAAATTTAAAAAATAATAATATAACAAAATAAGGTCGTGGTGTCCCTGAACGCAACCCGTCATTGCTCATTCTAACGTGGTTGAAGACGTTCTGTTATTCTTTCAATGGCTTTTCAGACGTGTGCATGCTATCTATGAGCTAGATTTTGGAGCGGTTAATAACAACAAACAAACAAATATTTAAAATAAAATTCCTCCTGGAGGTGAATACAGTATCTTTTCTGTCTATATAAGCATAACCCTGTCCGGCTATTTGCCCTTCTTTCAATCAAATGCAGTCAAAATATTTCACACATAGTAGCAAATGGTGATTAATCATGATTAATTCAATTGCAAACTGTTATTAATCTGACTAAAACTTGTCGGCATTTGACGGCCCTATTTGAAATGGATGAGAAGCTTGCATGTCGCTCATCCATCAATTGCAAAGACCCAGACGGGTTTGAGTGCATACGCGTGCACGAATAGCTCGGGGAAACGTGCGCATGGCAGACCATTTCTGCATACGTTGCCGTTGGGGGTGTGTGTGTGTCATTTTTCAGCGGCAGACTTTTTTATGTTGCATATAAGACTCCTTGTTATATTCACAGTGAGGTGTGCGCACGTGTGCGTGCCCGTGGCCTAGTGTTGTCGCGCAAGGAGGATTGTTTATGTGTGCGTCTGTCATTCGGTTCTGTGGGTGCCCGGAGCCACGGGACATCAGTGATGAATGAGCCTCCCCATTTTGCAGCCCGTGCGAGGCCAAGCGGAGTGAAGGCAAAATGGACGGCTGACACTAAGTCAACATGTGGCCCACGAGCTTCCTCGCCGTCGATGGAATCCAACAGCCAAAAAGTCCAATAAAGAATCTAATTATTACTGCCGGAATTTAAATTGGCCTTTACTCCGCCATCCTTCCCGACGGCAACGCGCTGATTGAAACGTTCATTTTGGAAATGAGGGAAGGGGGGAAAAAAAGGAGTGTTTAATAGAGTCACCTTCCGCCTCTAATCACGAATCTGATGAAAAGTCAGTCATCCCGACACATTCTCCCATGACAGAACCGCGGAGGCCGTCTCGCAGGTTAATGGAGTAGAAAGTTCTCTGAACTCTACTGAAAGCTCCAAAAGCACCGTATGAATGTGAATAACCAGTCACTGGATGTAGGGGTGCCTCATAGTCCGACCCATATGACCAAAACTTGGCATCGTACCGATAAATCCAATAACATTAAAAATAGCTACAATGAAAAAATGCTTTCATCTGATTTCTGCTAGGTTACAATCCTCTGCGCTGTGTATGCTAGCCGCCCCCCCTCCACCCACCCAGACTGAAAAAGGGCTCACTCCATTCATGTCGTTGGAACAAAGGTTCTGAAAGCAATGCACAGAGTGATCCATCTTTCTGCCGGTTTGGATGCAAAAGGGAAACAGACACGCTTGTGCACGGCAATAAATTCAAACCGGAAAACAATCAAGCTGATTAATACATTTTTTTGAAGCCATAGTCCAGGTACGGGCAAACTGTGACCCGCGGGCCACATTAGGCCCACCAAACATCCTAATCCGGCCCACCGAGTATTTCTACATTCCCTTTTTTTCAACCTTTAACAAGAAAAGTGTACCGGGCAACATGACATGCAGTGCTATTGTGACATGCTTGCCATGCCAAAAAAACACCCATTTATTCCCACCACAAGGCATGCTGGGTAGCTTGTTGTGTTACTTCTTCCAACATTTTGCCGTGTTTGCCACATTTTTTGCTTGATGGATGACCTCAACATATTTAGCAAAGAAGTAAACAAGGAGGAGTTCACATAATCTTGACATCTAACGTTTTGTTGTTCATACTTCTAGTTCTAGCTGCTAGACTACCCAGCATGCCTTGCGGGCACTTGGTAAGAACAGTTTTAAGTTACACGTCAGGTTTAGCGCTGAGTTGTTGATTTCTGTGATGCTTTAATTTGTTGTGGATGTGTTGTGTTTTCATTTCGTTGCACCGTGAGCAAGTATGTTGTTCTGCTTAATGCCACCTACCTGGTACAGTATAAGTCCCCCCCCTGCCAAATTTCTAACCCAGTGTCAAATAGTTTACCCACCCTTGTCCTGGTCCTAGTGCCCACAAAATACTTTTTTCTGAATGAGAAACCAGCACCTCTACCAATAAATGATCATTTGGAAAAATGTCCAATGAGACGAGATAACCCGTGCTGTGCAGTTGAGCATATCAAGTGCTTCATTTTTCCTCCTGCCTGTGATGCTACCTTCCACTGAGCTCAACTGTAAACAAACATTCACTTTCTAAGTAAGACATTTTGTATGCGAGTTGTCCCAAATGCTCGGTGATAAGAAAAATACAAACAAGCACCCCCCAAAAACTTATCAGCCACCTGAAACGCCAGCACCACAGCATGTGAAAATCGCAGAAGGTCTGCCAGACAGAGACCTCGGTGGCGTCACACTGGAGCGTGTGCCCGAATACTGTACAGTGCACCTTGCTGGGCCACAGGAGGTGGCTCCTCCCATCTATACTCTGGTTCTCCTAATAGTAGTGATGTGATGGTAGCAATATCATATTTGGTTAAGACTAATCAACAGCTACACCTGGTTACACCCTGATTTCTACCACTCCTTCTTACCTCCAGGTGTGCCCAAAACACACTTAAATACAACAGAATAAAAAGACTAAAACAGTAGATATGAAAAAAATCATGTATCTCTAATTGGAGATACACGGAGTCTTACAGCTCACCGTGCAGATGAGGCCGACTGTTGTTTCAGAGGCGAGGTGATTATTTGAATTCAAACAAAAGAAAATGAAATAATTCAATCCCCAGAGCCTTCCTTTGCACAAACCTTCCATTCCCTGCTGTGCTTATTAATAGTATTCCCATGTCAACCCCCCTACCTTGCACATGTGCTCTTCCCTCCCACTGCACTCCAAAAAACAACATCACCAGAGTAAACAAAAGGGTGGGGGTGGGGGGCTGGGTGTCACTAATTAAGTGTGGATTCATATAAAGGTTGTGTACAGTAGGAATGAAAGAAAGCTTGTGGTGTCGCCTCGCCCGTCAATCCCGTCCTTCTGTTGCTGTCATCTAATGATCTCGAATCGGACGCTTTCCTATTCATGGCAAACAAAGCGGTGAAAAAGCCCCCGCTGACCAGCCTCAGATAATACCCCACGCCAGTGCAATGCGCTTAAGCCCAGACAAAAGGCAGCCGCCGTGCTAAACATAGAGCAGAAAATGACTTCCTCAACAGACTACTCAGCTGAAAACACACAAAAGAGGAAGGCACCGGCAAAACAAGACAGTATAGACCCAATCAAAAGAGGAAATGAGTGGGTCAGTGAGGGCTCAAGGACAAGACAATAAAACACACGCAACCCTCAGATCCTGAAGAGGGCAGCGGCTGAGGAAGGACGATTATGGGCCACACATAGAAGAAGAAGCCAGAAATGGGAGATCAAGTACGCGCCTCATATTGGATCACAGACACTCAATAATAATCATCAATTAATCATGCCAGAAATCAAAACAAACCTCATGACTTTGCCAGACTGGATATACTGACATGTGCATGCGTGTTGGATTTCCTCCAGCCTGGCCATGGAGAAAAACAATGCATGGGTAAATAAAAGTGTTTACTCTAGGGGCATTGTTCAGAGCGGATGTTTGCATTGAAACTTCAAATTAAGAGCAGCTCCGTGGTTGACTGATATTAGATATACTGATTTCGGTTTAATTATTTTATTTCTATGTAATGTCTACCCTGCATTCCTTTGCAATGATGTCTGACAGTGTCGTACCAACCAGGCATCTCGTTGGGGAAATTAACCTCACAGTAAGCCGAAGAGAGTCGCCAAACAACAACGCTATCGTTTTTAATGAAGACAAAGACGCTGGGGATCGGTAAAGTCTCAGGACCAGTTGAGAACAACAAAACTAAACACTTAGAAAAGGTATATACAGTTCATCAAGATTGCTGGTTCGCTCATTTCACTGTCAATCAATCAAGAGGGGATTCCGCCTAAACAGATCATCCAATCAACATGCAGAAGCTGAGTGTACAGGCCAGCTCACTGCCCCATAGAACCCCTAGAGACGCTGAGCGTCTGATGGACGGGACAAAACCCAGCGTTTATCCAATGAGTGTCCAGTTTGGTGCAGTGGAACAATCCACTCCACGCTTCTCCATTCGACTATTCTAGCATATATGAAACGTACACACAGCACTACATATTTCACCACTTCTTCGGGGTATGGGGGGTATTTTCCCTGGCAGTCTTAGAGCAATCGCCACTGCATTCCCAATACGGATTTTTTGTTTACAATCCAATTTTTATGCGGTGGTTCACATTAGCAAACAAATGAGACTAACAAAGTACAAAATCATATACCAGAAGCATCCAAAGTATCACCATTGTGCTTTCAGAAATGAGCACTTCAAGAGCATGAAGAGCTGGTATGGGAGATATCAACATTTCAGTATCGATTAGCACATTACTAGCATGCTCTCCTTAGCGCGTTTGTGGCAATTTGTGGCAGGGCTGAATATTTTCTTTTTCCTCTTTTTACCAAATGACTCCGTGTAGAAGATGATTGTAGACAGCGTGTTGCCCAACCGTTCCAAGGAGCGCGGGGGTGGAGTGGCGAGACATTGCCCACGGCTGCTGTGCTCACAAACACCTTATAAAATCATTTTCAGATGAGAGGAACTTTCGCCTACATCGGTGAGTACCTTTAAAGTCTCGGTAAGCACGGCAAACCACGCCTTTCCGTGACTTATACGTGGGATAAATGCCACTGCTGTCGCGTGGCGGACATATCCCTTCTTTATTCACATGCGGTACCTGTGAGACCTGAGACGCGTTTGAAAAAATGGGAACTGTGCTGTTCACACTGACATGACAAAATATGAGCAAAGAAATGGGAATTGACCTGCAGCGTGAACGTCGCCTAGGACAAGCAATGGCACCCGCTACTGGTGAAACGTCGCCTAGCAGCTTACGTAGCTCAATGGCTTGAGGGGTCATCTCCGTCCCAGAAGGTTGTGAGGGCACGGTGTAAGTGTTTCATGAAACATCTTCATATCCATCCAACCACTTGGGACAAGAGCAGGAGCAGATTAGACTCAGGCCTGGCTTGATGAAGAGCAGTAAATGATAGAACTGAGCGGTGTTGCAAACGGCGTTGAAAAGGCAGCAGATGGCCGGTCGGGTTCATGGTTGACTCCCAACTTCTTAATGCATTTATTAGAGCAGCTCAAGCAGCAACAGCTCCCTGACCCAAATGGCTAACTCGCCTCACTGCATGCCAGCAGCTCATCATCCTGGAGCTGCAGCTGCTGGAGATATCCTCTCCGCATGGATGCCTGGCATGTGATGATCTCTGGTAGAAAACGGCCACCGCCTAGCAGCAGAGGCGCGGCCTTGCCGAATGGCTGTTTGACAAGGACATCGAGGTTCCGCTCAAAAGGACCTTGGCCATGTCGTGAAGATGTTTCTGGCCATTAAATCCAGCAGCAACAGTGGTGAGTAATTGCAGTCAGATCTTTGATTCCTCGGGGCAATTAGACATTTGCCGTTCCATTCTGCAGACGTGCCTGTTTGACTTGACCCGTTCTTCTCAGGCTTTTTTTTTTTTTTGTGACACTTCTTAATGTGATTGGCCTTTCAGCTTCAAGAACTCTTTTTAACAAGACGGAGCACTCATGTGGCACAATGTTTGGTGTGTGTCAAGAAATGGGAACTGAGGGGAGGAGAGGCGCAGTGGATGGTGACCCGGAGGCGGGCTTTTTTCTGGAATTGTACTCATATGTGAAGATATAAAAACAGCTAAAAAGAGGCAGCGGATTGATGCACGTTATGGGATGCACCTAGGGATGGGTACCGATAAGGCGGTAATTGGAATGGGCACCAATTTCGGTCCTTTTGCGTGCGTTAATGTGGTAATAAATGTTAATTTGTCCAATGGTAAAATGCCAACATTTGTCAGTGTGTGTGTGTCTTGGAAGCCAAACCGCCTTTTAGTGCTGAGCAAATTTGCTTTGCCAAGTGAAACTTCATAATCTACATGAGGCTCCTGTACCCCCAGGTGAGAAAACCCTGCTCCGGCGCCGCTCTCCTACTATTTAATATTCAGGGCACCGCCGACGCCATCGCGTTAGTGAGGTAGTCAGGTGACCGCGGCCCCGCCAATCAGGTAGCATATGAACAGGTATTTAGAGGCCCCGGCCAGCGCGAGGCGTAGGAGTCCAGGTCAGATGCTACAGGTGGGTTTAAGTTACTTTTACAGTTTTTTTTTTGTATTTTGTCGGTTCATTCAATGCAATTACTGTCGGAACTTTAGGAGCTGACTGTCGGGTCGCGACCACTACGGAAGCGAGCGCGAGTACGCGATAAACCCCGAATTGGTGAGTTGTGCTAACATGTAGCTTAGCCTCCCATTCAGACGCATGAGCTAGCCTAGCCTAGCCGCGTCCATTGATTTGAATGGCGCGGTTAGCCTGGTCTTTTATGCCGTTTTCTCAAAGTGTATTCAACTAAGTGAAGTGCAATTTAAAAAGAGTTTTTGCCAACTTGTGGTCTAACTGTGTATGAATTTTGGTCGTAATTGGATGCACTTTAAGGCCCAAACTTGGTAGTTGGTTGATTCTGATGCAGTATAGTGCACTCCATGCACTTTAAAGGGTACACTTAGTACTGGTATTTTTCGGATTTAATTGTTTATTAGATACATGGATAATTGAATAATTTGATGAACAACTACATGTGCTAATGTAATTTTTTATGAACTTTTGAGATAAATCCACAATATTTAGCACTGATATTGGTACATTGATTGATTGATAAATACATTATTTATTGATTGGATGGAATTATGATGTGCACATGACTTATTGATTTGGTCCTGTTCTTGTGCAGGCCAGGTCGGATGGTGAGCTAGAACCTTGAAGAACTGAACTGAACTCAGGCAACAGGCCTGGCATATATCCGCAGCCCGGATACAGAATTGAGACCCTCACCTGCTCGGTTGGGCCGGCAGGAGGCTCCTGTAGCCGCCCTTTACATTTGTACCCCGCTTTGAACTTTTTTTGCCTGTCCGCACGGCGCGCGGCTACTCATTCCGGACCCCAGTCATACTCGCATTTTTGCACAACCTACCTCAGCACTGTATGGACAATCTCCACGCCACAAACTCTTTGCGGGTCATACGTCAGACAAATACTCAAGCCTTTTCCGCAGTTTACAAAAGTATCATTTAAACTGCTAAGGCAGAGTCTTACGCATGAATGTACATTTTCTTATGAATGTAAATATTTTTCCTGAATGGCCATTCTTTATACTCTGCATGCATTTGTATTGTCTTTGAATTTGTATGTCCTTTCAGTATAATGTGCCAGCAACTATCACTAACTGTCTCAGTCCTTGATTCTCACTCCACTCCTAGAGCGGATATCTAGAGCCTTCTGAACTAACCCAATCCAACTTGAACATTAGCTATAATCGCATTGTCACCTACTTATTATTAGCTTTGGGTAACATATATGTTACACTCCCCTAGATATTTATTTTTATTTTTATGAATTTGGGTGGACCTGACATGAAAGAATGAGGTGTGGGGGGGTTATTATAAACAATAATAACCATGGTGATAACCAAAATCTCAACAACAACCACAACAACGACAAAATGGTCAAAAAGACAGGGAAAAAAAGGGAAAACAACAGAACCTCAGGAAAAATGGCAGTCCAGATGACCTTTAACAAATCCACACAACGGCGGCAGTTCACGTTAATCTGCAGCCACAGAATGAAGACAATAAGGAGCGGTGAACACAGCCATGCATCCCAGACAACACCCCCTCCAAGAGCCAGGGACCAACTAGAAGAACCCCGGGGCCATGTCCCCCAGCAGGCAGCCCAGAGAGGGGGGCCCCAACCCCCCCCAAGAGGTGACAGCGAGTCTGCTCCGTAGAAGTGCAAGGGAGACCCAGCCGGAGGCCCAGCGGCAGCCTAGCAAAGGCCCAAGGGGGCCAGGGATGCCATCCGACAGACCACCCACGGGCAAGCTGGGCACCAGCCCCCGAGCCCCCAGGCCCAGGAGCCACCCGTCCCCCTCTGCAGGGGCCCTACCCAACACCCCAAAATCAGGCTGCCCCACACAACAACCGTCATGGACCAGAGCCCACCCTGAGGCCACAGCCAAGCACCCCGGGGGGCCCTGAGTTTCTCCCACTCACACACAAGCATAAACACATGCATAAACACTAGCCATACACACACGTCTATGCTGACCATGCTAATCTGTTTGTGCTCAACTACTGTGTTTTGCTGTCCCGTCATAAATAAAGCTTGCCAGAAGCACGAGGAACGCGTCCTGTAACATCAAGTTACAACTTTACTCTTGTAATGTTACGAGCTTTTTCTCTATGCTCCATTTTTAAAGTCAGCGCTTATTTTAATGCTCTGTCATAACAGGCATATAAAGATGGGGGACGTGTGTGACCTTTGGCCTGGGTCAAAGGTCATAACGACATATTCCTGTAAAATTATGATTTTTTTTCTCGTACATGTACGACTTTTAATTTGAAAATCCGTTCTTTATGATGCCCTGCGATTGACTGGAGACCAGTCCAGGGTGTACCCCGCCTCCCGCCCGAAATCAGCTGGGATGGGCTCCAGCATACCCGCGACCCTAACGAGGATAAGCGACATAGAAAATGGATGGATGGATGTTTTTTATGTGGCCCTGATACTCTGTCGTAGTTTCTCATAATTATCTTTTATTTGATTAAAACTTGTTTTTCTTGAATATTGCAACTTCATGCAACTGAAAGTTAAAATGTATTCTTTTTCTCATAACAGTAGGTTATTTTTTTAGCCTTCTTGTTAAATGATATGTTTTGGGCTGCATTTAGGAAACTTGTTAACAACGGAAGAGGGTTTTCAAGCTCCGGCCTCCCCTTGGCACTACTGCTAGCCGTGACACCTGCTGGCTGGTCTGTAGTATATTGGTTTACAGAGTAGGCACGTGATAATATTCCAAGGTGGCTGTACCAGATTCCGGATAGATGCGCCGGTGCAGAACCACACATGTCCACTGGTGGACGGGTAAGGGCCCATCCCTTCACTCACAGCTTTAATTGCTTTTCTTACTCATCTTCGGCGTCGAGCTCGAGCTGCCGTTCGGGCTGCTTGGGTTTGTGCTTCAGCCTCCACACGTGATTAATCATGCGGGGTGGCAAAAGCGCAACACTGTCAGGGCTGTGAGGGAAACCTAACAGAGTTGAAAATGAATGTTTAGACATGATGCAATCCATTTTGTTACCCCCTCACCCCATGGCTGTGCTAGGCTTTCAGTGTGGCCTCCAAACGGGACATTTTTTTTCTTCCTGGGCCAGATGCAAACGACCAGTGTTGGCTCTTACGTTACCTTCAACCAGACTGTAAATAACTTTGTCTTAAGGATTAGTCCCCACTTCACCAGCTCCATCACACCCCACTGGAAACTGGCAGTGGAAATGTTTCTCTCCCAATTTTGAGGCTTCCGATCGCAAAGGTGTAAAATCGAGGGAAAAGCAAGTCCAGATTTACTCTGCTCTGTGCGCCACGGTCTGTTGGCGCGACCCTCCGCGATGTGGCAGACGGGCAGCTGAGGGCCGGGACATAAAAGCTAATCAGCTGGATGCGATAAAGTGGGCCAGATGAAATGAACAAGGTAATGGAGTTAATGAGAGCGTTTCACACTGAAGACTTTCATTATCCTGGCCTCCCACCAACATCTCTCGCCTCTCAACGTATCGGCTACACGGGGCAATTCCTCCCGTGGCCTTGTCCGCCAGGGGCAATTAATTCTGCCTACTGCCTGGAGGTCCTTTTCTACGTCCGTGCTCTTTACCTCGGTGTTTGTCACGCTTCCATAGGCACAATACCTCCCTTGACCTATTCTCCCGTCTCCTTCCATCTCCTAGCATCTCTCACGCATTTTTCTTCCCTCTGTTGCAGGCACACCTGCGACCACACGAGGTTTCCCCACCGTCAGCAGCTCTAATATGCGCTCGCATCTACTCAGTAGATTCACTCTTTAACAGATAGTGCTGTCAGACTGAAATGAGGCTGCAGTCTTCATGCATAAACATGCACAGCCACTTATTCACGGCCCTTTGCCGTCGCCCTCAAACAAGCTGCCGGGAATTGTTCAAACATTTGCACTCCCACAACAGTAAAGGAGATTTTGCCCATCACCCGCAATCCTTATGTGAGACATGAACGCATTTCTCTTTTCTCTGCCTTTTAAAAATTCAAAAACACATTTATAAAAAAGGCAGCTGAGAATGCACCTAATGGGATGCAAATATTCCGCCTATAAAGCAAAAAAAAAAAAACAACCCCAGAAGTGCCAACAAGGCTCCATTTCCATCATGTGAGCTGCCTGTGTAACCAAGCTACAGCCGCTCCGTTATTATTATTCTTATTAACATTGTTACGCCCAAGAACTACGTGTAGTGACACCTCGCCACGACACACCGGCTAGCGACTAGCTTCACCCCACACTTGCTCGCCTCCGGTTGCTAGGTAACGCAAGGTGACGCTGCATATTGGAGCTTCTGCCGCCACTGCTGCTGTGTTTTGTTTTTGATGCTAGGTGTAGCATTCCTGTCTGTGTTGCTATGTGCAGTCAATGCACCCAGGAAGGAAGAAATGAGCAAAATAGTGTAAGTATTCCATTTTTTCATGAATGTTCCGGTTACCACATGCTCACAGCATGGATCAAAAACTGTAAAACCTTGTTGGAGCTTTTTGGTTGTGTTTTAATAGCCGCCTTTCTAGGCGTCCCATTATGTGCATTAATTAGCTGCTTCTTTTTTAAAATCTGTTTTTATGTCTTTAGAACCCACAGAAAAGCAAAATATGTGTTCATGTCTCACGTAGGGAGCATGGATGGCGGGCAAATTTTCAAAAAAGTGCACTTTTCCTTATAGGTTTAGAAAAAATGGATTTGAGGGAGCTTGTTAGCTTCGTAGCTAGAGGCTGTCTCGGGTCCCTACAGCATAAAAGTTGAGCAATGTGTAAACAAAGAGTAATAGTGTCAAGGTGACTATAGGGGTGTTATTTCGTGTCTACGGGGCTCTAATAATGTTAAAAATTGTATTTAGAAATAAATAAACAGGTTTTATATGGTCTAACTACGAAAATATTGAATTTATCAACATTGAATCCTGGATTGCGGAAATGAATTTATCGCGGTCGTGTCTGGAGCCAATTACACGCCATAAACGATGGACAAGTGTGATAAACTACACCTGCAATGGCGCAGTGAACACACAGGAGCTGCTGTCAGCCACAACTCAGAATGTTTTTCATATAAAATAAGGACAACAAGAGGAGCCTCCCACTTTGTTTTGCAAAGTGAAGCAGTCGACTGCACTGCTGGAGGCGGGCCTAATGTCTCCTCATGAATCTTGGATAGTTTGTAACCCCCAGATCCTTCAAAAGCTCCCTGATGAAATACGACACAAAATTTCCCACTGTTGCGAGCATCCAATGCGTCACTTCGTCTCTGACAGTAATCAAGTCTGCAGCGTGACCTTGAACCACACCCATGGAGTTGGGGCGGGCGGGGTGTGAGCGAAATACCAGACGCTCACATCGAGGAGTGAAAAATGGAAAATGTGCCTTGGGAGGCAAAAGCTTGCATAGCTGAATGTGACAAGAAGGATGACTCGCCAACCCTTTTCTCACAGCCGTCTGATTAAAGCTCACTCTAAAAGCAAGGCAGCACACTGGGCGCTGTGCACTTACTCCTAAGTGCACATGAAAGAGCAAGGCCTTGCGTATAAGGTGACGTGAAAGCAGCATCGTTAGCTCTGACCATCAAGAGCTGCACGGCTCTGGAACCTCAGGGTCAAAGGTTTAAAAGGTTCTGCTGGACGGTGTGCGCCATGAGCACTGCCAAGGTCCTGCTGAACCAGGCACCCCAAACCCATGCCTGCAAAATGGATGTTAAGAGAATTAATGTAAAAGGAAAAAGGCAAGATTGTTTCCGTCTTTCTAGCCTACTCTGCACGTGGCCATTTTCAGTGAGTAGAAACATCTTTTTGACCAGATACATGTGAGAAATCTTAGAACAAAAGGCTATGCATGTGTGCAGTGAGCTGCCAGTCCCTTACTCACCTACCAGTCAAGGCTGCTATTACTGTTGTCAAAATGGCCCTTTCTGTGAGGTCATTGCTGCTTGTGTTTCAATCTGGGTCCCGGAACGTGTTCTGGTCATCGTAATTCAGAATCTGTGTCCAAATCCCCACCTAATTTCACTATTTCATAGTTTATCATCCAAGATGTAGAAACTATGACAAACGTGTTTTATTACAGGGCTACTTTCATTCTTACTGTTTTCCCCTAACTTTGATAGGCACAATGCTTTTGGGATTCTACCTCTTCTCCATCAGTCATATGTACCTGTTGCGCAACTTTGACTGTGCTATGTGAGTGTCAAGGATATCTAACACCGGTGATATCAACAAGTATGCCAGTATCGCCGGTTGTTGTAACAGGTTTTATATGGTCTAACTACGAAAATATTGAATTCATCAACATTGAATCCTAGAGGGACAAGTGTGATAAACTACACCTGCAATGGCGCAGTGAACACACAGGAGCTGCTGTCAGCCACAACTCAGAATATTTTTCATATAAAATAAGGACAAGAGGAACCCGCTGCCTCCCACTTTGTTTGCAAAGTGAAGCAGTCGACTGCTATGTAAGTGTCAAGGATATCTAACACCGGTGATATCAATAAGTATGCCAGTATCGCCACTTGTTGTTTTTATAGTACTCTCAGAAGGCCAAACAAGCTTGAAAAAGTCATTCTATAAAATGTGGCTCAAAATATATTATGAGCCACATGCCTCACTATGTGACTCTGGGTGGGTGGAAGGGTTAGAAGATATAAAAGCTCTATGTTATGGGGAAAAAAAATATTTTAGTAGCATCGGGACGAAATATTAAAGGAAACAATTGTGTAAAAATAGGACAAACAAAACCAAATATATGTGCCGTTTTTGGAAAATTCGGTTGTGGGAAATTTTAGTATGAGCATAAAGTCATACTACATCTACAAGAAGAAAATTCATGACAATTGTTTAAGAAGAGAGTTTAGAAAATTAAAAAAACCAGCAACAATGGGGGAAAAGAGGCCGGTGTGGCCTATTATTAGTAAAAATATATATAAAAAGAAAGAATTGTGGTAACTAGGCACGAGTAATCTTACGAAACATGATGTTATTTTACGTTACCATTCACGCTGCATGGAAAACTGGCTAGTGGGCAGCAGAGCCCATCCCACACGCCACGGCTGAGACGGACTAGCCACAAGATCGGGTGGGAAAAAAAAAAGGTTCTCTTTTCATTCCGAGTGGAAGTTTTGGTCTTCTTCATCCGTCTGTCCCACTCCGTTTGACACTTTCTTCCGTTTAGAATAAGTACGTTGGAGAGACTAAGTCGTTCACGAGAAAAATATTAGAGGACATGACCTTAAATACTGCATGGAGACCGGCTACTGAGCCAGCAGAACCAAGACCACATGCCATGTCTGAGATTGAGAGGAAAAAAGGTTATTTACTCATTCTGTGTGGAAGTGGTAAATTTTTGGCTTCATTGTCCTCCTTCTCCACTTCATTTCCAACACTAAATTTAGAATACGGAAACTGGAGAAACTAACTACTTCGCTCACTAGCTTGCTATGCTAGCCGTTCTTCATGTCCATGCAGTGTTATCCTAGCGCTCGATGTAAAAGAATAATAGGAGCGTGAAGGTGACTATAGGTGGGTTATTTCCTGTCTACGGGGGTGTAATAATTTTAATATCTGTATTTAGAAAGTCATAAACAGGTACAAACCTTTTCTGTTTATTAATATTGAATCCTACTTCATCAAAATTTGCTTATGCTGGTTGGGTCTGGCACCAATTTACCACCATAAATGAAAATAAAGTCCAGGGAGTCATCTTTTTACAAGAAGAAAATGTAACACTGAAATATTTGAAAATGTACAAACAATATCAAGGATGAAAAAACAGCGAAGATATTTGCACTGTGAATAAATCTTTTTACCTACAACGCTGTAGAGTAAATTACAGTACAGTACAGTAGAGCACAACAGTACAGTACAGTACAGTACAGTACAGTACAGTAGAGGAGGGTACTTTCCTTCTTAGCCAGTCTACATGTGCTGCGTCAGAAACTAAGTGAAAGTTTTGATTTGGGGTTTCTCTGTGGGTGGGGTGGGGGGGTAGCAGGGAGTGAAGAGCGGGAAGAATAATCCAACTTGCATCATCTGCTTCTGTTTTCAGGCTGCAAGCATCTCTCGCTCCACTTCCCCCTCATCAGCCGGGGAGGGCAAAAACATGGACGAGCCCGCACCCCCCCGTGGAAAGGCTGCAAAAAGAAGGCGTCGTCATGACTGCCTCGGCACGGCAGCAATCAATTAGCGGCTCCGGTGCGTGAACGTCCCGCAGCTGAAGCGGGCGTGGGGCGGTGGGAGGTCCGTGGAGGAGCACGCAACCTGCTTACAAATGAACAACCCGCACGCGCTCCGCACGCCACTTTCGGAGGCGCTGCGCATCGCCGCGCTTCCCTCCACTCCGGACCCTCCTGTAGCCACGAGCGGAGCCCGGCCGGGCAGAAGCAACAGCGGATGCTCCCCGGTCGGCGGACCGACCCTGCGGCGCGCCGACCGACGCGGACGAGCCTTCATCTGCGCGGAGGACGTCCTGCTCCTGGCTTTTTTCTCGTTCTTCTCCGCTCCTTTCGCCGTGGCCGCGCTCCACATGCAGTCCGGACCGGGAGACTCCAGCGGCTCATCAGCAGCAATATAAAAGCCTCGACGTGCTGTCAATCACGCCTGGAGCACCACCGACGCAGCACCGAAGCACCCGGGTGCAAAGACGAATGGTTCTGGTAACTGCATCTCTTTCCCTTTACTATGCACCCGCCATGCACCCGCCATGCACCCGCCATGCACCCGCCATGCACCCGCCATGCACCCGCCATACACCGTCTGCTCCGAAACCGGTGTCGCCAGACAAGCCGTCCATGCATTACACCCCCCCCCAAAATGCACACCGCCGGGACCCCTACAAAGCCCCCCCACCCGGAGACACTTGGCCCGCTACCCGAAAAATCAACAGATGGTCTTTTTTACTCCACCCTACTAATGAATTTAACACACACATTGTCCTGGTACCACCCTACACACACATTGTCCTGGTACCACCCTACACACACATTGTCCTGGTACCACCCTACACACACATTGTCCTGGTACCACCCTACACACACATTGTCCTGGTACCACCTGTGGTGTCTTTCATTTTTTGGCATCCGATCTGATTTTCTTTATGATCTTGTGATCCGATTTTTTTTTTACTTTAATAAACTTTTATATATATATAATTATTATGATATAGTTATTAAATACTTCTTCAAATCATTAATGCAAGTAATGTACTTCTTTTTGTATTACACATCATGAGCAACAAGTCGAGTCCCTAAAGAAAAGAACGGTCCATCCAATAAAAGATCAAATGGGCGTGCAAAGTACTGAAGCGGTGGGATTCTGGTGTTGATCCAGGCTGCTGTTTAGTGTGTGGGCTGTAGAGGGCAGTGGTGTTCAGCACGCTGGGTAGAGCAAGCGTTTGGAGTCAAGTGCGTACAACAAGAAAACTAGTTAGTGGAACGTCTTTTCGGAGCACTCACTGTGTTGACATGCAAATGAGTGACCGGCTGAATGACAGCCATCCGGACTGACAGCAGCACTAATCATGTGACGTGCTTATACATCCATCTGCAGTGTGATTTGGAACAACCCGCTGTTAAAGCGGCACTTCCCGTACGGGCCCCCGGCACCATGACAGAGGAGTCCGGGCACAGCGAAGGAAGTCAACCGCTGAAAACGACATCATCCGGGTTCGAGGTGCATTCACCGCACCTACCATGTTGGAGTGTGGCCCAGATGTAAGGCAACCGGATCGGCCCGATCTCGTGGCGGAAAGGCGATCACTTCCGATCTTAAAAATACAGCCGATCGGCAGCCGATACCGATCCTGAAGATCGCATCGGGACATCCCTAATAATTACTAGACCCCCTGAGACAAAGAGAATGCATGAGTAACGAAAGAGCCTGTCAGACCATTTGCAACCCACCACGGCCTGCCACCCCAAACACGGTGAAGCAAAGCATCGGCTCAAGTATGAGCTGCGTGTGAACTGTCACGGCGAGCCGAATCGGGGAACACGGGGGTTCAAAGCCTATAAACTTCTAAACTTTGCATAGGAGCGCGCCCACAAATGTTGCTTAGATCGAGATTAAATACTTGAGGCATCATATCACAGCAAAGGCTTGTAAGATTCAGCAACTTTGGCGCTTGAAGGTTTAAGTTGACATGTTCTGAGAGTAGATGGATTTTCCAGCATGCTTAACTGGAGCAAGTTGTAGTTCCGCATTAGTGGGACACGAGACAACCAACTTGCTGCTTTTCTTTGTCTTTCGGTTTAGACCACATACACGCATGATAAAGATGTTGTGGTTTTCAAAGTGTCAGTGAATGCACCTCGCTGCCAAGTGTCAAACAGGATGTGAAAGGACATTTCCCTTAATGCAGTTAACATCCCCTAGTTTCCATGTAAACAATCGTGGCTGGATTCCCCCCAAGAACCATGGGAAATGAAAGAAAATATTGAAAAATGCCCTGTCACACAATGTTATCAAATCTCCACTGGGTCCATTTAATGGGAAGTAGCTTGGGGATGGAAACGTTGCCCTTGGTGGAGGTAACAAAAGTGAGACAAGATCGCACGTTTATGGAGAAACGCTCATTTCTCCCTGCACACTTGCCTACAGGCCATTACTCATGCTTAAAGCCCAATTGGTTGCCCCACCTTGTCAGCAACACTGTCACCTAGCAGACAGGGAGGAGGGGGCGTGCGTGATGAATTGGCCCGTGATTGACGAGCTGAGCGGACAGGTGGGCTGTCGGCCCGGTCCCTCGCTCGCAACGCGACAAATTGCACCGCCTTGACGCGATACGAGAAGACAAACACGAGCAGTCGTGCGGGAGAAGACTTCCCTTGTACATTTACCGTGCTGGTGGAATCGCTGAAGAGGCTGCGACAAAAAGGCGATCAAACTTGATGATCAGGTTTGCCAGCCAGGCAGGGGGGGAATGAGGAAGTCATGCAGTTTTAGGCCGGCCGTAATCAGGTTTCAGAGGGTGATGAAACAATGGGCTTTGAGACAATCAGATATTACAAACGCGGCTGTGATCCACACATGTCCACCCGCCGGGCCTCTCAGCAGATTAAACTCATCTGGCTTTGATTCATACCGCTCCAAACGTCTGATTATATTCACATTCATCCACGGCGAGCTGAAGAAGCGCGAGTAGAAGTCGTTTTCTCTCTATATTTAGGTCTTCCTTCAGCCCCCCTCCCTCTCCTTTGAGATTCTTTATGAACTATTAAGATCACGCAGGAACCCTCGATTAGGCAGAAAGCCAGGAAGCCTATTCATCTCTCACTTTCACACATGCGCAAATTTTCACACACAGGATATCAAATGTATCTTTGGCGTCAGACAGTGCCGGGGAGAGGACAAAGGTCCTTTTGAGGGTGTGCTCACACCCGTGCTCATACGTCAAAAAGACAGTGCCCTATTCGGGGGCTTTGCCCATCCCCCACAATCCTTTTGAGACTTAAACACACGTCCTTCTCTTTTCTGTCTGCTCTGAAGACGCAAAAACGGCTAAAAAGAGGCAGCTAATTTGTGCACGTAATGGGACACGCCTATTCCGCCTAGAAAGCCCCTCTGTGAACGCCTTCAATAACCTCCTCCAAGAATGTACACTCTTGGATCTTAAGGATTGACTGATCGATTTTTTTTTATAAAACACAATGAAAATACACAAAAAAATTCAGGTGGAAAAGGAGTGGGAAGAAGACAAGCTTATTTACACCCACCCTCTATCCGTAAAGCCACTTATACAAAAACATTACCACGTACCATATGCATTATTATTATTATTGTGTTATACCGTCTACATCTTGTCAATACTAATGTGACATTACTCCTTATACCATCATCATTGATCGACATATCAATCATCATAGCATCAATAGAGGCAAAGAGTTTGCTGCCAGAGAGGGGCTGCACCCTAGCAACACCACCACGCTTGGCCAAGTGTGCCATGCTGTGCATTAAAGGAGACAAGAAGGTTCTAAGCAAAGCTTCAAAATGCAAAACAAAAAAATGGGAGTGAGAAAAAAAATGGAGTAATGCAAGAAAAAAGTAAAAAAAGGAAGTAAGGAGTATGTGTGCCATCTTGATAATGAGGTGAAAAATGGGTGTGGCCATGCTTGATGCCAGTCTTTCCAGGAAAGGAAGATGGCTTCCAGAGGGCATCCATTGTGAACTCATGTCCATTTTTCCATCCATCCCAAATGTTTTCCATTGGATTTAGATGATGGGAACACACGTAGGATGAGCTCATTCCTCTGGAAGAAGTCCTTTGTGAGGTGTTGAAAAAACCCGTCATTACCACCCAGACCACGACCTCCAGTCATGGGGCAAGTTTCATTGTTATATTGAAGGATCATGATGGTGCTGTGTGGAAAACATCTTAGGCGGGATCTTCTTGAAGGGAGAAGAACATTTTCTTCCACCTTTCGATGTCCCATGTTTGCTGCTCTCCTGCTAAATACAAAAGCCCAATTTGTAAACCATTTTTTCTTCTCAAAAAGGCTTCTCTAGCAGATGTCGTCTGATGGTTATCGGACTACACTTGGTACCAGTTAAAACCTTCATTTGGGCCCGTGTCTTAACGGACAGCCAAACAAATGACATTTTTTTGGGTCTACCACTTGAATTTTTGGTTCCATCAGGATGTGTGAAGAAATTAGAAATGAGTGTCTTCCTGCATTCAATCTCAGCAGCAATGGCACTGAGAGGCCCTGCTTATGCAGCTCCACAATCCCACCGCCTTCAAAGAGAGAAAGCTTGTTTGCCTTTGCCATCAAGAGAAGATGACAGTGTGAATGAAAACCTGACACTAAATTACATTTTTGCCAACATTTTGCCTTAACGGCTGTGATTTTCTGCCTATTTCACTTTCATGCTTCCTTTTTTTCTCACTGCCATTCCATTCCATTTTCCTCCGCTTATCCGGGTCCGGGTCGCGGGGGCAGCGGCTTCAGAAGGGAAGACCAGAATTCCCAGTCCCCAGCGACCTCTTCCAGCTCCACCAGGAGGACACCAAGGTGTTCCCAGGCCAGCTGTGAGACATAGTCCCTCCAGCGTGTCCTAGGTCTTCCCGGGGGCCTTCTCCCAACTGGGCATGCCAGAAAACCCCTCAGAAACACCTCACCAGGGAGGCATCCGGACCAGATGCCCGAGCCACCTCAAGTGGCTCCTCTCGATGTGAAGGAGCAGCGGCTCTACTCTGAGCTCCTCCCGGATGGCCGAGCTCCTCACCCTATCTCTTAGGGTGAGTCCAGCCACCCTACGGAGGAAACTCATTTCCGCCGCATGTGTCCGCCATCTCGTTCTTTCGGTCATGACCCATAACTCATGACCATAGGTGAGGGTGGGAACAGAGATCGATCGGTAAACTCCCATTTCTTCTTATTGCATTTGAAGCTCTACTTAGAACATCCTTAAGATCAAACAGTGAAAATTGGACATTCCTGCCATTTTTCACGTGCTTACCATTTTTGATCAGGACTGTATGCTACAAAGCGCTGCCAGTTGCTCGTTCCGTTCACGAGACCTGGCAACACCTTTCGGCTGGCAGCAGCTGCGCATGGAGTATGCATGAGAAAGCCACATTGTGCTATCTGTCCAAGTGATTATGCAAAACAATTACCTGCCGAACGCAGCCGTTGCCCTGTCTTCAATTCATGACGAGCATCACGACTTAGATGGCTGGGAATTTGCACAGAAACAAAGGTTGCCGCAACACTAGTCTAAAACCTCAACGGCGTCAGTTTGACACAGCCATCATTTGCCCATGAATTATTTTTTGGGAAACCGCGGTCGAGTGCGGGACCGTGCTACGTAAATGTGCTACGTTAATGACGCCATTGCTTCTCTTGCAAGTAATTAAGAACAGCAGCCGCCTTATGCAATTGAAATACCAGCTAACGGGTTGTAGCACGGAGGCTGAGTGTGGAGGAAGGGGGAACCGTGGGGGGAGCGTCCGGCACGGAACAAACGGCCTAGTGTGTGTAGGAAGGGCGGCGGAAAAGTATCAGTACTCATGTTTCCGTGGCAGACGTTACTCGGAGGCTGCGGTCGTAAAGACAGCACCGCGCTCAATCACGCTCAGCTGTCACCAGTACAATACCCGAGCCGGTATTGATTTGCTATTACAATATCATCGATCCATCTGAAGGGTTACCGTGCCCGGGGACAGTGCAGCGTCTGTGTGCCGCCATTTGATAGAGAGACGTCGATTGAATTGCACTGTCAAGTCAATGATCATTGCTCATTCTGAAGTCAATGCTGAGGTTTATACGGCCCCCGGAATCATGAGCTGCCAAAAGTGTGTCTGCGTACCCCCAGAGTGCAGCGTCCTCAAACACAGCGGTCAAGCGAGACGCCGCACAGAGAAAAGTGAATTTACTGTTTGTTTGAAACAAGATGGCATCAAAATAGGGGATGGCAAGATAATGAAGCGCAGCCTGTGCCAGAGCCGGTGTAATTAATAATGAATAGAGTGAGCGTTGCAACATCAGAGCTTGGAACATCTCAGAAAGCACGCATGAAAGGGCATTAGTGGAAAAGAAGAAGTGATGCATCATCACAGCAGCTTTGACCAAAGATGAGTAGCAGACAATGTGAACCATAGCAACAAAGAGAATTGATGTTTTGTTTTTTTTTTACTTTTAGTGCGTGTTGCACTTGCAAATGTCATAAATTGCAGACCCATTTCTTCTCCTGAGAAGTCATACTAGATCAGGTGTGGGCAAACATCACGCACGCCTAGAGTCTGGTTTGCCCACCCCTGTACTAGAGCATAACCAAGAGAGAGCTGTGACTTCACAAATGTTTGCATGTCTTTGCAGGCATGGTGCCCACACCCCAGGTGTGCGTATCCACCCTGGTCACGGTTAGCACGATGGCGGTGGTGGACCTCTACCTGCTGGAGCAGAGCATGCTGGGGGCTCGTGGAGTCCCGGGTCCTAGCGTGTGGCAGTGCGTAGCTGTGTTGCTAGGTGACCTGGGCTTCCTGCTGGCGCTACGCTTCGTGTCGGCCGGAGTGGTGTCAGAGGCACGGTCGTCGCGGCGAGGCTTCGCCAACGCCCTGTGGTTCCTCTTCCTGTCGCTCCTCCAGCTCAAACTCTTCTTCGTTTGCCACAACTACAGGCAGGAACGTCGGCCGCCCGACCCGCTTGCCAGAAAGGTCCTGACGCTTCTGCTGTCCATCTGCCTGCCCTCGCTGTTTCTGATCCTCACAGGGGCCGACTACATGACCCCGCAACGCAGGAAGCAGGAGGTGCGGGGTCGACTGCTGTGGGTGGTGGTGGACCTTCTGGATGTGCTAGATCTGCAGGCCGGCCTGTGGGAGGCTCAAGGGGGGGTTAGGGGGCCTGAGCAAAGGCTGCCTATATGGGCGGAGGGCTTGGTCTTCTTTTACTGTTACGCCCTCCTGTTGCTACTACCATGTGTGGCCCTGACGGAACTGGGGGCCACAGGCCTTCCAGGACAGAGGGGGCCCCGTAAGGAGGCCTTGTACCCTTGGCTCAGCTTGGTCACTATCAACATCTTCACCCTGGGCCTGCGGGGCGCAGGCATGCTGTGGTACAGGGATCCCCGAGTCTCCACGGTGTTCCTGGGGAAGAACCTGTTGGCGCTGGCTGTGAAGCTGAGCTCAGCCTGGGAGAGACACAAGCAGGAGCGCAGTCCCGGCGGGGCCGGGAGGGCAGCTGGAGCCGAACCTACAGAGTCAACACTGCCGAGCCAGAGCTCAGAGCAGGGAGATGGCCCGTCCCAAGGGATAGTCGCCTCCTCTCACTATAACACACTGTCTTGCTCTCAAACCCACACACTCCCTCATGTCAGCCCGGGACACACAGAACCACCCTTGGCTCAATCTTTCATCTCCCATGAACTCTAGACTAGGAGACAAACATACAGTATGCATATCTATGCACACCCACGGCAAAAAAAACCCAGAGAAGCCAAACAGACAAGCTTGGATTTGTCCACATGTTCTTGTACTACAAACTACTTGGGTCATGGCCTTTGTTGGTGGGTCTTAAAGGGAAACTACACTTTTTTTGCCCATCATCCACAATGCTTATGAAACATCAACACACAAGTTCCCCTTTTAGTGCGTTCCATAGAGAACATTTAGCATGAGGGAGCTAACCGTGCATCTAATGGGACACACCTGCTGTATTTCAACTACAAAGCCCTCCACCGAGGTCTTCTATACATGCATGCGATATCAGGGACAATCATGATTTAATACTTTCTAAAATTTTAAACATTACATTGATTTCTCAAAGCACATAAATAGAAAGGAACGCTACTTCCATCAAAAACAGCAGCACAGACAGCGCGTGTCTGTTTGCAGCTACTAATCAAGGCAGACTTGGTACTTTTTGATAATGAAGATCCAGGACCTTATCCTTTTGAGCCTGACTGTAGGGAGGATGAGCTTCAGGTTTTAGAAGCAGAGAGAGTAAAACGTGGGAGGAGACGGGAGAGTCAGGACTGGGGATGACGTGGTGGCGTAAATGTGGAGCTTGTCAAGCCATGACAACAAAAGTGGAGTGTTTCTGCTGCACTGGGTGGCATACAGTGTTATGGTTGAAAGGTTTTTGATTATATGGCGAGGAGGACACTGCTACAAGAGACTGCATCACAACAAACAAAACCTGCAGTGGTGGAACCAGATGGACAACCCATCTGTTGATTATGCTACACGGAGCACATAGGGCTTGATATCAGCTGGATACACAGTCCATCTAGCTGTGCACAAACAAAACATGGAATGTGGACCAATACTTTAAACATCATTTTTTTGTTTATTCCTTGTTGTTCATACGCTTGTTTTTGCTTCCCAGTCAGCGCAGATTGGTGTCCTATGGTTCTGGAGCGGGCCTGTTATCTTTTGGTATAGACGTGATGCCAGAAAAGCAGCGTTAGCTGCTACAATAACAATGTCCGCGTATCTTGGTTTATTTGCAGCTCAGTTATGTGAATGCAACATTGTTGGTGTTTTTGTATAGTCAAAATAGGTGTGTCCTGTTATTGTTGGCTCCCACATGCTGGCTGTTTTTTCTCTTTAGAACACACAGAAAAGGGAAAGATGTTTGGGCAAAAAGTACAGTTTTCCCTTAAGACTGAATGTGCTTTGGATTATTTCAAGAAATGATGTGTCTATGTGTTTTATAGTGTTGATGGTTTTGCATATGTTGTGTTTTTTTAGCTTTGAATTCTTTTTAAACACGTATCTGTTAGCAGTCCAAGTCAAGTAATTGTGCAGGGACGGGGAAGACCATTGCAATGAACTTATTTGTCCATCTAGAAAAAAGAAACAAATCCCATTCAATCAAACCTCTTGGCTGAGAAAACTGTGAAACTGTTTTTGCTAATTACTTTGCATTGTTCAGATTGTGAAAGACAATGAAGCTCTTTGGGGAAACACTGGAACGCTCTCGTCCTCTGATTGATGATTGCACCGTAACCTACCATTTAAGACAAAAACAGATGCTTTTGATTATTATCGCTCTGGCATTCAACACCATATTTGATTAAGTTTACTGGCAACATACACAGGTTTAACTGGGGTAAAAAAGAAGAAGCCAGACGTCTGCATCATTAAACTGCAGAGGTGGTTGTGCTTGCATCATATATAGCTCACAGCATCGGGGGAAGAAGAGAAGCGAGTGCCTTGTTTTGGTGTGAGGTACCCAGCCTGTGGCGATGCTATCTGGGGTGCCGCGCCGGACTTGGACAGATGCCACGCGTAAAGATATTCTACAGCTGTCGCCAGCTACACACCTCCAGGACAAACGAGAAAAATAAAAGCAGTTCATACTTGTCTGGGCAGTTCATTGGGCATGATGTGGGCAGGCATTGGCAGCCTGTCACCCTCACACACCAAGTCATTCAAGGCCAACCACAGCTTCAAGATGAATAAGTGCCTGCAGACTTGCAGCTCCTCGGCTTTATTAAGCGTCAATCAGCCTCCACTTGGCGGCCTTGTTAGAAAGAATGTTTTTATCTGTTCATGAGATGCTGAGTGGAGACCACATAAATGCTGCATACCACAAAAAAGCTTGGAAGCGTGACAGTGACAAAAGCCCTCCTATTCATCACAGTTAAGTTGGCATTCCGCCAGCAGCGCAGATCCTATTGCAGTCCTGGTCTTGGTGTCACGGAGTCGAGAGTTGCACTTGTGTGTTCTCGGAGCGGACCGGAACTCACCGTCGGCATCTCCCCTCCAGGCTTTAATGGTCCCATTACATTAAAGTGGCGGCATTTGTTATGATGCTAGCGCTTATTGTCTGGCTGCTTCACGCTTGAGTTACAAGCCAGGCTTATCGGACATATTTAAACTAATGAACACGCTCGCTGTGGAGGAATTCATTAGAAGGTGCTGCAGGGACGTTTAACCCTGTTTTCTGTCAAGCACCTCTGTTTTCCTCGTCTCTCGCCTCCAAACAGGCATGAAGAGGATTGGTTCAGCAACTTGACGCTTCACAGAACATTGTCGCTTTGTCTCTGTGTGGGGGAGGCGGGGCCGCTAGCTTAAACACACACATTGCAGTGCATGGAGGAGCAACGCAAGGTTATGTACTAGAAATTAGGAGGAAAAAAGATGCTTGCAAAGCCACAAGACGCCAATATTAATGAGCAAAGTGAACGCGAATTTGTTCCAATGAATGTTCTCGTCTCGTCTCGTGGACACAATCTCGTGCATCGTATTCACAGTTTCCGGGTAATCAAAGTAGTCATTCGAAAATGTACAATTCAATACGGCAATTTTATTTACCCAGATAAGTCATCTCATTTACAAGGGCGACCTGCAGCACACGCCATAATAAATACAAAATTCAGGAAAATTCAGGGCAATAAGGGCCGCACGGTTCTCCGGTTTCCTCCCACATTCCAAAAACTTGCATGTTAGCTTCATTGGGGACTCTAAATTGTCCATCGGTATGCATGTGAGTGTGAATGTTTGTTTATATGTGCCCTGCGATTGGCTGGCGACCAGTCCAGGGTGTACCCCGCCCAAAGCCAGCTGGGATAGGCTCCAGCACACCCGCGACCCTAATGAGGATAAGCGACATAGAAAATGGATGGATGAGGGCAATAAAACAATACACATGCCATGAATACACATAAATCCCCAATAGCTGTGTACAGAACAGAGTGGCGTGTCAGTCAAAATAGCTACGTAGCTTTCATTAGCCACACACATCCGGTTTGCATTTGCTATCCAACATTACAGAGGAAATAAAAATGATGATGCAAAAGACAATGCAGCCCAAGTCAAGGCGACGTATTCACAAGCGTTCTGCAATGGACACGTCTTGCAACTCATCATGAGGTCATACTTTTGTGTAGAAAAACACGCATTTCAGTAGTGGAGTCGGAAGCAAAGCCATCACACGAGTGATGTTTTTCTCCGCAGACGTCGCTAACGAGCAAATGCTGCAAACGGGCTGATCATTTTGTTTAGATGTGCCGCTCATCTACTTAACCGTAATCCCAATAATGAAGATACACTTTGCACCTCCAGACGTCTCTTCCCCACGAGGGAGAATCAGGAAGTCACGCAGGAAGACATTTACAAAGCGACGTTTAGCCTTTTCTCACAATCGGCGTAATGGGCACCCCCGACTTAAAGTTTCGGCGGGCAACGATGGGATGGAAAGGACAGTTTGAGGGGGAAAACAAAGAGAGGGGGGCGTGTAGCAAACAGCCTCCAACTCCCATCAACCCGCCTTCTTTCATCTCCTCCCCCTTCGCTCACGCTCCATTTCAGTCCCTCTTGGGAAACTTCTCACATTTCTCTGACACAAAAGCCGGCATCAGCCTCCGCAAATCACTCACTTCTGCCATTGATGGTGCCAGCGAAATTCAGGATAGACTTTTCAGAATTTTCCCTCAGCGCCCACAGACTCTCACACCTTCACATCCCTTTCATAGCTTTGCTGGGCGACCTCGCTCCTTTTTCGTCTGTGCTAATTTCCGTCTCGCCTGTAATTACTCTCCTGAGCCAAAGCTGTCATTTCTTTTGTCTCCCACTCCTTTTATTTCTCTCGTTTGTTTGAATTTGCCCGGCAGTCGACAGGCTGCCTACCTCTGCGCACTTCCCCACTTCCGCAAGCCGAGGAGGAGAGGCTGGCACAGATGAAAGGGCCGATGCCACTGCCTGAAGCAGATTTATTTACCTTTTGCTACACAACACAACATACCGGGAGCTTGACGGAGAACGGCTGAGGTGAAAAAAAAAAAAACACTCACAAAAACAATGATGAGAAGAATCACCTTTGGACAAGCGCATGGCTTTGCACCCCGCCCCAAAACCGATGCAGCCACACATACGCCGCACCTTCCAGCTCGCGTCCGCCGACCGACACCGGGGACAGGCGTCCCAAATCAACAGCCGGCCCGTTAAATCTTTCATCAGCACTGCAGCTTGAGGAGAGAATTTGAAAGTATGCACCGCAGCAGAGAAATGATGCAAAAGACATGAAGGGGAAAACTGGTGGCTAACGCCGACATCAGTCAGACGAGAGCACTCGGAGGGCAGCAGACCGGCCTTTACCACTCAATAGCGATGCTCTACCTTCTTAGTATCTGAAGTAAGCAACCTGATCTGGTGAGATTTGTTTTGCATTGATTGGTTTTGTACCGCTTATCTTTGTCACTACATCCTGATCAAAACGTTAACATTTCCCTTTAACGCTTGTTTCAAATTCCTATTTTGAATCTCTCCTTGGAACCTCCTGAAGATCCAACAGTGCAAAATGTACATTCACACCTGATGGCATGGATCACAGACCACCTGATTGGCAGACCGCAGGTGACCAGCAGCTCGGGAGCACCGCAGGGAACTGTGCTCACTCCCCTTCTGTTTACCCTGTACAGGTCCAACTTTCAGTACTACCCTGAGCTCTGCCATCGTCGCATGGGATGTTTCAGGAATGGGCAGGAGGATGAGTGGGGCCCAATGAAATCTGCTTTATTTTCCCCCCAAAATTCGTTTTTTTTATTGGCCATTCCGTCGGAGATGCCTTTAACGCGGAAGTCATAGGGTCCCAGATGAAACTGATCCAGTACTTTGTCAGCTGGTGCAAAATGGTGGTGGACTTTAGGAGGTTTAGGACACACCCAGAAACTGTTCTCTTGAATGTTGACCGTGTGAAGGCGGTTCCCACCTACAAATATCTGGGACTGCATCTGGATGATAAACTGGACTCGACTGCCAACATGGATGGCAGACCAGTCTGTACTTCCTCAGACGGCTGGGGTACTTCAACGTAGGCAAGAATCTGCTAGAGATCTTCTACCAGACTGTGCTGTTGCTAGTAGAGATGTCCCGATCCGATCTTTGAGTTTCGTGTAAGTACTTTGCGATATAGTCACCCGTGGAGCACAGCCCAGCTTTTGGCTAGCGGAAGGCATGGCTTGCAACAGTGCCGAGGAAAGACCAGAACTTGAAACGCTGTTCCTTTGGGAATTGGGGACTCCTTTGCATTCCCAGTGAAAAATACGCCAACAGACAGGACAGGACAAGTGGGTGAGATGAACGCAGTGCGCCAGCAGGGATCAGCCGAGATTAGCAACAGGTCAACAAGATAGAACTATTAATTCTGCCCCCCCAATTGCACTTTCTAAACATAGTGGAACCTTGGTTAGCATGTTTCATTCGGTTTCATCAAAAAGTGACGCCACAATTTTTCCCGGGGAGTCTGCATATTCCGGTTAGTCCAACTGTGGTCTTAATGTTTTGTTTTGGTTTTTTTTACAAAATTACGTCACCCACCCATGACCAGCAGTGGACACAGACCAAGTTCTATAATTAGAGTTGTACATGCATAAATAATTGTAAATGCATCCAAATGAGGAACGAAAGGAATAAACGAGCACTGAAGCTTACCTTACCCTTCATTGAAGACACCACGTCAAGAATCACATCTTCAATGAAGCTAAAAATAACCTTTAATCTTCCTTTAACCCCTTCATTCCTCATTTATATGCACTGATATGCAGTTTGCATTGTTTTCTGCTTTTTTAGTATACATAAAGACATGCTTTGTGTTCATATTTTTGGCTTCCTGGAAGGGATTAATTGGATTTCGATTATTTCTTATGGTTGGCGTCTGTTTCGGTTAGAGTCAGACCATCTGGGAGGATTTGATGACGCTAACCAAGGTTCCCCCCGAAAAAAATACAAATTTAGACGGTTCAAACTGTGACTGTTGCGCTTGCCGAGAAGGAAAGGTTCTAATCAATTATATATAACTTCGTGACTGGTCTTGGATTGCTTCTCCTTACAAATCATATGTACACAAAAATGTGCTCGTTTTATATTTTGTTCCCGAACGGTGATCTTAAAAAAAGCTACGTGCCAAAGAGTGACGATGGCGTGTCGTTACACCCCTAATTGCCACTAAACGCTCAATCTGCATTGCGGCTATTCAACTAGAAAAGTGATGGCTTCTGATCCTCTGTATGAAAATCAGCATGGTTGGAATGGGATTTTATAAATTTTTCTCTATTATTGATTATGCTAATGATGTAAGCATGCACGGATTCGTAATGTAAACATCTTTGGAAGGATTTCCACCCTGACATTTCTTTTTGTTTTTTGTCTTGTCCGGCATCATGACAGCAGAATGGGAGTCAAGCTGCCTTTAAAATGCTGAGCACAATTTCTTTGCCAAGGGAGACTTCATAATCCAAATGAGTCTTCCTTGACATTTGACTGCGTTTATTATGAATTTTGTTGCGCCACATTTCGATGCAGGACCTGACCTGAAAAAGGACGGGTGGGGGGTGGGGGAAATAAGAAAGGGTGCAGAAGAACCTCAAACATATTTCAACCATATTATAAACAACCATGATAATCACAATTTCAGAAACAACAGAAAATACAGGGGAAAAATAAAATATATATATATATATATATACATACATACACATATACATACATATACACATATACATACACATATATATATACATATATATACACACACATACATATATATACACACATACATATAAATATATATACACACATATAAACATATATATATACACGTATATATATGTGTGTAATATGTGTGTGTGTATATATGTATGTGTATATAAATATATATGTATATATATACATATATGTATACATATATGTACATACATATAGACATACACACATATATACACACACACATATATATTTTCATATATATATATGTATATACATATATATGTATACACGTATACACACACACACATATATATATATATATATGTATATGTATATATACACATGTATATACACACACACACATATATATATATATATATGTATATGTATATATACACATGTATATACACACACACACATATGTATATATATATATATACCCACACACACACACACACACACGCATATATATATACACACACACACGCACGCGCATATATATATACACACACACACACACGCATATATATACACACACACACACACACACATATGTATATACATACACACACACACATATATGTGTGTGTACATATGTATGTGTATATATATATATATATATGTATATATATGTGTGTGTGTATATGCATGTGTATATATATACACACACATACATACATACATACATATATATATATATATATGTATATGTGTATATGTATGTGTGTGTATATATATATATATATATGTATGTATGTATGTATGTGTGTGTATATATATGTATATGTATGTATGTATATATATTTTATTTAATTTTTTTCCCCCTGTATTTTCTGTTGTGTGAAATTGTGAAATCAGTGTAAATATTAAAGACAGTCTGGATTTGCGCACAACGGCAGAGGTAATTAAACGTATTTTCATCTAACGTCTCAAACCTGCATAGTGGAAGAGACACATGGAGTGCAGCAAAAGATGAAATTCATCCAACAAACTAACAAACGAGGGCTTTAAATCCAGGTTCCCATCCGTAACTCAACAAGGAGGCACTGGTGGAAAGCCACTCTCAGGCCAGGACGTGGCAGCCGGCTCACAAGCCTTCCATCGAGAAGCTGGCTATTTCAGCAAGGTGGCGTGCACAAGTGCTTAGTGCCGGCACAAAAGTTGCTCGTTAAAAAGATGAGGTGAGAAAATGCGGAGAAAAACAAAGTACTTCAGGTCTCGGTGTGAGTGTGGCACGGTTCAAAATATCACATCAGACACACTTGGAAAGAAAAAAGGCAAACGTTATTTCGCCGCCTTGAAGTGCAGACTCAGACCCTTTTAATCGCTGGATTGCCATCATCGAGGAGCGGGAAAAAAGTCATTTTAGATCCAGTTTGAAGATTGAGATACAGTGGTGTGAAAAACTATTTGCCCCCCTTCCTCATGTTTGTCACACTTATCATAAAAAAGAGTTAACTATTAGTCAAAGATAACATAATTGAACACAAAATGATGACTGCCAAGACCCATCCATCCATTTTCTTCCGCTTATCCAAGGTCGGGTCGCGGGGGCAGCAACCTAAGCAGGAAAGCCCAGACGTCCCTCACCCCGGCCACGTCGCCTAGCTCTTCCCAGCGGATGCCGAGGCATTCCCAGGCCACCTGAGAGACATAGTCTCTCCAACGTGTCCTGGGTCTTCCCCGAGGCCTCCTACCAGTTGGACGTGCCCTGAACACCTCCCCAGGAAGGTGTTGGGGAGGCATCCTATCCAGATGCCCGAGCCACCTCATCTGAGAGCTGGGTGGCGGCCGGAGGCAGAGGCCTTGGCGGTCCGATCCTCGGCTACAGACTGCCAAGACTTTTGGAAAAATATCTTGTGGACTGACAAGACAAAAGTTGAACTTTTTGGAAGGCGCGTGTCCCGTTCCATCTGGTGTAAAAGTAACAGCATTTCATAGCAACAGTCAAATGTGGTGGTGGTAGTGTGATGGTCTGGGCTTGTTTTGCTGCTTCAGGACCTGGAAGGCTTGCTGGGATAGATGGAAGCAGGAATTCTACTGTCTAGCAAAAAATCCTGAAGGAGAATGTCCGGCCATCTGTTGGTCAACTCAAGCTAAAGCCATCTTGGGTGCTGCAGCAGGACAATGACCCAAAACACACCAGCAAATCCACCTCTGAATGGCTGAAGAAAAACCAAATGAAGACGTCGGAGCGGCCTAGTCAAAGTCCTGACCTGAATCCCATGGAGATGCTGTGGCATGACCTTAAGAAGGCGCTTCATGCTAGAAAAGCCTCAAATAAAGCTGAATGACAACAATTGTGCAAAGATGAGGGGGCCAAAATTCCTCCAGAGCGTGTAAAAGACTTGTTGCAAGTTATGGCAAACGTTTGATTGCAGTTATTGCTGCTAAGGGTGCCCAAGCAGTTATTAGGTGCAGGGGCAATTACTTTTTCACACAGGGCTATGTGGCTTTGGATTTTTTTCTCCCTAAATAATAAAAACATTCATTTAAAAACTGCATTTTGTGTTTACTTGTGTTATCTTTGACTAATATTAAAATGTGTTTGATGATCAGAAACATTTTGTGTGATATGCAAAAGAATAAAAAGTCAGGAAGGGGGCAAACAGTTTTTCACAGCACTGTATATTCCGTGCCCCCACCCAGCACTTCCTTGCCTACAAATCAAAAAGCTTATTAAGATAAGAGCTGCTTTTGATTGACGGCCATAGATTTCAACATTGTGTGGATCGCTTTCGACTCTGAGGTGTTTCTAAAACACACCCGGTCAAAACGCTAAGACCACTTGAAAAATGTTAACCATTTACATTTGTGGATCTTAAGGGGGTTCTAAGTAGAGCTTCAACATGCAAAAAGAAGAAACGGGAGTGAGATAAAGCAATTTAAATAGGCTGTTTAGGTTACCAAAAGTTTAAGAGCTTAGCTAAAAAAAGAGGAATAAAAAGTATAAAAAAGGAGTATGTGTGCCATCTTGTTAATGAGGTGAAAAATGGGTGTGGCCATGCTTGATGCCAGTCTTTCCTGGAGGCTACTGGGTAGGAAGATGGCTTCATGGAGGGCATCCACTGTCTGCACCTCATGTCCATTTTCCCATCCATCCCCTGATGTTCTCCATTGGATTAAATGAGGGGAACACGCAGGATGAGGTCATTCCTCTGGAGGAAGTCCTTTTGTGAAGTGTTGAAAAAGTGTCATTACCACACAGCCCAGGACCTCCAGTCATGAGGGATGCCCCCCCTGCAGCATCTCCACATAGCCAGAGGCTGTTTGACGCCCCTGCACAAGCTGAAGCTCCATTGAAGGATGACAATGGTGCCGTGTGGAAAACATCTCAGGGTGGGTTCTCCTTGTCATGCCAGTAACGTTGGAAGCCATCAGGACCATCAAGGGAGAGGAAAACTTTCTTCCACCTTTCAATGTCCCACGTTTGATGCTACTTCCAAACCTTGAAGAAGACGAGGCCTTTGAATCGCTTTTTTCTTCTTAAATGAATAACATTTTCCCTTTACTATTTCAACTTTATACTACTACAATATTTTGCATATAAATATTATGATGCTCTTGTAAAAGTAGAGCATCGTCTCGATAGAGTACATCTTTTTTCTTGCACAATTTCTGCTCTTTTTCCCATATTTGCTATTGTTTTTTAATTTTTTATAATATTTCAACTTTCAGGAGTAATTTTCATACATTTTCCTTTTGTAACGTTTTGACTTCATCTGCATAATAGTATAACTTTAACATTCCAAAAATGACAACTTTAGTTTCTCAAAATATTCTGACTTCAAAAATGTTTTGCCTTTATTATTTCAACTTGATGCTTAAGATAACTTTATTTTTCCCCATAATTATTTGAGTTTATTCTTGTAAACGACCAGTCCAGGGTGTACCCCGCCTCTCGCCTAAAGTCAGGCGACCATGACGAAATTAAGAGCAGAAAATGGATGGATGAATATTCTTGTAAAATTGCGACTTTTTTTCCATTCGTATTTTTTTTACCTAATTGTCATAGTCATTATTTTCCAACTATTTCAATTTTATTCTTGTAAATGGTTTTCTCATAATATTTGGACTTTAAATGGAATGGTCTTTGAGGAGCTTTTTTCTCCTTAACAGCCTTCTCTGGCAGATGCTTGTCTCTACACATCCCACCGCCACCCAAGAGAGAAAGCCGTTTTGCCTTCGCCATCAAGCGGCACTAAATCACATTCAATCCGCATTTTTGCCGACATTTTGCATTTTAAAGGCTGTGCTCGGAAACCTTTGTCTATTTCACTTTCATGCTTCTTTGCAAGAAATTGCTTTTTCTTCCCTCTCCCTCCCCATTTTTTTTCCCGTTGCATTGTGAAGCTCTACTTAGAACCTCCTTCAGGTCCAACGGTGCAAAATGTCCATTCTTGCCATCTTTCAACCGCTCTTAACATTTTGATCAGAGTGTATTTGGCCCATTAGCATGCACAAGAGGCACTCAGTGTAGTCACTCCACTGCTTCACCGACAGCCATTACAGCTAAACGATGAACATAAAGAAAAATGATCCGTCGGTGTCAATAAAAACAGGAACATTATAAGGTCCGTAAAAGCAGAATTACCGTCAGAAGCTCCTAATAAAGTAGCCACTGAGTGTATGTTTTTAACAAGTATAAAAAAGCTGGTGAAATTGGATGCAAGTGAAGGGCACGCTTTGCGCCTCGGCATGTTTTCAACAGAAGATTCCTTCCTTTTGAAAAGGGAAGCCGCTACTCTTTGCCCCAAAAGACATTTGCAAAACAAACAAAGTCCATTTTTAGTTGGTGCTGAGCTTGGCAAACGGTCCGCCGTGGGGATTCAAGTTGTGTCGTCGCGGCTGACGCTGTGAACGCAACAAAAGCGGGGCCGAGGCTTGTATCCAAAGAGTGCTTTTAACACAGCCGTCTCACACCGGCTGCAAGGACATAACAGAATCAAACCCAGCGAGCGCGCCGTCTCAAAAGGCACTAAAAGCTTGATTTACTGCGACAGTGGCCCCTTTTATGGCGCTTGTAAAAGACGCTGCTTCTCTGCATCTACGGCATGCTTGGATCAGGTCTACCTGGCAATTGTACGCCTCTGGAAGTATCAGCAGAGCAGTAGAGGAAGCAGGAGGCAGAGCGCCTGTGTGCCGGGACAGCAGCGTCATGTTGGACTCTCGACGTGGGGGGGGGGCAGCGGGGACCACAGAGTGAAAAATCTACCAGATTTTAACACTTCTTTACATGACAATATATTGCCGTCTACTAACATCATTTCTACTGCGCCCTGTGTGTATGCCAGCGGCCCCGCCTCCACCCCCGAGACCGGCACTGTACGACATCCAAAATGGTTCAGTCCGACTTTTACCAGGCGGCTGGCAGAGCTGACTTCACGCTTTTAGAAATAATCTCACGCATCTGTGGTTGACCAGACTGTCTGTTTAAGAGGCTAACAAGAACATCACTTGCAGCCTAAATGATGCAAAAGACAATTAAAGTTGCATTTCCTGGGTGACCATAAAGGCAGGAGCTGATTGCGCCTTCCTTCATGGTGTTACAATTTTACAAGAAAAGGTTTAAGGCCACGCGCAGTTCACTTTGACGAGACACTTTTAAAAGCACAAAGCCTTCGCTCGGAACTGTTGGCTTTTAAAAATGGCTCGGTAATGTTCTTCATTCAAGCACCACCGCCTCCTTCTTTTCTTCTACTGTTAGGAGGAGTTATACTGGAAACTGTGGGATATAAACCGCTGCTTTTCTCACACGTGTTGAAGTGATGCGGCTAATTGATGGCTACAAGAACCACAATTCCCACCGTGCTTGGCGTGCAGATTCACCTTAAAAGGTCTTTGACATGATTCATCAACTTTGCCTAAATGTGTGCTTATTGTCTGAAATTTTGTTCTACATCAGGGGTGGACAATCTTTGGCTTTCGGGCCGCATCGAGTTGAAAGATTTGGTCTACATACAGTATAGGTGGTATCAAACAACAACATGCTTGCTCACGGTGCAAAGGGGAAAAAACATCCGCTGCAAGTTAATGCATCACACAAAACTACTAAGCGCTAAACATCACACGTGGCTTAAAAGTAGTAGTTCCAAATGTCCGAAAGGCATGCTGGGTAACCCCGCTGCAACAACGACATGAACTATGATCAATCAAGTTCTTCTTGTTTACTTCTCTGACAACCTCATCAACATATTTTGCAATCAAGCAAAAATTCAACAAAATGTTGAACCAGCATGCCTTGCGGCAGGAATATATGCGTTTTTTGCCATGGGTATTGTGCGTAAATATTTAATTGTTGTTCCACATTGTGTGTCGTGTGCTTTTTTGGACTTGCTACAGACGTGCATCTATTTTAGTGGCTCAAGAGTGCCACAAGTCGTGTAGGAATCTACACTTTCCATGTTACAGGTTTAAAATAAGGAATTTGGAAATGCTCGGTGGGCCGGATTAAGACTCATGGTGGGCCTGTTTGACCACCCCTGTGCTACTTTGATTTTTGAAAGTGAACGGTAAATTTGCAAAAATGACATCCGTAGTTGATGACTTCAGTCCGTGTTCTGCAGGTTCTCCATTTCATCTCCAAATGTCTCCACCTTCTTTTCGCTGAAATCTTCATCATGATCACATCCATATCTCGTCCACCGCTAGGATTGTCATAGTACTTCGATGTGATAGATACATAGACACTTGATTCCCCTCCAGGACCTTCACAGAGAGCGCTAGCTCGTCATATGCTATAAATGACATTTTTGCCAATGTACAATTCACCGTGAAAAACGCAACAAAGTAGAACGTAATTACAAACGACATATCAAATATTTCACTGTAACGTTGGGGGGGTTAAGCCAGTCCACTTAACGAGGACTATGCGTCCAAGACAGCAACCTGATTTTGCCGGCTGGCTTGCAGAAGGGAGACTGATGGCTGTGGGCCGGTGTGGTTGGCGTCCCCGGTGCAGAAACGGGAGAGAAAGGTGTCTGAGGCACCCGCATGCGCAAAGGAGATCTGCGAGTGGAATAAGAATGGGACGAGCGCTGTGGGAGCAGACGGAGATGGAGGAGGCGACCCTGTGACGTGTGAAAAGTTCCCAAAGTGACAACGAGCAGAGCGCGCAAGATCAGGTGATTAACTCTTCTGCGTCGCTTGGTATGGGACTGCTGCACGAAGATGTATAAAGAGCTTTTACCTGTCCCAAGATGGGGCCCAGCGGGGGTCCAGGGGCCGCTTGTCCTGACCTCACTATCGCCCGGATTACACCGCCTGGATCCACCTTCTTCACAGTCTTGGCTGTCCTGGAAATCTTTGACATGTTGCCTTTAATTTGACACCAAAAAAGACAAACCACAAATTAGTACGCGTGTCACGAGATTGGGTCCGCAAGAACAGGACGGGATGAGATTTTAACGTTACTCTCACAAAAAGTACAATGAAAAGATGAATAATGCACGACTAATTCCATTTCTCCTATGTTACACTCTTCTGCCCGTTGTGCGTATGCTAGCGGCCCCGTCGCCTGACTGACAAAACGGCTCACTCCGTTCATGCCGTTGATCTACGGAACAAACGCGCCACGGTGCTGAAACCAATGCACAGAGTGAACTCTCTTTCTGCCTGTCTGGAGGCGTGAGATGAGGAAAACAGACACGCATGCACATGCAAATATTGAGTAGGGATGGACAACAATTACCGGGTCGATATCGGGGAACTACGATAGCTACCAGTGAATCCGAAAAATACGCCATAATTTAAACAAAACAAAACGCTCGATGAGGCGCGATTACTCGCACCGTGTGGGTGAGCAAATTTTCTACAGATAAAATCCTACAATAGCACAGAAAACAAAGAAATGGTCCAAATCCCCCACAAATTCAAACTGAAATGGCCGACTATGCATGTGTCTTACAGACTTGGCTGTTTGATTATTTTTGTGCTCCCGGTCAGGAAAAACGTGTAGCAGATTAATCAATGATATCACTTTCCGGGATTACCAGGATAAACATGCTTGCAAAATCTCATATGTTAAAGCAGGGGTGTCCAAAGCGTGGCCCATTGGTGGTGGTACATTGGAGAAAGAAAATTCTTTTGGAAAAAAAGGTAAAAATGGGGAAAAATAAAGCAAAAAGGCACAATGTAAAGAGAAAAAGGTGGACATGTTTATCGGAATAAAAAGGAGTGCACGATACTTACCAGGTTGATATGATGGAATTATGATGTCATACCAATAAATCATTAAAAACAGCTAAGATACCCGATAATTCAAAAAAAAAATAAAGCTCCACTTAGCCAAGATCACCCGTACCGAGCAAGTGAGCAAATCAAGCGCTCCCTTTATCTCCTGCCTGTGACGTTAACGGCCTGTTGTAACTTCCCCTGAGCTCACTTGTAAACAAACACTTACTTTAAAAAGGAGAACGTTGTACCAAATACTGAGCGGAAAAAACCCAAGGAGTACACAAAAACCCTTATCAGCCACCTGAACCGCCAGCGCAGCAGTATTTGCAAGAGACCTCCGCGATGTCACACCGGCTGCTCAGAGTGCATGCCCGAATACAGTGCACCTTGCTGGGCCGCAGCAAGTAGCTCCACCCCCTCTGGTTCTCCTAATAGCAGTGATTTGATTAGGACTGATCAACAAGTACACTCAAGTTGACCAAGAAATATTGTCACGTTTTAATCCGGGGAACTGTTGCGACACCCCCAAAAATTTGCCTTGCATTCATAAGACAAGCGCACTAAACCCAGTTACACCTGCGTGGTTCAGCCCAACATCATCAACTTGGAAACGTCAATAACCGAACCTGCAGGCAAGAGCAGCTCCTCCCCGCAACTCTGCAGCAGCGGCGAGTAATTAAAGAAAATCTTTGTCTTCGATCGGCTCAGCGAGAGACACTTTTGCTGGAGGCGTTTTGAGGTGCGGATCAGCGGCAAGGTTGAGTCGCTCGACGCGCCGCCGAGCCCGAGAGCCTGCGGGATTTAAAGAACCCCTTGAAAGCTGTGGGAAGCTTGCCAAAACACATCACCTTTGAAGGCTCGGAGATGCGTCGCCGCTAAACTCCAACGGCGGGGGGTTAAGTGTCAAGGAGGGGGAAGAAAAAGGACACCCTTGTCACGAGTGCCGCCTCCTCAAAGTGGGAAAGTTCACTTTTTGCCCAAAACAGAAATCAAACAGTTGGAGAAAAGACAGGAAAGTGGTTTTCTACACTCGCCCACGCGTCCATGCTCTTTGACGGCAAAACAGTACGGCGACGTATCATCGATGCTCCAAATCAGGCCTGCGGTCACTCATTTTCAAAGTCTGCTGCCTGAGATTTGATCATGCAAATTTACACTCCAGAAACGACGGGTTCATTTTATGTCTGAAAGGCTTATTATGTCAACTACATTTGGGAGGCGTGAGTGTCACGGTCGTCCCACGCATTATCACAGCTCGATGGTGGCTCCCTCGCTATGTTCTATTGAAATACAAGGGATATGTAGTATTCTGGTCACTAGGTGGCAGTAATGGCACAAAACAATGAGACATTACTTTACATTACCTTAACACTGCATGACGTCAAGTCAGCCATGGCATGTCCCACATGATAGAGTGAAAAAAAAGGCTCTCCTCCCATCTCATGTGGAAGTGGTAACGTTTTGCTTTTTAAATTTACGAGAAATAAATATGAAGCTAATTGGTTAGCTCACTAGCTAGCTAGTGGCTGTCTCGAGCCCATGCAGCATAAGAGTTGCACAATATGTTGTAAACAAAGAATAACAGAAGTGTAAAGGTGACTATAGGGGTGTTATTTCATGTCTACATGGCTTTAATAATGTTATTAATAACATAATAAACTATGAAAATATTCTATTTATTAACACTGAATCCTATATTGTGTTTGAACAATAAACAAAGGATGACTATATGGAAAACAAAAAAACATAAATGAGTCCATCCCATGGCTGCACAGTGGCAGATTGGGTAGCACGTTGGCCTCCCAGTCAGGAGGTTCAGCGTTGGAATCTCCGTTGGGCAACTCTGTGTGGAGTTTGCATGTTCTCCCCGTGCTTGTGTGGGTTTTCTCCGGGTACTCCGGTTTCCTCCCACATTCGAAAAACATGCATGTTAGCTTCATTGGCCATCTTAAATTGTCCATTAGAGTGTGAATGTTTGTCTGTATGTGCCCTGCGATTGGACCAGTCCAGGGTGTACCCCGCTTCCTGCCCAAAGCCAGCTGGGATAGGCTCCAGCATACCCGCCACCCTAATGATGATAAGTGCCATAGAAAATGGATGGGCTCTGATGATGTTAAAAACAATATTTGCAAGCGACGGGTGTTCTATGCTGTGTGAAAATATTCAATATCATTGACATAGATTCCGCTATCCTAGAAATTAATTTACGGTGGTGCTGTCAGGACCCCATTGCCCGCTATGAACGTTAAAAACACAAATGATTTGCCACATTTAGCAAACTAAAATTCAATTTATGAAGTGGGAAGAAATCCCGAACCTTTCTCTGGGGAGGCAGAACACAAACGCAGGCCAAGATTCCTCTGATGGAATAAAAGTAATGCTGGCACGGCCATAAAATACGGGAGCGGGAAGATCAATGACGGGCGCCTTGGGACAAATAGAAGTTTTAAGGTTGCTCCTCGTGACTCGGGGGTGTTCGCCATTCAATGAAAGTAAGTACTTGAGGGGAGAGAAGCGTTACAGCGATGATTCACGGGAGGCGACGGAGGGCATCCAATTAGATCAACAGAGGAGGAAATACTAGTGGGATGGATGGAAGCTGGCGCTGCAGAACTGACAGAAAAAGCGCCATGGCGGCGAGCGAGCGAGCTGCAGTTAAAGTCCAAACACAATGAGGCCATTTTTGTACGGCTCAGCTGCACAGACACCATTTAGTGACTCGACGCGGGCGATAAGCTACTTCAGTGAAGAAGAACTGCGGCGCCGAGGCGTCATCGCAGACAAAAAGACTGCAGAAAATAACCACCACCAGCACCGTGGAAGAACTGGGCGCAAAAATAGCAACCAATCGGCAAAGGCTGCGGGTGGAAGACATCACAGGAGTGCTTTAATTCCCATTTAGGCCAAATGGAATATGAGTGATAAAAGCCAAGCGCTAAGTGAAATCCGGCATCACACGGCAAGGCGGTGAAGAAGTGACCTACATAACGCACGGCAAGTGCACTCGCAGCACGCTTCACGCTGCCGATCTGACAGTACACTGAAGGAGTAGAGGCGGCGGGAACATGGCTGCAAAATAAGCTTCCATCAGCGCTGTTTAGCGGGGGAGAATGCAATCAGAGCCCCAGGAAGCCGAACGGAATGGACCCATTTCAGCTGCTCTTGGGGCCGCACGCTCGGCAATTCGGTGAACAAGTGCACGGATAAAAGCCGTTTGCCGGGGCCGCGCCGCTTTAAGGCACTTTCTCGAAAGCCTGTGGCATTAAAATTACCGCCCTATTCAAGAGAGCTGAGCTGGAGAAACGTCGTCTCAAAAATTCCCCCATCCCCAAACAAATTGGATGAAATGTTGATTCTTCTCTGTCCACCAAAACCCAAATACTCCGCCTGTCCTCTTTTAAAAAAAAACAAAAAACAACCCATCATTTTCTTCTCTAATAGCACAGTAGATAGAACAAAATGATGGCTTATGCAAGCTTGCTAACATTAGCATATTAACATTTTCATTGCCGCTAACACGCTAACATTAGCATAGTAACATTTTCACTGCCGCTAACATTAGCATAGTAACATTTTCACTGCCGCTAACATGCTAATACTAGCATCGCTAACATGCTAAGATTAGCATTGTAACATTTTTATTGCCGCTAACATGCTAATATTAGCATCGCTAACATGCTAACATTAGCATAGTAACATTTTCACTGCAGCTAACACGCTAACATTAGCATAGTAACATTTTCACTGCCGCTCACATGCTAACATTAGCATAGTAAAATTTTCACTGCCTCTAACATGCTAATATTAGTCGCTAACATGCTAACATTAGCATAGAAATATTTTACTGCCGCTAACATGCTAATATCAGCATCGCTAACATGCTAACATTAGCATAGTAACAGTTTCACTGCCGCTAACATGCTAATATTAGCATAGTAACAATTTCACTGCTGTTAACATGCTAACATTAGCATAGTAACATTTTCACTGCCGCTAACATGCTAATATTAGCATCGCTAACATGCTAACATTAGCATAGAAAAATTTCACTGCCGCTAACATGCTAATATTAGCATCGCTAACATGCTAACATTAGCATAGTAACAGTTTCACCTCGCTAACATGCTAATATTAGCATAGTAACATTTTCACTGCCGCTACCATGCTAATATTTAGCATCACTACCATGCTAACACTAGCATTGTAACATTATCACTGCCGCTAACATGCTAATATTAGCATAGCAACATTTTCACTGCCGCTAACATGCTAATATTAGCATCACTAACATGCTAACATTAGCATAGTAACATTTTCACTCCCGCTAACATTAGCACAGTAACATTTTCACTGCCGCTAAAATGCTAACACTAGCATAGTAACATTTTCACTGCCGCTAACATGCTGATATTAGCATCGCTAACATGCTAACACTAGCATAGTAAAATTTTTAGCCATTTTCATTGGCGCTAACATGCTAATATTAGCATAGTAACATTTAGTAACAAACGTATATGAACACTTAGTGCTGTCAAACGTGTTAGCATAGCATTAGCATAGTAACATTTTCATCCATTTGCATTGGCGCCAACATTGGCAGACACTTGGCGATAACATGCTAATATTAGCATAGTAACATTTAGTAACAAACTTATATATACTATATTAACTTAGTGCTATCAAACGTGTTACTCAAACGTATGTCCCGCCGCTCATGCGGCTGTTCCACTTGTAGATCCAAAAAAGCAAACGCGCGATGGTCGCACGTGTGACGTGCTGATGTTCTTTGTCGTGTCACACAAACAGTTATGCTTTTTTTTCCGCTCGCAAGGCAGACTTATATGCATTTTGTACCTATTTTAGTAGTTAGCAGCATGCACTTAGTGCTACAAGGCTAACGTAGCATGGCAACATTTTTGCAGCTTTCGTGTGTAGAAACTTCCATGAACTCTTAGCGCTATCATGTGAGGTGTTAGCATGTTAATGCTGGCATGCTAACACGGGCACAGTAGCATTTCTTGACATTTTCAAATGTAACAACATATAGAGATGCTGACGCTAGATGTGTGAACATTGTTAGCACGCTGAAATTAGCATCGTGGCCTTTTTTTTGTCTGTGTTGTGAGTGCAACTCAGCCTGCAGCAGGGGCGCTGTGGATTCAGCTACAAAACACTTGCAAAGAAAGCGCCTGACGTGCTAATTTCCGAGCCATGCCAAACAAACTCTACGGGGGCTTGCTTTTTTTCCAGGTTGCAAGACAAACTTACGCACGTCGAAGGTATTTTTGTAGTAGTGAAAACAATTGTCCCTGTGTTGCATACATCAAACGGTGGCATTCTGTTTTAGATGTGTGAAAGTGCATCACGCTTTTCCCGTTGTGTGCAAAAGGATACGAGTCTGATGCTCTGCTGTGGATCTACTGCAGCAATGTTGTGGGACCTCTAAGTAAAGGAGACCTAAGTTGTTGGTTTTTTTCCCTCTCCCCGATCAAGCGTCAAGCCGCCGGCGCCAGAAACATCTCTGACAGAAGTAAACAAGTCAATAAAAGCGGGCAGATTGAGGAGGTGGATGAGGGAAAAACTGCACCTGTCTGCATTATGCGCAGGTCGACATAAACGCTCGAGCGGGATGATGATGTGAGGCGCTCCTCCCCACACACTGCTTTTTTTTTTTACACGCGTAAAAGCCATTTCTGCTGAAAAATAAATTGAAAACAAGTGTGCTTCAAGGACAGAGCTCGTTTTGGAGAGAAGAATTAGCCTGCAACTAAACGTGTGTGCTTAATTGCTCAAGTGAGGCCCACCGCTGTGTCTTGTTTAGGCAATTAGGCTCCTTTCTAATCCCCCTCAAGGTGACCAAGATTCAAAGTCAATGTGAAGTATTTACAAGAGGGAAAGACGGAGTCTGGTTTGGCTTTAACAGTAGCAGATGCTCAGCCGCAGGAACGACACAGGAGCGGTTGACGTCAATCACCCATTCCAGAATGTTCCACTTAAACCAAAATGAACTTTAACCAAAGCAGATTTTCCCCATGAAAATTCAATGAATCAACCAAACACCCTCCCTGTACCGCCAAATTGTTACGCAGGAACCGGCAAAAAAAGGTACGCAACTATGTAGACTGGGTTACGAATTACGGAAAACCTCACATGGTTAAGAAAGAACGTCAACGTCACCATACAAACAGTTGACATATTTCTTTATATAAGTTTATATTGTAAATTGCAAGGAAAATAACTACCGTCGCCACATTAAAAAAAACAAGATTTTATGAGAAAATTTTTTCGAGATTTATAGTTTTAGTCCTAGTTTCACAAGATTAAACGTGGTAATATTACCTTTGACCCAGGCCAAAGGTCACGCAAGTCCCCTGTGTTAAAATCCCCAGATTTTAAGAATAAAGCCAAAAATATACAACAATGACGTCATATATTTAGGAGAAAAAGCTTGGAATATTACCGTAACTTTACTTTTCAGGCATTGCTGAGACAGCTATGAAATGGGGGGCCTTATGTGGAGGGTGTGGGGCACGTGAGGGTACCTGTGAGATGATGCCAGCAAAACAGATGGGTTAGCATCACCAGGATCAGAATCAGCTTTGTTCTCCAAATGTGTTGCCATACTAGGAATTTGACTCCGGTCAATATCACTCCGTTACAACAACAACAATAATAATAATAATAATATTAATAAGTGCACATAGTGGGGAACAAGAGAATACTACTATACATATTTACATGGGATGTATATAAATGTGATTATATACATGATATACTGAATAATTATGGTATTTGCAATGTTGCAGGTTACAATACAATTTACAGTGTAAGTCCAAAGAGTATGTAGTGCAAATGATCATGAGTGCAGAAAATAGCAATACAAGTTCATCAAATCATCTCACCGGTACTCTCACGCTAGTAGCCCAGCCCCTCCACCCTCTCCGCCGTCGTGAATAACTTCTATAGAAAAAGTCAATTAGCATTCATTACCACATAAACATGCACAAAAGCACAGTAGCGAGCCAATATGGATTGCCAGGTAGCAGGTGTCGGTATCATATCGGTTGGAATGTGACCGGTACCCATCCCTAATATCAAGGCCAGCAAAATTAACCAGTTGCTTATCGGTCAGGTAATTGATCGATTGATTATCGTGGGAGGCCAATCGAGGTCCAACACAAAGAACTGAAACATTGTGGCCGGGTTGCCACGTGAAAGAGAATCTTAAAGAGGTGACGGAATAAACAGAAAAGCAGAAACCCACGAAACAATTCTCACCGCATTTNGCTCGTTTTGGAGAGAAGAATTAGCCTGCAACTAAACGTGTGTGCTTAATTGCTCAAGTGAGGCCCACCGCTGTGTCTTGTTTAGGCAATTAGGCTCCTTTCTAATCCCCCTCAAGGTGACCAAGATTCAAAGTCAATGTGAAGTATTTACAAGAGGGAAAGACGGAGTCTGGTTTGGCTTTAACAGTAGCAGATGCTCAGCCGCAGGAACGACACAGGAGCGGTTGACGTCAATCACCCATTCCAGAATGTTCCACTTAAACCAAAATGAACTTTAACCAAAGCAGATTTTCCCCATGAAAATTCAATGAATCAACCAAACACCCTCCCTGTACCGCCAAATTGTTACGCAGGAACCGGCAAAAAAAGGTACGCAACTATGTAGACTGGGTTACGAATTACGGAAAACCTCACATGGTTAAGAAAGAACGTCAACGTCACCATACAAACAGTTGACATATTTCTTTATATAAGTTTATATTGTAAATTGCAAGGAAAATAACTACCGTCGCCACATTAAAAAAAACAAGATTTTATGAGAACATTTTTTCGAGATTTATAGTTTTAGTCCTAGTTTCACAAGATTAAACGTGGTAATATTACCTTTGACCCAGGCCAAAGGTCACGCAAGTCCCCTGTGTTAAAATCACCAGATTTTAAGAATAAAGCCAAAAATATACAACAATAACGTCATATATTTAGGAGAAAAAGCTTGGAATATTACCGTAACTTTACTTTTCAGGCATTGCTGAGACAGCTATGAAATGGGGGGGCCTTATGTGGAGGGTGTGGAGCACGTGAGGGTACCGGTGAGATGATGCCAGCAAAACAGATGGGTTAGCATCACCAGGATCAGAATCAGCTTTGTTCTCCAAATGTGTTGCCACACTAGGAATTTGACGCCGGTCAATATCACTCCGTTACAACAACAACAATAATAATAATAATAATAATAATAATAAGTGCACATAGTGGGGAACAGGAGAATACTACTATACATATTTACATGGGATGTATATAAATGTGATTATATACATGATATACTGAATAATTATTACCACAGTACATTACCACATAAACATGCACAAAAGCACAGTAGAGTGCCAATATGGATTGCCAGGTAGCAGGTGTCGGTAACATATCGGTTGGAATGTGACCGGTACTCATCCCTAATATCAAGGCCAGCAAAATTAACCAGTTGCTTATCGGTCAGGTAATTGATTGATTGATTATCGTGGGAGGCCAATCGAGGTCCAACACAAAGAACTGAAACATTGTGGCCGGGTTGCCACGTGAAAGAGAATCTTAAAGAGGTGACGGAATAAACAGAAAAGCAGAAACCCACGAAACAATTCTCACCGCATTTTGGGTTTCAGGTAAAATTGCTGCTGAAAAAGGGCCGGCAGGGCCGGCTTGTTCTTTCAGCGGACTGAAAAGAACAGACAGACACCTGTTGCTCGTCTCCTCGGGGGGCCACAAAGCAGCAACACTCGCATCGCCCCCGCCTGAAAAAAGAAAGTAGCATTGCCAGTAGGAGTCTGCTGCGCAGAGCAAGTGTGGGAAGGAATCAGCAAACCGCTTTGGATCTTTATCGTTCTTTTTGTGGCCACATATGCAGTGAAGGTAAAGCTAGAACGTGAACGCGATGAGGGAAGCTGCCCGTGGCGCCTCATAAATGAAAGCCCTTCTAACTAAGCTGCGCATTAATATTCCAACCGTGCAAGTTTAATCCGCATTGCATGAAACGCTTTCAGGCTCATCAATTGGGGCTGACTTCCATCCATCCATCCATCCATCCATTTTCCACCGCTTATCCAGGTCCGGGTCGCGAGGGCAGAAGCTTCAGTAGGGAAGTCCAGACTTCCCGGTCCCCAGCAACCTCTTTCAGCTCCACCGGGAGGACACCAAGGCATTCCCAGGCCAGCTGTGAGACATAGTCCCTCCAGCGTGTCCTAGGTCTTCCCCGGGGCCTTCTTCTGGCTGGGCATGCCCGAAACATCTCACCAGGGAGGCGCCCGGGAGGCATCCAGACTAGATGCCCGAGCCACCTCAACTGGCTCCTCTCGATGTGAAGGAGCAGCTGCTTTACTCTGAGTTCCTCCCGGATGGCCGAGCTCCTCACCCTATCTCTTAGGGTGAGTCCAGCCACCCTACGGAGGAAACTCATTTCCGCCGCTTGTATCCGCGATCTCGTTCTTTCGGTCATGAACCATAACTCATGACCATAGGTGAGGGTGGGAACGTAGATCGATCGGTAAACAGAGAGCTTTGCCTTCCGGCTCAGCTCTCTCTTCACCACGACGGTCCGGTACAGCGACCGCATTACTGCAGATGCTGCACCGATCCGTCTGTCGATCTCACGCTCCAACCTTCCCTCACTCGTGAACAAGAACCCGAGATACTTGAACTCCTCCACCTGAGGCAAGACCTCACTCCCAACCCGGAGGGTACAGTCCACCCGTTTCCGACTGAGAACCATGGCCTCGGATTTGGAGGTGCTGAGTCTCATCCCAGAAGCTTCACACTCAGCTGCAAACCGCTCCAGTAAACGCTGAAGGTCACAGCCTGATGAGGCCATAAGGACCACATCGTCTGCAAATAGCAGAGACGAGATCCTAAGGTCACCAAGCTGGACTCCCTCAACACCTTGACTGCGCCTAGAAATTCTGTCCATGAAGATTATGAACAGAATCGGTGACAAAGGGCAGCCTTGGCGGAGGCCAACGTTCACCGGAAACAAGCTCGACTTACTGCTGGCAATGCGAACCAGGCTCCTGCTTCGATTGTACAAGGACCGAATGGCACGTAGAAGCGGACCATCAATCCCGTACTCCCGGAGCACCCCCCACAGGACACCACGAGGGACACGGTCGAATGCCTTTTCCAGGTCTACAAAGCACATGTAGACTGGTTGGGCAAACTCCCACATACCCTCGAGTACCCTTGCAAGGGTGTAGAGCTGGTCCAGTGTTCCGCGACCGGGACGAAAACCACATTGCAGCTCCTGTAACCGAGGTTCGACTAACGGTCGTACCCTTCTCTCCAGCACCCTGGAGTAGACTTTCCCAGGAAGGCTGAGGAGTGTGATCCCCCTATAGTTGGAACACACCCTCCGGTCACCCTTTTTAAAAATGGGGACCACCACCCCGGTCTGCCAGTCCAGAGGTACTGTTCCTGACTTCCATGCAATGTTGTAGAGGCGTGTCAACCAACACAGTCCTCCAACATCCAGAGCCTTGAGAAATTCTGAGCGGAACTCGTCTACCCCCGGAGCCTTGCCACTGGGGAGTGATTTGACTACCCCAATTACCTCAGCCACGGTGATAGAACTGTCCACGTACGTATCCTCAGACTCTGCTTCCTCTATGGAAGGCATGTCAGTGGGATTGAGAAGGGCCTCGAAGTATTCCTTCCACCGACCAACTATATCCACAGTCGTGGTCAGCAAGCCCCCGTCCGCACTGTAAACAGTGTGAACTGGGGGCTGCTTCCCCTTTCTGAGGTGTCGGACGGTTTGCCAGAACCTCTTCGAGGCCGACCGAAAGTCGTGCTCCATAGCCTCACCGAACTCCTCCCACACCCGAGTTTTTGCCTCGACCACCGCCGAAGCCGCGTGCCGCTTGGCCTGCCGGTACCTGTCAGCTGCTTCGGGAGTCCCGCAAGCCATCCATGCTCGATAGGACTCCTTTTTCAGCTTGACGGCAGCCCTAACCCCCGGTGTCCACCATCGGGTTCGGGGCTTGCCACCACGACTGGCACCGACCACCTTGCGGCCGCAACCACAACTGGCTGCCTCAGCAATAGAGGCACGGAATACGGCCCATTCGGACTCAATATCCCGGTCCTCCCTCGAAATGCAGGCGAAGCTCTGCCGGAGATGAGAGTTGAAGACTCGACGAACGGGAGACTCTGCCAGACGTTCCCAGCACACCCTCACTACGCGTTTGGGTCTGCCAGGTCTGTCCGGCATCCTTCCCCGCCATCTAATCCAACTCATCACCAGGTGGTGGTCAGTTGACAGCTCAGCCCCTCTCTTCACCAGCGTGTCCAGAACATGCGGACGCAGTTCTGATGATACGACCACAAAGTCGATCATAGACCTGCGACCTAGGTCCTGGTGCCAGTGCACTTATGGACATCCTTATGTTCGAACATGGTGTTTGTTATGGGTAAACTGTGATTCGCACAGAAGTCCAGCAACAACACCCCACACAGGTTCAGCTCAGGGAGGCCGTTCCTCCCAACCACGCCCCTCCAAGTCACACTGTCATTGCCCACATGGGCGTTGAAGTCTCCCAGTAGAACTATGGAGTCACCAGCTGGGGTGCTCTCCAGAACCCCTCTGATAGACTCCAAGAAGGTTGGGTACTCTGGACTGCCGTTTGGCGCGTAAGCACAAACCACAGTCAGGACCCTTTACCCAGCCCTAAGGCGTAGGGGAATAACCCTCTCATTTACCGGGGATGACTCCAGCACAGAGGCACCAAGCCAGGGAGCTAATAATAAGCTCACACCAGCTCGCCGCCCCTCTCCTGCAGCAACTCCAAAGAAGAACAAGGTCCAGCCCCTCTCAAGGAATTTGGTTCCAGAGCCCAAACTGTGGGTTGAGGTGAGTCCGACTATATCTAGTCGAAATCCCTCCGCCTCTTCCACAAGCTCGGGCTCCTTCCCCACCAGAGAAATGACGTTCCATGTCACAAGAACCAAATTTGGTCGCCGAACACCAGGTCGCCCAGACACCCGCCCTCGACCACTGCCCCAATTGCATTTTATTGCACCAGACCCTTTTGCTTGCCCCTGCAGGTGGTGGGTTTGCGGGGTGGGGGAGTTCCCGTGTGGCTTCTTTGGGCTAGGCCCGACCAGGCCCCACGGGTGAAGGCCTGGCCACCAGGCGTTTGCCTGCAAGCCCCTCCCCCAGGCCTGGCTCCAGGGTGAGGCCCCGTATCCCACGTCCGGGCGAGGTGCAGTCACTCCTTTTGTCTTTCTTCAGTAGGGTCTTCTGAATCACTCTTAGTCTGGCACGTCACCTAGAACCTGTTTGCCTTGGGAGACCCTACCAGGGGCATAAAGCCCCCGACAACATAGCTCCTAGGATCACTCAAACCCCTCCAACACGATAAGGTGGTGATTCACGATATTGACTATTTTCAAATTGTAGCAAAATACCACATACTCAATATGTGACCATCCAGCGGTAGTACCACTCAGAATTCACATGCAAAGTTCTAAAATAAGCAAATAAACTGCTGTTTATTTGATCCTAATCAGTGCCAGTGACTGGCATGAGCTGTGGCTGACAGCAGCTCCTGTGTGTAAGTTGACTGCCCCATTGCTGTGGTCTTCTACTACACTGGACCACTAAGTGCCAGGACCATAACCACCAAGTATTATTATGTCAACTACAGTAAATGGAGAAATAAGAGTGTAAAAGAGACTATGAGAGGTCTGGTCCTTGTCTAGAGGGCTCTAATAATGCTAAAACATATTTACAAGGCCTTCAATAGTTTCTGTGCTCTAACAACTTCACGGAAATTCACTTAACGTAGTAGAAAATTTAATTAGTCGTTTGCTAAATATTATCACATTTTTCATATGTTTTCGTTGTACTTTTCTTACAAGTAACGCGATCTTCTCATCATCTTGTTCTCAAAGACTCTCTTTTTGCTCTGGAGAAAACACACTCCGATGAAATGATTACTGTCAAAAATGGTTTGATAAAAACTGATTATTTTAGTCAAATGGAAATGAGGCTATTTGGCAACAGCAGAAGAGATACTTGTGAAAAAATACAAATTGACGGGGAGGAAATTGAAAGGGTGAATGAACATAAATTCTTGGGCGTCATAATCGATGACAGAAAACTTCACATCAAAAACATAAACATAAAGTAGCAAAAAATACTTCAATACGGAATAAAATCAAATATGTCCTGGATCAAAAATCACTCTCTATTGTTCTCTGGTGTTTGCATATCTAACTTATTGTGTGGAGATGTGGGAAATAAGTACAAAAGTACACTTTTTAATGTACTGCAAAAAAAAAGATGGATTAGGAAACCCGTAATGCGCTACAGTAAACTTAAAACACAAATATGCAAGAACAACACTAAGACCCTTTAGTGGGAGTCCTGAACTACTCACTACTACACCTAAAAACTCTAAATTGTCTGTTTGAATGTCAGTGTCTTTTACTATCGCACACCAGTGAGCAGATTGTCTGTACTGCAACAATGTTCTGCTCCGTTTCTTGATATTCTACTTATTATGACTATCATTCATCAGGACTGCTATATGATTATTTACCGTGACCCGACTTATGCATTTTAAAATTTGCTAACTGCAGGAAGTGTGCAAACGTATTGGGATCGGGCACAACCTACGGGGGTAGGGTTAAATAAGCTTTGCTTCTTCCTGCTGCTTTTCGGACATGTGGAACTTTGGCTTGTATTAAGTGAGGTATTCCAAAGTCATTTACATGCACGTTCAAATCCAATTCAACCATTACCCTTACCAAAGACCCAGTAGACCCGATGGGTTAGCGTCATGAAATGGATGTTACCGTATCAATTTTTCCCCCTAAGAAATCATGCAAACCCAATTAATCCATTCCAGGCAGCCAAATATGTGAACACAAAACTGGTTTTTATAGTTTGACATGCGGAAAACAATTTGAAATGCATGTCAATGATGAATGAAAGGCATAAATGAACATTTCAAAGTTACTTTTACCTTCACGGAAGGCGTCATACAATGCTAACTGGAACACACGCTAACCGAGGTCCCCCTGGTATGGAAAAAAAACGATACACTTTATCATCCATCGTTGGGTTAACGGCCGCAATAGGTCGATATTTGGATCTTTGGTCACACCCCTTATTGGTTGATAAGATTTGGGACTTGTCAGCAGCTACACGTCCTTGCCACGGAGAGAAAGGAGGAGGAGAAAGGGGAAGGGGGAAGCCCTGGAGACAAGCTGCTGTCCTTACACACTCGCAGCACAACAACAACAGAATTATAAAAGCAATTTCATGTCCCGGCCCATCTTTGCAGAAATGCATGAGCGTCATTAGAGACACCACTGAATGCTTGCCCACAGCTCCATGGAGGGCCAGCAGGGAATTCTGGGAAGTCACATCTGCTCAGAGGGCAGCCTTTTATTAATTAAAGCCCACAGACTGACCAGAGAGGAGAGTGGGGCGAGTTGTGATTACTTGCAGAGCCTCAAGAGAAGCACTTGATGTTCCAAAGACCATCATGCACTACTCCACTACGTTAGCATTCATCCCGTCAAACTGGGCCGCCGCTGCTGCTTTGATTGTGGGATGGCAGGTGCTGAAGGGCACTCAAACAGAACCAAGAACTCAAAAGAGAGTGAGTGATCCCCAAGATTGAAAGGACCTGCTTTAACCCACCTCTCAAATGGCAGGGCTGATGTCTTTCTAGCGTATTACTTCTACGGTTTTCATTTTGTCCCAATTTCTGAGAGTCTGACATAGAAATGAACTTGACTTAAAGGTAAAGTGCCTTTTTGGGGGGAATTTTGCCCATCATCTACAGTCTTTCCCTTCTCAGTGAGTTCTATAGACAGAAAAACATCTACAGCGAGGCCGCTAATAATGGCACGTAATGGTATCCACCTATTTGGACTAAAAAGCCCTCTAAAAAAAACCTCCAACAAGGTTTTATATACATGCAGTAATAGTTACAGTCATGATTACATGTAATATGTAATATTTTCATCACTTTAGGCATTACCAGAACTTCTTTCCTGGGCACTTTAAAGGGTAGCCTGGAAAGAGCATGTCTTTTTGCAACTAATAATCATGGCAGACTTTGTGAGTCAGTAATGACTACTTTTGGACTAATGAGGATCCAGAACCTTATATTTTTGAGCCTGAATATACAGAGGACGCGCTACAGCTTTTAGAAGCTGAGGGGCAAGAAGAGAGAGTGAAGCGTGGGAGCACACGAGGGCCGAGACCAGCATGACTAGGTGGGGTGAGTGTGGAGCTTGCCAGGCCATGCTGGCAGAAGTGGAGTGTTTCTGCTGCACTATGTGGCGTACAGCGTTGCCATGTATGGAAAGGCTTTGTGTACATACCGAGGAGGACGGAGCTCCAAGCAAGTGCATCACAACAAACACAGAATTGTTAGCCCTAAACAACTGGCAAAGACGCCTCAGACGAGCTGCACCAGAACTGTGCGTGGAGTAAGTCACCATGATACTGACTGTGACACGTGGAGGACACAGCACGTGATATCAAAGTTGCGTACAGAAAAAACATCCAATGTGGGCGCTTGACGCATCATTTGCTTGTCTATTCCTGCTTGTTCATACATTTCTTCTTGTTTCCCAGTCAGTACATACTGGTGTCCTGTCGCGTTGTTTTGGAGTGGGCCCGTTACCTCTCGGTCGTCACGTGAGGTGCTGCGTCCCTACGCCAGGAAAGTAGTTCTTTGTGTTAGCTGCTAATATCAAAATGTCTTATGAAAATTTAAAAAAATATTTTTGAATATGTGCATTGTTAGCATGTATACGTGTGTGCATGCTGACAAAAGCGAATCAGGAGGGGGCTTTAATGTCAGCTGACTGAGGTCGTGACATCTAAACGTCGGTGCCACGCGACCAACATTGGTTCACAATCACCGTACGGGCACAACTGATATAGCGTATAGGACTCCAAGTGGCTGCTTCGCTACTTGTTAGGAAGCCACCATGGAGGAATAAAACATCTAGCGAGCGCGTGGCTCCGCAGCACGTTTGTGGGAAAAGACTGGCGAGTGCAGCAGCGGCACCGCATGAGCGCCCGTCGCTGCAGCCCACAACAACTTGACATTCCCACACCCGTAATCACGCTTGATTGGCACAGCACAGGTGCTTGATTGGCACAACACACGTGCTTGATTGGCACAACACAGCGAGTCCCAAACCGCAACCACAGCACGGCGGCTGACACTTTCCATTCAACTGCAAACATACTGTTGATATACCAGGTGACCCCCCCCCCCAAACATTTTGGACAGCACTTCCCAGTTGAATCACATTCTGAAATGGGGACGTGACCAAGTGTACCAGTTGAAACATCCTGACATTACTATTACCACATCCCTACTATCAGGAGAACCAGAGTATAGATAGTTAGGCCCGGAAGGTGCACCGTATTCGGGGCACAT
>QODF01000246.1:847740-871728 GCA_024372805.1 Oostethus manadensis | reverse complement strand
AAGTACCTCGGGGTCTTGTTCGCGAGTGATGGAAGGAAGGAACGCGAGATGGACAGGCGGATTTGTGCGGCGTCTGTAGTGATGCGGACTCTGCACCGATCTGTCGTGGTGAAAAGAGAGCTGAGCCAAAAGGCAAAGCTTTCGATTTACCGGTCGATCTTCGTTCCTACCCTCACCTTTGGTCATGAGCTTTGAGTAGTGACCGAAAGGACAAGATCGCGGGTACAAGCGCCAGAAATGAATTTTGTCCGCAGGGTGGCTGGGCTCTCCCTTAGAGATAGGGTGAGAAGCACTATCATCCGGGAGAGACCGGAGTAGAACCGCTGCTCCTCCGCATTCAGAGGAGCCAGATGAGGTGGCTCGGGCATCTGGTTAGGATGCCTCCCGAACGCCTTCCTGGGGAGGTTTTCAGGTCACATCCAACCGGTAGGAGGCCTCAAGGAAGACCCAGGACACGTTGGAGAGACTATGTCTCTCAGCTGGCCTGGGAACAGCTCGGCATCCGCTGGGAAGAGCTAGACGAAGTGGCCGGGGAGAGGGACCTCTGGGTTTCCCTGCTTAGGTTGCTGCCCCCGCAACCCGACCTCGGATAAGCGGAAGAAAATGGATGGATGGAAAATGGATGCCACTCGGCAGCCGAACAAGGGCCACAGGGTCAGCACGGGCGCCAACCGCCGGAACACCCGCCGGGGGCCGGCAAGCAGGGCATCCGCCCCCAAGCCCCCGGGCCCAGACGGCACCCATTCCCCCAAAGCAGGGGCCATATTCAACACCCCTGGAGCTTCAGGCCGCCCCGGACATAATGCCGCGGGCCATCGCCTTCCCCGACGCCAGAAACTACGTGACACCATGGGCAGAACCACATTTCCGGCTGAGCACGACTGAGTATTTCTGCCCACCAGGTGCCACGGGTCCCGCGACCCCAAAAATGGATGTGAGGTGTCTGTGAGTCTATGTATAGTGAATAAGTAATAAACTGGGGAGTTTGCGGCCCCCAGGGCACCACAGAAGGAGGTCATGTTGGTGACTCGCGCACTCCCCAAGATCCTATGTGCTTGTTTGCAAGGAGTGGGGGTGCGAGGACCCGAGGGATAGTAGGACTGGGAGGAAAAAATATAAAATTTCCCTCCCAGAGGACGAGCCAAGAGGCAGTAGGCACCCCTGTTTCCCAGTACCCACCGCGGGGCAGGGGCCGCCACGAGGCGTGGTCACCCAATGGCCCCGGACGCTCAGTGACCGCAGTCCGGGAGCAGCCTCTCCCAGCCAACAGGCACGCCACTGTAGGAGATCCCAGCGGCCCGCACCCCCAAACACCACCACAGCCATCCCCACCCCGTATTCGAGAGGAACCCGGGCAACACAACCCACCACTCGGAGAAGCAGCAACCCTCCAGGCACAGTCACACACCTCACCTCCCAGTCCCCACACCACTGTTGAATTCCCTACACCCAACATACACAGAAACACACACTGACACACACCAGCACTCGCGCACATAAACCCACACCCGCCCAACCCCATGCACACTCCCCCAACCCATGTCCTCCCAGGCACCAATCCGGCACCGAGACGCGCACCCATACACCCCCGCAGCAGCGAGTCCAGAACAACCTAAATTCCTCCGGGGATCAGATACGCCTCCACTTCCACATCCGGGTAGAGGCAGCCCCCGGACCCAGGGCCCAGGGGCGCACCCCACCCACACATAGGACACTTTTGATGGTAGCATTTTAGCCCATTTTTACATGTATATATCATTACGACATGATGGAGGGACGCTATAGGGACTGTTAAGATGCCCATTTTTATATGTATATATAGCCATCTTGCTAGCAAGCTATCTTGCTAGTGGTAGCTTGCTAACTGCTAGCACTTTAATTCATCATGTCTAAAAGCAAATACAGATGTGGCATGATGTAGTGGCACTGTAGGACAGCCTTAGCACTTTTGATCCTAGCATGCAAACTGCTAATATTTACCTCATTTTCTCATGTCTGAATGCAAATACACACGTGGCTGATGAGGGTCACAATGGAACCACCTTTGCATTTTCCATACATGCTATCTTGCATGCTAGGTAGCATGGTACCTATTAGTATACTATATATTTTCTGCATTAACTGTTAGCATGTTAGCAGTTTAGCTAATTTACTCACATGACACGATGTAAGGACACTATGGAACTGCTTTTATATTTTTGGCACATAGTGCTATCTTGCTATGTGCCAGCAAGACAGCTGTTAGCCTTTTGCACGTTTCCGCGTGTCCAAATGCAATACAGTCACGGCATGATGCAGGGACTCTGAAACAGCCTTAGCATTCTAGAATTAAAAGTGCCGGCTGTTAGCATGTGAACTAACTTCCTCATGTCTAAATGCAAATACAAACATGGCACAATGCAGGGACACAATAGAACCACCTTTGCATTTTCCATACTTACTGCTAAATTTGCAAGGTGGCAATAAAATTGCTTTGGGACTTTGGGTGCTCCATGCAATCTTGGATGATCAAGTTACCCCAAGCTCCTGCATGCAATACGTCATGTCTGGGAAGTGTCAATCATGATGAAGTTCATTCAGAAATCAACTCAATATTCTGCTTTCTCTGGGACCTTATCGGAAAACGTTACTTTGGCAGGACTTCCATGATGTTCTGGACGCGTGGAATCACCCAAGATGCTTTTCCAGCGCACGGGTTCTTGCAGTCATTCATCATTGATGACCGAAACAATCCAAGGGAATCTACCACGCGTCCTGTGGCTCAATTCTCTCCTGCATTCCAACGCTTAAACCAGCTGAGTGACGAGTCCCGCGGACAAATCAACATCCGGACATTATAACGGAAGATTCCCCGTAGTGCCCTCCTGCAGAAAGCAATAAAGCATGAATAATCATGCGCTTCCTAATAATCTCCCTCCTGTGACCGGAATAATCCTGCAATTCATTCTTGCACATTTCCGTAATTAAAAAAGCAGGGACTCGGCTGCGTGGGCTTGGGAACGCAGGCAGTTCCCAGACTCTGGACTGAATACGGAAGTAGCCTGGAGGTTGTGTGAAGAACTATTTACGATACAGTCTTTTGCTTCGTTTCGCTCCTTTCTACACACTCGGCTTTTTCCCCAGCATTTGTTTTCCTGCACTGGCACTGGCACTGGTAACGCAAGACATTCCACTTCCATCGTCAGCCTTTACCAGTCAAATATTAAAAACAAAAACATGCAAGGAATATTAATATTCGCCCAATCATGACATTTTCTCATGCTCGTTTCCTGGAACCGCCTTTGCACCCGAGTTGGATGTGGCGCCTGCCACTTGACACTAATAACCAGTTGCAGAAACATTTTCATGACGTCCTAAAGCTCGTGTAACGTCTTTCATGCAAGTGTGACATCCTTATTGTTGCCACTCAGACAATACAATACATAGAAATGTCATACTGTTGCATGGACGGTGCTTGTCGCTGCCGTTCTTCCATTGAGGAAAGGCCAATGTTTTTTTTGTTTCGACATTTGTAGATCCAGCAAGCAAATGCAAGATATTTTTTTGCTCTGCTGAATGAATACATTTGACCAGCAAGACGGAGAACGACATACCCGAGCTCACCAGGAGGTGGTCAGACTTTTGCAACAAAGCCCAAGGAAGCAAGTGAAGTGGCAAAGTCGTTTATTAAAACACATTTTCAAGTTCTCTGTCCGATGCGACCAGTAGAGGAGATCATCTCCCGTGTAAGGAAGTCCCGTCAATCAGGACACAAAGTGACATTCATCCAAATGAAGGTGTGAAAGAAAGGAAATCCAGCTTCATGTCATGTGGTCTTGGGAGTGTCAGCGACGCCACCGTGTCACAACAACGTCACTCCGACGCATTCTTAACGGAATCTCAGGGCTGACGCGCATCTTTAATTTCAGGGCAAATATCAGAAATAAAGAAGCATTCTTAAAGAAACAAACTAAAAAGCAGCACCATTAAAAACATTCACAGATCAAGCGGTGAGGTTGGTCACTTTCTGCAGGGCCGCCGTGCTCAGACTGAGGGAATGGTCGTTAGGGAAAAGTTCCCGCACGAGGAATGACAGAAGCATCTGAAATGGGGAAAAATTGGAGGTCAATCCAATCGTTCACTTCTCATGTACAGTCGTCCCTCGTTTACGGCGCTCAAGCAATTCCTGACTCGACTGCCATAAGTGAATTTCCCCAAAGTAGGATTCCACTTTAATACATGGAATATTTTCATCGTCACGGCGAACCAAACACTTTTGTGATACTCTGGTTGCCAACCTGCATCACACGAGAGATTGTCGCGTCTGCCGATCCAATTTCAAGCAAGAAATTCATCATTTTGTTCCGGCTTGATGGCAGGAGGCCACAGTCTGTCCATGTTGGCACTAATGGAAACGGCTACAAATGCCACTAATGTTAGCATGCTAACACTTAGCATAACGTCTTTGTATAAGTTTGTACTTATAAAAACAGCAAAAAAATTATACTATGCTAATGCTATTATGCTAACGCTACTATGCTAGTGATTGCAGTAGGTGTTTATCGATGTTAACACTAATGAAAACGGCTAAAAATGCTACTATGCCAATGTAAGCATGCTACAATAGCATGTTAACAATTAACATTGTTTTTATAAGTACTTGTACTAATAAAAACAACAACAACAATTATACTATGCTAATGCTACTTCTGCTAACACTACTATGCTAGTGATTGCAGTAGGTGTCTATCGATGTTAATACTAATGTAATGTACTATGCTAATGTTAGCATTTTAACAACGCTAACATGAGTGTTTCTTGAAGTTTGTACTTTAAAAAAAGTTTGTAAAAATGACAAAATGATACTATGCCATTGCTAGTATGCTAACGATCGCGGTAGGTGTCGGAATGTCAACACTAATAAAAAAGGCTAAAAATGCTACTATGCTAATGTTTGCATACTAGCCATATACTTGTTTTTTTCAAGTTAATACTTATAAAAACATCAAAAATGATACTATGCTAACACAATTATGCCAACACTGCTATGCTAGTGATTGCTATGCCAACATTAGCATGCTAATAATGCTAACACCTAACATGGAAGCACTACGGTCGCACTTTGAAAATTGACAGGAAATGCTAGTATGCTAACGTTAGCATGTTAACAATATCAAAATGCTAACATTAGCATGCTAACTCCTAACATAAAATGCTTCCATAAGTCTGCCCTTATAGGCAAAAAATGATACTATGGTAATGTTACTATGCTAACGATCGCTGTAGGTGTCAATTTCAGTTGTCTGGTTGTACAGCTAGAAAAAATCAGCAAAGTGTTTCAATGGGTTTGACTTTTTTAAACGGCAAAAAACTATACTGAAACGATACTGAAAATGAATGTTAGCGTGCTAACAATGTTTACATCGAGCATGGAAGCGCAAGTTAACACTTATAATAAAAATGGCAGAAAACGCTACTGTGCTAAGTTTAGCATGCTAACTCGACGCAAAACCTAGCATGACAGCGCTACACTGCAAGGAGACGAGGGCTCGGAAGATGTTATTCTCTGGAAGGTGACTGACGGTTATCGGACTGCACTCGGCGCCAGTAACAACCTTCCTTCGGGCCGAGGATGATCCCGCGTCTCGACGGGCAGCCAATGGGATGGTCCGGCTCATCTTTTTGGGTCTACCGCTTAAGTCTTTAGTTGGGATGTGTGGAGAAGCAGAAGAAGAAGAGAGGGAGATATGGAAGCATCAACTTACATTCACCAGCGCTTTGTTTTGGTCAGCGTCCTGGAAGAGGTTAAAAACATTCTCCATGTCCGCCTTCTTGAGGACGAGGTAGTGCGAGTCTACGAAGAGAGAAGCATCAATGAGCGGTGAGCGCTTGCGTCGGGGGGGAGGGCGTAAGAAGCGTCGTACAGCGAGCACTGATGAGGTGGTGCGCTCGATCCCTGCTCTCCTTTTTCGCCTCGTCCGTGCGCGGGACAGGAGGGGCCGCGGCGGCCAGGGGGGGGTCGGGAGGCCAGAGTCTGTCGCACAAAGTGGCGAGGTAGGCGGCCGCCTCCGCCTCGGTGGGGTTCATCCTGTTCAGGAAGGAGTTGACTTTCCTGCGGAGAGCGGCGTGGAGGAGATCAGAGAGCGCGCGTGCCGAGGAAAAGGCGGAGACCTCACTCACTTTTTCAGGATGGGCATGACGGGTTTCAAAATGGCGTCAAAAATGTTAATGAGAATGGAATTTCCTATGAAGACAACAACAGCGTTAGGAGACAAACTAAACACGGCGCTGCACTCTTGCCGTAAACTTCTAGCTAACTTCTTTTTACACGTTAGGAGGCTCTAAGTAGAACTTCAAAGCAAAAGGAAGTAATGGGAGTGAGAAAAAATCAAAAGTGGAGGATCACAAATTGTCGTGCTGATGGCAAAGGCAAAACCGCTTTCTCTCTTTCAGCTGCATAAGCAGGCTTCTTCACACACCCTGAGCTTCATGGAACAAACGAGTCAAGTGGTAGACCCAAAAAAAGGAGCCAGAGGATCCTACTGGACCATGCTGGGCCCAAATGAAGGTTGATACTGGTGCCGAGTGCGCTCCGATAACCCTCAGACGCCATCTGCCAGAGAAAAAAGCTCCTTCCCAGTAGCCTCCTGGAAGGACTGGCATCAAGCATGCCCACACCCAACAAGATGGCACACATACTCCTGACAAGGAGACATTTTTTCTGTCACTCCCACGTCTGCTTTTTGTGTTTGGCATCTCTAAGTAGAACCTCCTTAAGCTTCAGCTGCTCCCACGGCGCCTATTACTGGATAAAGTCCTAACAGTATGAAAAGAACATGTGAGGATGTTACGTGACAAAGCTGAGGTAGAACTTCTTATCTTTACAAAATGCATTGTGTAGGGTGTGACCCTCGCTGGAGAAGGTCTGGACACTCCTGGTGTATCTCACATGGCATCTGACGGAATGAGCATGGTGTGTGTTAACATCAAAAGCGGTTTCACTTCCATCATCATTTCCTATTTGACAGGAGATGCTGCTTCTCCGGCCTCCAAACCGTCTATTCAGCCACGGGCCAAGACAACAAACATCCCATCAGGGGAGCTAAACTCGGCGTGAGGTCAACTAAGCGCTCCCTTTGAGGATATGCTCATCAGGCGAATGGAGAAACAAACCTGAGATTTCCTTCAGAAGATCAAAAATGGCTTTGGTGGCTTCCAGCCGCTCCCAGGTTCCTTGGCTCCTGGCGTCCTCCCTCGCCAAGACCACCTTGGGCTTGCTGGACACCTTCTCCTTCTTACCCGACCTGGTGCTGAAATGCAACCCCAACGGGCGCTCCGTGCTTTCCCCGTCAAGGTCTCCATTCTGGCTGCAGGTGGTGGGCGTGTCATCCGGGTCTTCATCGCTGGGGTTCTTGATGGAGGCCAAAGATTCTTGGGATTTGGAGTGTGTCCGTCCCTTAATGATCATTTTAAAGTGCGTCAAAGGCTTGTCCGAGTCCTCGGACTTGTCCTGGGAATGACTTTTACTTAAGGAGTCCGAGTTTAAAGATGATGCTGCTTCCTTTTCTGCTTCCGTTTCCTCAGCCGGCTCCAGCAGAGGCTCGCACGGAGAGATGACGATAGCGGGAATGGAAAGGCTGCTAACAACGCAGCCCGTCTCAGAGGAGCCGGGGGACTTTTCCACCGCTGGATTGGAACCTTCTGTTGTGCTGATTTCTTTTGGGGCTTCTGTTGGCGGAACGGAGTTCTGTCAGGGAAAAGAAGCAGTTTGTGACTTTCTTTGCAAAATGCAGCAAAAAAGACAAATCAATGCACTGCTTTACGACATCATGACTACATGCACCATGCAACGCAATGCAACACCGTGAGACAGTGCAACACCGTGAGACAGTGCAACACTGCAGCACCGTGCAACACCGTGAGACAGTGCAACACTGCAGCACCGTGCAACACCGTGCAGCACCGTGCAACACCGTGCAACACCGCAGCACCGTGCAACACCGCAGCACCGTGCAACACCGCAGCACCGTGCAACACCGCAGCACCGTGCAACACCGTGCAACACCGTGAGACAGTGCAACACCGTGAGACAGTGCAACACTGCAGCACCGTGCAACACCGTGAGACCGTGCAACACCGTGAGACAGTGCAACACTGCAGCACCGTGCAACACCGTGCAGCACCGCAGCACCGTGCAGCACCGTGCAACACCGCAGCACCGTGCAACACCGCAGCACCGTGCAACACCGCAGCACCGTGCAACACCGTGAGACAGTGCAACACCGCAGCACCGTGCAACACCGCGAGACAGTGCAACATCATGCAACACAACACCGCGCATTGCCATGCAACACTGTGCAAAGCCGTGTATGGTAACACATGCAGCATTTTTTCTTTGGCATAATGAGGACCGGTGAAAAATGTGGAGCCATTTTTGCCTTTTATTGAATGACTTGTTTGGACTTTTTTTGTAGGTTGTATCATTTCCATGCAAGTCATTGGACTGCCATCCCAGCAAACATAACATTGCATACAAAAAGAGTTATATCATAAAAATATACACTACTGGTCAAACATTTTACACAACACCCTGAACCAACACAGCTGCTGGAGCATCTGCAGCACCATGCGGTACCGTGAGGTACCGGTACTACGTGTCTAGCTGATCAGGGTTTACCCTCCAGCAAGATAACAGAAATCTCAGCAACTCCATTCCAATCCAAGCTCATTGAGCCCTTTCTACTTCAGCCATTGTGCGGCGTCTTCTGGCAAGACGCGTAAAAGCCTCGTTTAACGTGCATTCCCTGCGGCTGCATTTGAGCTCCCGCAGGGCTGCTGTGCTGGGGGCTCCCAGGACCAGTACAGCCCATTGGTGTAAAAATGCTGGTCACGCAACAGCACCCCCCTAGATTAGGAGCGACTTTGATGTGGACTTATCTTCCCACCATCCTTCTGGGAAAATCAAATTGTGTCGTTTAAACTGCGGGTCGATCCGGCCAGACGGTATGAAAGAAACTAACATGCGGGGCATGAGCTCCCTGGCCACAACATTGGGTACCCCCACATATCTCATGCGGCCCAACACAGGAGCTGCATCAAATGAGTCTTAGAAATAATCGAAAAGCGCGCTGCCCTTGAACACAAATGGAACGTTACCTCCTCGTCCTCCTGACCTGGCGTCAGTAAGTAAGCCAAGCCGCTCAGAAGGCCCCACACGCCTTCGTAGTGTTGCTCCTCGCTCAGCAGCTTGTCAAGAGGACAGAGGAACTGGAATACGGGTTGTGTGTGTCCAATCAGAGTGTCCGATATCAAGTCCTGAAAGCAAAGGTCAGAAGATGTTGAGGGAAAAAGTGCACTTTCGGTGGAATTTTGCTCATCGTACACGACAAACACACGGCAAAAACTACCACAGCTTAGAAAACCGTAACATTTGCTAACATTCACACCCCCCACTAATAAAAGGCCGCGTACCAAGAATGCAAACAAAAGCTCCTTGACGCACACACAAATATTGGCACTCTAGTCGTGATTTGATATCTTTAGGGTAACTTTCGCTGGCCGGTCAGCTCTCCTGGGTTTCAGCTGACCCGCGTGGCAAACACCCCGCCCCCCTGTTTCATTTCAACATTCTGGGGGCACAGTGAATACAAACAAACTGGCTACACTGGCCACTTAGTCTCTCTCTTTGCTGTGCCAAATATAAAAACAGGCTAAAAACAAGGTCACTAATTCCTGCACGTAATGGGACGCACCTAGAAAGGTGGCTATCAAAACACGCCCAAAAAGCTCCGGCCAGGTTTTGTGGTTGTCTGTCCATGCGGTGTGCATGTCGTAACAGGCACATTCATGATTACACGATTTTGCTCATTTCCTCCTTCCTGGGTGCATTGATGTCACAGAGCTACGTGGAAAGGAACGCTACACCTAGCATCAGAAACAAAACCACCGTTAGCTAGCGAGTGTGTGGTGAAGCTAGTCGCTAGTCGGTGTGGTGTGATGAGGTGTCACTACACCAGTAACGTAGTTCTTGAGCGTAACAATGTTAATAATAAGAACAATGTGGCTGTAGCTTGGTTAACATGCAGGTCACATGATGGAAATGGAGCCTTGCTGGCCTTTTTTGGAGCTTTTTTCAGGAGGCTTTATAGGCAGAATAGGTGTGTACTATTACGTACATTCTCAGCAGCCTCTTTTGAGCTGTTTTTATATGTTTTATCACAAAAGGATTGTAGAAGATTTTATCGTCCTTTTTCCCCACCTGCAGGAAGTGCTCAACCGATAGTTTTGCTTTTTCTTTGGCCTCATCGCTGACCTCCATCTCGCTGAGTTCAAAGATGCTGGGTAGGCTGGTGGAGTCCTGGAAAATGTCCCAAAACAATTCATTTAGCAGAACAAACAACAGCGCACACCAAGAGAAAACTAAAGCCTACTTTCCAACAATCCTGAAAGCAGCATGTGCGCTTGTTTGCGCAATTTTGCGTGTCAGAGGGTAAATAGTTTTGAGTGTAGGTGTGAAGCAGGTGTGATACATGTGCCAACAATGTGGTATCAAAGGGTGCCTTGGTCACATGAATGGGTTAACTTTTAACCACCTCTTGGGGAAATTGGGGAAAAGTGCCAATTTCTAGAGTCTTCCTTGTGGTTTTCTGTTAGTAACTAATCCTAATCGCCAAAGCAATGTCTTCTTGTCAGCAATTCCCTCTCCTACACTGTCTCCTTTTGTTCTAGAATATTGCCTCCTTCCTGCTCTTCGCCCATTCTTCGGCCAGCTCTCGATGTTCTGTCCTATTTCCGTACGTACCATCACTCAGGTAAACAAACACGGCAGTGTACGAGATTGAGGATGTTTACAGCCGAGATTTTAGCCACGTTTCAATAGTTTTGGAGGAGAGACATTTGGTGATGAAATTGAGAACTTGCAGAACATGATTGACATGGAGATGAAGATCGGTGGACGCAGAATGCTAAGTGTAAATAACTCGAGTTGCTTTTCCCTTTAATTCTTTTAAATTAGCTTCTTAGTGAGCAAAAATGGGTCTTTATAGCCTGATATATTTTTTATTTCATTGCTGTCACAGCCCCCGTCTTCCACAGTAACCATACAACTTACAGTATATCGCTGCAAAAACATGTTTATATAACATGTATAGTGCTTTGCAGCCTTGTTGCTATTATGGAATTGTTTAGCAAACATTATGTAAACAAGACATCTGTTCTGTGGCAACGTTAACATCATTGTTCTAATTTTCCTGTATATTGGCGGAAGCATCCTTTTTCAAAATGTGTTTATGCTGTACTTTCAAGCCAAATGCTTCTGGTAAAAGTGGTCCTTCAGAGCAGTCATCAGTATAAATGATCACTGCAAAGAACAGAACTAGAGGTGGGCGTCCATTTTTGTTCCAAAATGTTCTTCAGGAAAGGAAAACTGGATTCTGAGAACATCCAGCAGCAACACGACGTTTTGGCATGGCTACAATGTTGATGAAAACTATACTGAACTAAACAGACCATCGACCTCAGGAAGCATTTGTTTATTCAGCTGAGGTGGCACCCCGATGACGTCACCACCAGAAATAAAGCTGAACTAGCTCGTCGTGGTTGGCGCCATCAACTGTTAATGCCATTTTTGCTCATTTATTGTTCGCTTTCCAAAATCAAACAATGTAGAACATAATTACAAACAATATGAAACATATTTAAAGTTGATGAATCATGTCGGGGACCCTCTATTTACCTGCCACCTGTTTCGGAAGTAGATGAATTCCATGTATTTCTTCTTGATGTCCCAGTGTAGATTTTCGGGGCTGTCCCGCTCCTCCAGGTGAACCGTAAAGATTAGCTCCTCATTTTCCCACTCAGCCTAAAACACAAAGAAAAAACCCACTTACTCCAAATGTGCTTCACAAATAAAATACCATTCAAGGACAAGCTTTCACAGAGCCTCTGCAGACAAATCACAGCCGCCCCGCCCGGTGATATTTATAACTCACATGAGGGATGCTGACAGCCCAACGGCCGACGCGCCACATTTCATAGGACAGCTTGAATTCCAGCATGTCCTGTTGGACGCTTGTCAGGTAGTTCTCCAGATCACTGTCCTCCTAATGGGGTTTGGCCACAGAGCGACAATGAGTCTGCCATGTTTCACAAACGGCCTCCAGCGTTGTGACATGCTACGACGGGCCTCACCCGGTCCGACTCGTGCCGGCTGTGAATGGAGCCCTGTCTGCTGCTGACCTCGTCCTCATTGGATGCGTCGCCTTGTGCCGCTATCAACCTCATCACCAGCTCCTGCTCCAGCTTCTTCATTTTCTTCTTCTTGGCTTTCTTGGTCTTCATCTTGTCCACAAATTTGCACCAGCCTGCTTTCAGCTTGTTACCTAGAAGACAGAAGAATAAATCAATAGAAATGATGGTGGGATTTAAAATGTTATCGTTGTGTACAATGAACAACTCAAGCCATAGAATTTGGAGTTCAACCAGAAAATTTTTTGAAAAGATGCCCTCAAAAGTCAAACAAAATAAAAACATTGTGAGACTTCAGCTCAGTGAACAGCAGTGACAGTGTTTTGCTTTACTTTGGCTTTATTTAGCGACGTCACCAGAGAAGGGTGTCAGTGATGGAGAAGGGAAAAAGTGTAATGACAGCCATAGAACAGGAAATGGAACTTACAAAGCGCCTGGTTGCTCAGTACAATATCTACAACAAAATGTCAAGCACTAAAAATGAATCCCTTAAATAATTCACATTTCAACACATCCAGTCATCCTAAAACAGGGGTGTTCAAAGTGCGGCACAGGTGCAAGGTGCAGCCCGCAGCTAATTATTTAAAGGCCCACGTTCTAAAAATGAGACCTCAGCCCAGCAAATCACAATAATGGGGGAAAGCAGCAGCAACGATGACAAGCTGTTTTGTTTTCTTTAAGCATGTGATGGCCGATATATATAGATATATATATATAGATATATATATATACACACACACACAAACACACATATACACAAACACACATACATATATATACACACACACACAAACACTGTAGACACACACACACGCACACAGTGGCTTCCCCCAGGGCTTTTAGTTTTAAAGTTTTTGCACAAAAAGGCAAAGCATCTTTAAACGAACGAGAAGAGTCCAGTTGTTATTCCACAGAGTAGGCAGACCTAATGCTGAGAGCCTGTAAGCCTCTAGACTGCCACCTCCTGTGTCGTCACATTTACAGAGCATATCTATAAATCCTGCCTTGACATTTGGCAGGAAAACATCAATAAAGCTTCACATTGTGAGGCGGCTCGGTGTTTGTGGGAAAAAAAAGCTGACGAGAGGCATGGTGAGTGTGATCAATAACGTTCATGATGCGTGCGATTCCTGCACACTTTTATGTAGTAGGTTTATTATGTAACATCGGGGTGGCGATGGTGAAGCATGCAGAAGGCATAATGATTGTTTGGATATAGCCAGTCGGCGGGGCAGCATATAAACAGGATCATGTTTGCTGTGTGGACAAACACACAATAGACGGCGACGACTTCAACTGTGATAACAACACGCACGTCTGACGGCACACTATGAACTATTCAAATATTATATTATCAATACTGCTACTTTTCTCATGTGTACATTATCTCCCTGTTGGAAAACACGACATTTCCTCAGGGTTGCACTAAGAATAATAACACCAGTACTATCAGGAGAACCAGGGTATAAAGGGGAGAAGCCACCTGTTGTGGCCCAGCAAGGTGCACTGTATTCGGGCACACGCTTCAAGCAGCTGGTGTGATGCCACCGAGGCCTCTGGCAAACCTTTTGCACTTTTCAAACACCGTGGCGCTGGCGTTTCAGGTGGCTGGTAAGGGAGCAACTGGTACAACTAGCACGCCAAATGTCCATTTTTCATTCACAAACCTAAAGTGTGTAGGTGAGTGACGGGAAGAAAACCTCTGACTGGCTTGGAGAGAAGTTGTTCACTGCCACCCGCTGGCTGCTTTTTCAGGCCTTTTTTTCTTAGAGTGTGTACAGAAATATCCGTTTTTACACAAACAAGAGAGATGAAAGGAGGTGATGACAGACATGATGGGAGGAACTGGACAAGTCATTGCACTGATGTTAAAGGAAACGTGCACTTTTTTTTTTTTTTTTAAACTTGGTCCATCCAATGAGACATGAACACACGTCTCTCTTGTCTGCGTTCTAAATGTACAAAAACCAAAGCTAAAAAGATGTCGCTAAGAATGCACCTTTTCTGCCTACAAAGCCTTTTGCAAAAACTAGGGATGTAGGGATCTGTGGGCCGATATTATTGGCATAAAAATGTGATATAGCTTCACCACACACTTGCTCACAATGGCTCAGGCCGCTAGCCAAAAGTGTCGCAACATACTGAAGCTGCATCCACTGCTGCTGTGTTTTTGACGCGAGGTGTAGCGTTCCTTTCTATGTTGCTATGTGACATCAACGTACACAGGAAGGAAGTTCTGCTTTAACGGACCGAAACAGTCCGAGTATGACGAGTACCATGAATGTTCCTCACGGCATGGATCGAAAACCATAAAACCTTGTTGGAGGGTTGTTTCTAGGGGGATTTATGGTATAAATAGCTGAATCCCAGAATATTTATTTTTAGCTGACTTTTTTTTAGCTGTTATTATATCATTTGAACCCACAGAAAAGAGACAGATTGTAGATGATGAGCAAAACTGCACCTTTACCTTTAAAGATGGTCTGAAAGTGCATAAAGTTTCAGATTAAATTGAAAGAATATCAACCACACCTTTGCTCTTTCCCTTGGTCCTGCTGCTGGTAGTAAGCTGTGCTCCCTCCAAGTTCCTGGAAAAGAAAAAACAAGAAACCAGGTCACCACACAATAGAGTGTTCAATTGCAAACTATCGATGTATTGATTTATATGCTCCAACTTCATCCATCTACAAGTTGCCATTCCGGACGGCATTTTCCAGCTAACATCGCTTAAGGCTAGAAGTCCCAGAGTTTTTTTTTACCCCTTCCACCATGCCCAGAGGACAGCCGGAAGGCTGTGTGGTTTAAAATGAACAGCTCAGTGGCCCACAATTACACACCTTTGTTTTGTAAACACAGTCATTGCCTGCCAGATTAGCGGTTCACAGACGTGACACGTGCTTGACTGACAAAAAGGCATCTGAATGTGGACCAACAAGTATGCCCATGCAGATCAGGGAGGTAGGGTGGTTTACGTGTGACAAGTCACAGCACTCACAGCTTTGGACTGAACCAAGTCAACACTTGCAAACGGAGAAGACATAGCCCTTCAGCCGAGTTCAGAAAGATCCTGTTTTCATTGCTGGTAATGGCGGTCAAAACGATGCTAAATGTTATGGAATTATGATTGAAATGATGAACATTTTTTTATGTGTAGATTTCTAACTTCGGTTTTCATTGCTCGAATCGTTTGGCTACCTCAATGCACACATCTCAAAAATATGATCGCCCTTCAGGTGAGGTGACGTCACCGCCACCAGAATAGACAAACAATCACGCCGCAAGCGCTACAAGTACACAAGTGGCAAATGCAGACATTAGATGACGTGGCAGGGCCAAACATGTTCAATTTAGCACTGAAATTGCCGGTTAAAAACCCAAACGAGGTATTGGGTATATTTATTCTCTTACCCCTTTATCCACTAGGGTTGTGACGTTCGCCAACAAACCGTTTCTTTTTGAACGGCTTGCTAACATGAACGACGGGAGCCGTTCTCCCCCCCCCTTTTTTTTTTTTTTTTTTTTTACAAAGCAACAAACTGCACTTTGGGACAATCCAGCAGTCTACAGAAAAGTTTCTATGTATGTTCTTGTGTGGAAATCTTAGCACAAAAAGATGTTCTGCACGGAAAGTCATTGTTGCTTGCTTTGTTTCTAATGTTTACATGTGTTCAAGTCATGGTTTACACACATACTCGGAATTTGTACACAGGCTAATTCAAGGCCCGTTAAACCGTCTAATTTGCATCTCATGTGCAAATTCAAATTCAATGTGGTCCTCTGGGCACAAGTCATGAGACTCTCCAGCTCTCCTCCACTGTGGTAAGCCTAACTCCTTAGGTCCCACCTCCTACCCAGGCCCTGGCCAGGGACGTGCTGCCTGGCCTGCCCCCCTGAAGCTCCGCCCTTGTGTTCCATCACTCCTTTGGTTTAAGCGACCTCAGCTAGCTTGCTATCAAGACTCCAGATGTGACTTATTACCCTCAGTGATATTTTGTTTTCAAGACAACTAATGCGGATAGTTTGGAGCTTGTTTTTGGCCCACGGGGAACTGTTGTTGCTTTATGAACATATTTATTGAACAACATATTTCCCATGTATTCAAATTACTCCAAAACATTCATCAAATTTATTTCAGGTTTGTGTCAAATACTGCAGTACAAAAATCCTTTCACACAAATATAAGCAAAAAAGTTTAGTTTTTAATATTTACATTTGCCAGGTGCCCTTGGAATTATCTAACAGCGGCCCTGGTCAATACCACTCATAAATAAATTGATATATTTAAAAAAATGTACATTGTTGTGTGTCTATATCCATAATTCATTTATATCCGATTCTCTTACATGAAAAAAAACAACAGAAATGTAGGAAACTCAGCCACACGGTGGATGAGTGGGTAGCACATTGGCCTCACAGTCAGGAGGTTGAGGGTTCGAATCTCCGTTGGGCATCTGTGTGGAGTTTGCATTTTCTCCCCGTGCATGTGTGGGTTTTTTCCGGGTACTCCGGTTTCCTCCCACATTCCAAAAACATCCATGTTTGCTTCATTGGCCACTCTAAATTGTCCATTAGAGTGTGAATATGAATGTTTGTTTGTCTATATGTGCCCTGCGATTGACCGACTACCAGTCCAGGGTGTACCCCGCCTCCCGCCCAAAGTCAGCTGGAATAGGCTCCAGCATACCCGCCACCCTAATGAGGATAAGCGGTATAGCAAATGAATGAATGAATGAATGTAGGAAACTCCACCAGCACTGTCCAGTATCCAGCCGTTTATTTTGGTCAGACTGGTTGATTTTGTGGCTACAGAATCGTTTTGGATTGGTTGTGATTCTGAATCGGATTGTTTCGAATCTCTTAGAATCACGACGGCAACCAAGAATCGTGACACAAATGGAATCGTTATTAAAACACATCGTTACGGGTCATTACTACTCACACTTCAGCACACTCGCCCTCCTCCTGTGAGGCCAGAGAGGCTTGTTCCGGGTCGGAGGCGCACAGCTCCTCCATGGAACCCTTGGGCGTCACGCTGTCAAGCTGGCTCACCACCAGCTGGTTGAGGTTGTCAGGGTCAGAAAGCCATGTCACCAACAGGTCCAAACCTACAGGGGCACTCCATTAGTACACGAGACACAATACAAAAATGGCGTCTTATGAAAACGATGCTGTGTTGATGCCCCTGGCAGGGAGGAATTCCTTTCAAAATATCTTTTATTATTGTGGTTACATTGCATCATATATTGTCCCTTTTAGCTAAATAAAGAACCAAATGATTAACTAGCCTGGTGATGAAAGCGCTCGGTTAGCTATTTTGAGGCCACCAGTCCTGGGTGTACCCCGCGACCCTAATGAGGATAAGCGCTATAGAAAATGGATGGATGGAGGGTTGTTACTTTGCTTTCATGTCATTTTCAATCTCACTGTGGTCTCGTATTAGCTTCAAATCAACCCGATGAAACGGAAACACACTTCCAATGCAATGTAAACCCAGTTTGTCCAAATCACAATAAACAAAACAAGATTATTTAATGTAACGTAATTACCAGCGTATAAGCTTATACGGTGACGCAGATAATATGTGGTCACGTTTTGATCTTGCGAAATCTCGTGCTTCCGGGGAGCACCCTCAGCGTGTAGAACGCGTGGAGAGGTGTCGGGAAGGCCATGCAGTAAAGTGTAATACCACATGTGACCAGCAGATGTCCTTATATCATCAGTCCCGGTGGGGTGGTGTCTGAACAGGAGACGCTTACAGAATTTTGGCAGGAGAACATGGTGGCACACCTGAGTGCGTCCGACCATAGTGCACCAGGCAGTGCAGTCCACACACTCCATATTCTGGTTCAAACGCTCTCCAGGGCGCCACACCAGGGTGCTTGGAGCGTGTGCCCGACCACGGTGCACCTTGCTGGGCTATGGCAGGGGGCTCCTTCCCCTCTATAGTCTGGTTCTCCTGTAGTAGTGATGTGGTGGTAATGTCAGGACATTTGATACCAGGTACACTTGGTCACATCCTAATTTCTTCCACTCCTTACCTCCAGATGTCCACACAGTACAATTAAATCAAAATTTTAAAAAGCGGATTTAATTGAGAGGTGGAAAGAAAAGATATCATGCATCTGTAGAACTACAGTAAGCATTTATTTCATTAAAAGTAAAAAAAAAACCTTTATGTAGTAAATATTGCACGTTAACAGACGACGCGGCCTGTATATGCACAATTTTTTTTCTTATTAAATTTAGTGGGTGCGGCTTACATACCGGTGCGCTCTGTCACGGGCGGGATATTTCAGTTCTAATCAGGAGTGAAGCTTCTTAGCAATTTTCTCAGTTGAACACAAACGTGTATCTCGCCCAGCAACATTATATCACATTAGGTTATAGACTTGTAATATCTTGCATGAAAGCATCTTTTAAAAAAGTACATCCAATGAAATCATAGTCCTGCCATCAATATAATGTGCAATTACAACTGATACAAAACTGCATGATGTTGGAGAGAATTGCTGTGTGTGTTCCTGACAACCCCATTATGCGGCGTGTAAATACAACATTTCATCAATACTTCATTCATTGGGTGCAGGCCAAAAGCAGCGAGGCAGCCTGGACTTGAGAGATAATTCTTCAGTTATGGTTATAACAGTAATTTACAGCAAATGCATTGTATAATGCGTCGAGTTGCAAAAAAAGATTAAAAAGAAACATAAAATCTGTAAAGACAAAGCCCTAAAGGCAATAAAATAAATCTATACACAAAGCTACAAAAAAATGGACGACCACATTAGCGCATTGGAAGTGTGTTGTCCAAAATGTACTTGGAATTTAGACGGCTTTATAATAAGTCCTACTGGGAACACGCTAAAGCCCGGCTGATTAATCCACAATTATCACCGATTGATCTACATCGGTGCATATGCAACCAATATCTTTTTTCGCTGCGTCGAGTGTGTGTTGTGGTTCTTGTGTTGCTGCTGGATGTTCACAGTATCGGAGTGATGCTGTAAGTAGACCTGTCACGATAATAAATCAATTAAACAATAAAAAAAACCAGACATTTTGCTAAACTAACACGTGCATCAGTGTTTTCCTCTCCTCTCTTTACCGCACAGGCTGGGTGACAATACAGCGATTTAGGAACAATGGTTGCGCAATGAGGGCTATATAAAAACGATGGTGGCCACTTGAGTCCAGCGACACAACTGGAGCGCTGAAACTGACCAAATTACTTCATCGTGTTGTTTGATGAGGTCCACGGTATGTCCCAAACAGCTCTGAGTTTGACATGCGACATACAACAACGTAACATTAAAGACTGTGAGGGCGTTGGCATGACTAGCACAGCGCTAACGTTACACTCACAGTTTTTAACAGGGCTGTGAGGTGGCGGGCATCATCTAGCTAGGGGCGGGTCAGAGGTGGTATCACGTTCATTCAGACGTCATGAAAGCCCACAACTTGGTTATTACAAACAGGCTGTGTTGTGTACATAACACATTAGTGTTACATTTAAAAGTCCATTTTGCATTCAAACCATATGCATTAGAATGCTGTTTGCACCTAAGCGGAATAGATTCTTTCAGTATGCACCACAAGGCTGCATGGAAAAACTGCAGTTTTTGCATTCTCCTGCCAACAAACAGTAATCAAAATAACACCACCCGCCCTGACGCGACAAGAAGGTACAAAGAAAGAATCCCTTCAAAGCGTTCTTACCCTTTAAGGCGACAATCTCACTCAAGGCACAGTGGTGGAGTTCTTGGCTCCACAGATGCTCAGGTAGAAGGTTACGCACCAGAGCGTCAGCGAGCTCTCTGAGCAGCGCCATCTCCTCAGCTCTGCAGCTGCACATAAGCTCCCTGCTTAAACACAAAAAGAACATCCAGGGTTTAGTAAATGCCCCGCAACCACGTCAACCAGCACAGACGTGTGAAGCTCAATCTCCCATCTGGCACTTTGGAAACATCTTTTTGGCGAGAAAAACAGCTATCCCTGCAGGTAAAATCCAATAAAGCGCGGTAAATTATTCATAGATGGTAAAACATCCTGAGGTATTTACGGACACATTATGGAGAGCAAAGAGCAGCTGAGGCAGCAAACACATCCATTTCTAGGGCTGGAGAACATTCAGACCCCGGGGACACACAACCTTCGGGCAGACTGTTTGTTTCATTTGTTCATACTTTGAATGCATTTCTCCAAAATTTTTAAAGGCCGTGATTTTTAAACACAAGTTACCGTAAATTCCAAACTTTAAACCACTCATTTTCCCCACACACTTAAAAAAGATGCGGCTAATTGATGGCTAAAAAGAACTACAGCTCCCATGATGCTTAGAGTGTAGCTTTAGGAAGTAATGAAGTGGACGCTAATATCACGTTTTATGCAGCCCTCAGGTATTGATTCGAAAAAACCTAAGTTTGATCAGTTGTAGAATCACGGCAGCTTCTGTTTGTGCTGCTTGGACCGCGACAGCCGATGAATAAAAGCATCTCACGTCCCCTCACTCCTAACGAATGACGCGGGGTGGGAAGGACTGCAAGGTTTCTAGTGCGCCTTTCTGTGTAAAGACAAATGTGGCCTATATATTCGGGGTGCACCATAATTATCAGACTGATATGAGGGAATTGTGATGTCATAGCGATAAATCCGTTAATAACATTAAGAATTGCTCCAATAACCGATTGTTTAAAAAAACAACAACAACCTCCATAGTGTGAAGGTGATCAAATCAAGCGCTCCTTTTTTTTCCTCCTGTCAGTGAGATAACCGGCCTGTCATAACTTCCACTGAGTTCACTTGCAAAAAAAACATTCACCTTCCAAGGAAGTCATTTCAAGCGCTAAGTGTAGCAAATGTGATGCAACAAGGGAAGAAAACAGCACGCAAAGACAAATTCCCACCACCTAAGGCGCCAGCACTGCCGCGTGCTTGCCAGAAAGCTCCGTGGCGTCACACCGGCTGCTCTGAGCGTGTACCTGAATATAGTGCACCTTGCTGGGCCACAGCAGGTGGCTTCGCCCGCTCAATACTCTGGTTCTTCTCACCTCCTTAGTGGCACACTGGCTGCTCTGAGCGTGTGCCCGAATACAGTGCACCTTGCTGGGCCAGGTGGTACGCTGGTTCTCCTGCTAGCAGTGATGTGATGACATCAATGGAATCACGGAATTGGTCAAGAAAAATGGAATTTACCGTTAAACGCGGAAATTCATTCATTTTGTATACCGCTTATGCTCGTTAGGGTCGCGGGTATGCTGGAGCCTATCCCAGCTGGCTTTGAATGGGAGGCGGGGTACACCCTGGACCGGTCGCCAGTCAATCGCAGGGCAGATATAGACAAAGAGATACAACCAGTCAAGTCTGGGAAATTTGCATCATGTGAAAACAAAGTAGATATAAAAAGAAGTTATCGGCACCATATGGATCTTGGAAGCACAAAGTGATGTGTTTCGCCCATCTCTGCTGAACATGCACAACATTACTTCCTTTGAACGTTGTGGTCGTGCACAATCGTTTGGAATTTAGGGTATATTTTGATAATGTCCTGTAAGTCTAAACAATGTCATCATGGCTCTTGGTCACTGACAAAACAAGCCAAAGAATAATCACACACGGAAAAAAGGAAACGGCACCTGTCAGACTGCTTGGCATTGTGCAGGTGCTGCGTGAGAATCCGGATGGAGCCCACCACCAGCTGGCAGACGTCAAAGTCTCGCGTGTGCGCGATCACGCGGTCGATGACCGAGTTGAATTCCCTGCTGAGCACCTGATGCAGGGGCTGACGCTCGCCCGGCTCGGGGACGTCGTACCACGGCACGACCAGACGGGCGTAGATGCATCGGAACACTGCGGAGAGCCAAAAGGATGAGGGCAAGCAAGTGCAATCAAAACACTTGAACGTGGAAACACCAAACCCTTCACATTTGGTGTGCTGTAGCGTCCCGAGGGACAACAAACTTGGATATGCATTAGAGTAGTCAGTGTACAGCTTGTATTGATTTACTGTCCACTGAAAATACCTCACACTGCTATTATTGCCTAAATACAACAAGTACACCTCATGGCCGTTCCCATAATGTACTCTCCGATAGGGGCATAATTTGGAATATTTCTTTTTTTCCTCTTCACAGAGCTGCACGGGTCGATCCTGGAATCCTCTTCCACTCCGCCGTAGTGACACGACTGGAGGTGCTGGTGGATGTCAGACTCCATTAGCTTGAAGTTGCCCCATAGCTGTTCAGTTGGGTTCGGGTCGGGTTCCTCAGCCCAGCACTTGTGCCCAATTTGTCCCTGTCAAAATTTATGTCCCCCCCCACCTCAGTGAACCACAGTTCCCTAGTGCTATCAGCACTCATGCAAAGACTGCCGCCGCTCTTGACTGCAAGAAAGACAAAATTATCTTAGGACTCACTCCTGTTAGACAAAATTGGCACTGGGTGGAGTAATTTTTTGTGGATAGTAAGATCTCGCGACAAGACTATCAGGGACTAGGCCTGGGGTGATAATAAATCAATCACTTAATGACACAATAAACGAAAATGAACTGGATGGTTTTCCCGTATCACACGGCAAAAACCTACACACGGAGATGCAGAGATTTTGTCCCGACAGCAAACACGCAGACGTTTGGTCGGCAAAGATTCGAGGAAGTGCTGCAGACGTTTGACAGACAATACAAATTGCACCAATTCCACAACTTTTAAGAGGAACTATTGCATTGTTATGATTCATTATTATTTCTTATGGCTGCTAAAATGTGAGGGATGTGCAGACTTTTATGGACATGAAGAAAACAATCCTGGAGCTTTTGATGAGTATACTAATCGTGCTTTACAAGCTCTATTATTTTCAACTCCAGGCCCTCCTAAAGAAGCATTTCTCAATCATGTCAGTGAAGTACGCACAGCAGACATGCCTCTTCCTGTCCGACATAAGGCAAGCATATACACTACCATCCATCTTTTCCTTTCCCCCTGCCCTCCCCTCCATGTTTGATGTAACATGAGCTCCAGCCTCCAGCTGCAAATGTGCTCCTCCAAATGTGTCAAGTCCAAACACAAGACGACATTTGCTGGCAAAACAAGCTGGAATTTGAAAAGGAGACCTTGCTGCTGTGTTTTGGCTTTAGTGGACTCACCTTGCTGCAAAGATCTTTTGGCATGAGGATAGTGGCCCCCATGGGACACTCCGTCGTGTTTGTTGCTGTTTGCAGCGGTCAAGTCACTGCACAGGTTCTCATCCACCGTGTCCTGGAACACACCGAAAAACCTGGTTCATGGTGGGAAAACACGGTTCTTCCTCGTCACACTTGCTCATGCGCATAATTCTATAGCGCAGGGAAAGCATATTATATCATAGAGCATGACATTATAGAGCAGGGAAAGCATATTGTATTATAGAGCATGACATTATAGAGCAGGGAAAGCATATTGTATTATAGAGCATGACATTATAGAGCAGGGGAAGGATTATAATATAGAAAGTGACATTATAGAAAAGGGGAAGGATTCTTCTTCTTTTCCTTTGGGCTTATCCCGTTAGGGGTCGCCACAGTGAATCAATTGCCTCCATCTAACTCTGTCTTCTGTATCCTCTTCTCTTGAGCCAACTACCTTCATGTCCTCTTTCACTACATCCATAAACCTCCTCTTTGGTCTTCCTCTAGGCCTCCTGCCTGGCAATTCAAAACTCAGCATCCTTCTACCAACATATTCACTATCTCTCCTCTGGACATGTCCGAACCATCTCAGTCTGGCCTCTCTG
>QODF01000246.1:777780-845519 GCA_024372805.1 Oostethus manadensis | reverse complement strand
CAGGGGAAGGGTTATATTATAGAAAAGGACATGATAGAGCAGGGGAAGGGTTATATTATAGAAAAGGACATGATAGAACAGGGGAAGGGTTATATTATAGAAAAGGACATGATAGAGCAGGGGAAGGGTTATATTATAGAAAAGGACATGATAGAACAGGGGAAGGGTTATATTATAGAAAAGGACATGATAGAGCAGGGGAAGGGTTATATTATAGAAAAGGACATGATAGAACAGGGGAAGGGTTATATTATAGAAAAGGACATGATAGAGCAGGGGAAGGGTTATATTATAGAAAAGGACATGATAGAGCAGGGGAAGGGTTATATTATAGAAAAGGACATGATAGAGCAGGGGAAGGATTATATTATAGAAAATGACATGATAGAGCAGGGGAAGAATTATACTATAGAAAAGGACATGATAGAACAGGGGAAGGGTTATATTATAGAAAATGACATGATAGAGCAGGGGAAGGGTTATATTATAGAAAATGACATGATAGAACAGGGGAAGGGTTATATTATAGAAAATGACATGATAGAACAGGGGAAGGGTTATATTATAGAAAAGGACATGATAGAGCAGGGGAAGGATTATCATATAGAAAGTGACATGATAGAGCAGGGGAAGAAGGGCCTGAGGCTAAATGAGGCTAAACGTGTCTTTGCCGCTTTGCTAGTGTTGGGGGAAGAAGTTTCACCTGGAGTGGGTCCTCCTCGGTCTGCGTGCTGCTCTCCTGCCCGCCGCTTGCCGATAAAAGTGGAGTAAAGCAGCAGAAGAAGAAGAAGGAGAAGAAACCAAGCAAATACTGCGCCAGTGTGCGTCCGCAGTCGGTGAAGTACCACAGCAGGCCCAGCGTCACCGCCACGGACACACGCCATGGATACATCTTCCCTTCCTGACTACTAGCCTCTCTCCCTGTCCCCAACCCGAACCCGAACCCGAACGTGGAGCGGAATGGCGGCCCTTTCGTCGACACGCATCATCAAAGCGGCGGAGAATCGGGTGATGTTTGCTAGCAAAAGTCCAAGCCCGGCTGCGGAAGCCGTGAAACTTTTTCTTAACGCGGTCAACGCAACACTGTGATTGGCTGATTACTGTCCGCGTGTCACCTGGGGAGGGGCGACATCTAGCGGACAGTCGATGTACTCACATATATTATATGCAGATAGACGGATAGATGGATGGATAGATGGATGGATGGAAAGGTGGATAGATAGATAGATAGATGGATATATACAGTAGATAGATGATATATAGATAGATATATAAAAAGATAGGTGATTTGCATATTATTCAATTACATAATATGTCAAATTCTGAATTTCAAGACTAAATTTTATTATAACACCCAATTTTACCAAACTGAACACAAATTTTTCGTATAAAATATATAGATATTTTGCATAATTTGATAATTTCATAAAGTTGAAACGCAGTAAATTCCGTTGCATACATGCAGAAACTAAAACAAATATTTGGTCATAAGTAAAAAAAAGTTTTAGCTTACAGCTAAACTAACTCAGGATCTCTATCATGTTGTGTTGAATTCAATTGCAGGCTCAGTGAACATATTTGTTCATTTCTTAATCATTTGGACAATAATCGCTCACAGCCAAATAATTCAAGATCTCCTAAAAAATTGTTTTAAATTTTAAATTTAAATTTTAAATCCAAATTTAAAATTTGAAATTTTATTAGAAATGTATCCATAAAAAATAGACGAAATGTTACGGATGTTAGCCCCCGTTCATCGCGGTGCCAAGTTCCATTTATTTTGGACACTCTCCTTACTTTTGATGCATTGTCCATTTTAGTTGAACGGGTTCAGACTCCTGCTAGAACTTCCCGTTATTTATGACCCGAACCGGACCCGAACAGTGAATTTCTGCAAAGTAGGGTTCAATGTTAATAAATGGAATATTTTTGTACTAAGAGTATAGAAAAAATGTTTAGGACCTTCTAAATACGTTTTTGCTACTGTTATTAGAGCCCAGTAGACATGAAATAACACCCCTATAGTCACCTTTACGCTCCCATTATTCTTTGTTTACATGTTTTGGGCCAATACTGACGCCTAGTGGCCAGAATGTGACACATGACTTGTCTTTCAACATTTTTTGACCAATAATGGCTCATCGGTAATCATTTAGCGATGAATACATTTTTAAAACATCTCAGTAGGGGGAGCGATTCCAAGCGATTGACGGACGACTGTACTCGCAGAGCAGAAACATTTCAAGGCAGAACCGCTGAATTGAAGCAAAGCGCCACCGTCTAAAAGAAGAAAGGATATTTAGCAGTGAAGTGACGTCCGACGGGGGAATTTCACGCTAAAGAGTTTGGAAGAAATCCAATTTAAACTTCCACAGCTCATTTTAGCCTCTGGTAAACTTTGGAACACTAATTGGCACAAATCGAACCGTGGGTGTGTTCACCCCCCTCAGTATGCATAAATTAGGAAGAATATATCTTAAAACAGCCCGATAGGAGGGAGAAATTAAGCAAAGCAACTTGGATAAGTGGTCCCGTGAGAGTCTGGTTCTTATTGGTTTTAAAATGGGACGCAGCAAAAGAAAACAGAAGAAATTTGCAGCAAAGTGGGAGATGACGGCCATTTTGGGGGGGAGTTAGCAGAGTGGAAGCAAGGTGGTAGACACAGCAGCAATAATGTTTGCAAAGCCAACCCAGCGGAACACACGGGCAGAGCAGATGCAACAAGAAAGGCCTCCTCTGATTCAGAGATGGCAAAGAATAAACAAAAACAGGTCTTGACAGTTACATCAAAGATCTGCAAGGGGATCCAGGAATGCATGAAGGATGGATGGGAGGAAATGTCTCCAGAAAGAGGAGAAGGTAAAGCAAACGACGTGTAGAATGGATGAGATGGAGCAAAGCACACGCATGGACCGTCCCTCTGATGCCAGGGGGTACCCATGGAAGCTCCTTGCCCATAAAATGATGAGATTTAAAAAAAGTCAAAGTGATGAGATAAAAAGTCATCATTAGAAGATAAAAAAAGGTGGAAAAAAAGTGGAGATAAAGACATAACCACGAGACAGAAAAGCCACAATTATGAGATAAAGTCATAACTATGAAATAGGAAATTATGAGATAAAACGAAACTAAGATTTTAAAAAATGGAAAAAAAAGTCATAGTTTTTGGGTAAAAAGTTACAATTATAAAATAAACAGTCAAAATGTTGAGATAAAAAATTGAAATTACAAGATAAAGCTATTAGATCAAAAGGCGCAATTATGAGATACCAAATCATGAGATAAAAAGTCAGACTTTTGAGATACAACGTTGAAATTATGAAATACAAAAGTTATAATTATTAGATGAACTGCAATACAATACAAACACAGCACTCGGCACATGCACAGTGTGCCATTTTCACTTTCCTAACTCATAACTATGACTTTTTAACTTATAACGATGACTTTTTAACTTATAATGATGACTTCCCAACTCATACAGTAACTATGACTTTTTAAATTATAATGATGACTTCCCAACTCATACAGTAACTATGACTTTTTAACTTATAACGATGACTTTTTAACTTATAATGATGACTTCCCAACTCATACAGTAACTATGACTTTTTAACTTATAACGATGACTTTTTAACTTATAATGATGACTTCCCAACTCGTACAGTAACTATGACTTTGTAACTTATAATGATGACTTTTTAACTTATAATGATGACTTCCCAACTCATACAGTAACTATGACTTTGTAACTTATAATGATGACTTTTTAACTTATAATGATGACTTCCCAACTCATACAGTAACTATGACTTTTTAACTTATAATGATGACTTTTTAACTTATAATGATGACTTTCCAACTCATACAGTAACTATGACTTTTTAACTTATAACGATGACTTTTTAACTTATAATGATGACTTCCCAACTCATACAGTAACTATGACTTTTTAACTTATAATGATGACTTTTTAACTTATAATGATGACTTCCCAACTCGTACAGTAACTATGACTTTTTAACTTATAATGATGACTTTTTAACTTATAATGATGACTTTCCCAACTCATACAGTAACTATGACTTTTTAACTTATAATGATGACTTCTTAACTTATAATGATGACTTCCCAACTCATTAGGTAACTATGACTTTTTAAATTATGATGATGACTTTTTAACTTATAATGATGACTTTCCCAACTCATACAGTAACTATGACTTTTTAACTTATAATGATGACTTTTTAAATTATAATGATGACGTTCCATTGGGATATTTTGTTTTTTTCAGTGATGGAAACAGGCCTGCATATACAGTATACCGATACCACCCTGGTAAGAATAATAATGATACCATCCACCCTGGTAAAAGTAATTTTGATATCACCCTGGTAAGAATATTGATACCAGCTAGGTAAGAATAATATAAATATCACCCTGGTAACAGTAATACTGATATCACCCTGGTAAGAATATTGATACCAGCTGGGTAAGAATATTGATAACAGCTGGGTAAGAATATTAATACCAGCTGGGTGAGAATAATGATACCAGCTCGGTGAGAATAATGATACCAGCTGGGTAGAATAATGATACCAGCTGGGTAAGAATAATACTGATGTCAGCTGGGTAAGAATAATATTGATATCACCATGGTAAGAATATTGATACCAGCTTGGTAAGAATAATACTGATACCAGCTAGGTAAGAATATTGATACCAGCTGGGTAAGAATAATATTGATATCACCCTGTTAAAAATATCGATACCAGCAGAGTAAGAATAATGATACCAGCTTGGTAAGAATTATATTGATACCAGCTGGGTAAGAATATTGATACCAGCTGGGTAAGAATAATTTTACCAGCTGGGTAAGAATAATGATCCCAGCTGGTATCCTTAATAATGATACTATATACAATATTGATATTGGAGTATCGGGCCGCACGGTGGCTGAGTGGTTAGCACATTCCTCACACAGTCAGGAGATCTGGAAGACCTGGGTTCTAATCTCCGTTGGGCATCTCTGTGTGGCGTTTGCATGTTCTCCACGTGCGTGTGTGGGTTTTCTACGGGTACTCCGCTTTCCTCCCACATTCCAAAAACATGCATGTTAGCTTCATTGGCCGCTCTAAATTGTCCATTAGAGTGTGAATGTTTGTTTGTCTATATGTGCCCTGCGATTCACTGGCAACCAGTCCAGGGTGTATGCCGCCTCCCGTCCAAAGTCAGATGGGATAGACTCCAGCATACCCGTGACCCTAATGAGGATAAGCGGTATAGAAAATAAATGAATGAATGTAGTATCAATAATGATACTACAGGGTATGGACTCAGTACAACCCCAGTGAGGATCCAGTATACTAGAAAAAATGAGGGTGGATGGAGGAATCGGCATGTTTGTTGTTGATCTTTGCAGTATTTGAAATCCAGACGGTATCGGCGACATGAATGAACGAAACGTCACAAGGTCACGACCCGGCTGAGCCACGATGACGCAATTCCGACCCCCTTAACAGCCCGGCGTGAGTAATCCGTTCACCCTTCAATGAAGCCCAGCATGCTTTGCATCTGCTTGGATTGGTTTCTTTCAAGCGTCCTGTTTGGATCCGAGCAAAACGTAAAAAGGGAATAATGACGTCATACGGATTCACACTGTTAAAAATAGCTTTGAAAAGCACTCCAATGAGGCGAGATTACTCGTACTGCGCGGGTGAGCAAATCCAGCGCTCCCTTTTTCTCCTGCCTGTGAAGGTAACGGCCTGTCGTAATGTCCCGTGAGCTCACTTGTAAACAAACGCTGACTTTCCAAGGAAGACCTTTCACGTGCGAGTTGTATCAAATGCTCCGCCACGAAGGGGAAAGAACGAGCACATAAAAAACCTTATCAGCCGCCTAAAACGCCAGCGCTGCGTCGTTTGAAAAGTCTCAAAAGTTTGCCAGAGACCTCCGTGGCGTCACACCGGCTGCTCAGAGTGTGTGCCCGAATACAGTGCACCTTGGTGGGCCACAGCAGGTGGCTCCTCCCCTTCTATACTCTGGTTCTCCTGATAGCAGACGATAGCAGTCATGGGCCAGCGTCCGCTCCAGCATGCCTCCCGTTTTATGAAAGTACATAATGTCAGGCGTGTCTGTATTCTCGCAGTGTTTAAAAAGTCACACGGCCCAAGGTGACCGTCTGGAAGCTTGCCGGGAGATAAGTCAAATTAGAACGTCTGCGGGAGGTAATCCTGCTCGCCGTAGCTAAATCTGTACGCGTAAAGTCAGACTTTCTGGCAGGTGTGCCTCTTGGAGGACATTTAATCTGCGGGTCAACCTTCACGGGTGATTTTGGCTCACCCCCAAATATGAGCCGCGGGGTCACAAGGGCACTCGTGCGCGCAGAAGAAGGTCAAGATGGAGGTTCGTTCGGTAGCTTTTATTTCTCCGTTTCTGCTTCCTTGCAAGGAGGGAACGACATTTTGATGTGGGCCAGAACAGAACGACAAAAAGACAAACAAAATAAAACCATGGGCCAAAGGGTGCACAGCAGCTTGCCACCCCGGTACACCCGGGTACACCCCGGTACACCCTGGTACACCCGGGTACACCCCGGTACAACTAGTAGGCAAATACTAGTTGGTCCCTAGAAATACTTTTGTAGCCTCTCAGTCCATCCGAATGTAGAAGAAATGTTACACCCAAACTCAACATTACAGAACTTTCTTCAGCTCGTCGTACAGGACCAGCACGAAGGCGCCGCCCATGCCTCGCAGCACGTTGGACCACGCCCCCTTGAAGAACGCCTTGGAGCCCTCGTCACGGGCGATCTTCCTCCAGCAGTCCAGGGTGCCGCTGTACATGATGTCGGCTGGAAGGGAGGAAAAATCGTCAGAACCGCAAGAACGTGAAGGCGGGAGGAAGCCTCTGCTTTTACGAGATCTCCCGTCACGAGATCTCGCGAGATTGAAACGCGACGAGATTTGTCATTCCGAAGTAATATGTCTCGTTGGCAGGAGGTAACAAGGCAAGGTGCTGAAAATGCACAGAGTGAACGCTCTTCCTCCTGTTTGGAGGCCAAGGATGAGAAAAAAAATCCAAAAAAATGAAAACTAAGGTGATAAAACTTTGCTACCAGTGCAACTCTGGCGCCCAAGAGGATTAAGGCATCTAGATAGCAATGCTGCTCACACTAAAACTGTGAGGTAATGGACAAGAGATCAAAACAAAGAGGATAAAGGAAAAGATTAAGAGAAACCTGACATCGGACAACCTGCTGGTTTTGGACCATTCGGGCTGCGTGTCGACTGGTTTTCAGTGGATAGGAAATCGATACCGGCTGTTTAGATTTCCTGAGTGTGTCGTCTGGACCCCTGAGAAGATCAAATGCAAAGTGAGTTTGTCTTCATTACCTCCTTTGCGCCCGGACTGCATCATCATGCGGCGGCGGACGGTGTCGAAGGGGTAGGACACCAGGCCGGCGACGGCGGTCACGGACTGAGCGATCATCCAGCTCACAACGATGTGCGTGTTCCTGGGGTCGGGAAGCATGCCTGCCACGGAAAGCCAAGGTTAGCACAGCGGAGAGAGGGTGCGACGCGGCGACGCCTCACCCTTGGCCGTGTCGTAGACGCCAAAGTAGGCGGCCCTGTAGATGATGATGCCCTGCACCGAAACGCTGAAGCCCTGGTACAGGCCCTTGACGCCGTCCGACTTGGAGATCTTCACCAAGCAGTCCCCCAGGCCCTTGAACTCGCGCTCTCCGCCGGCCTTGCCCACGTCGGCGGCCAGACGCGTCCTGGCGAAGTCCAGGGGGTAGACGAAACACAGCGAGGTGGCCCCGGCCGCCCCGCCGGAGGCCAGATTGCCGGCAAAGTACCTCCAGAACTGCTTGTGCTTGTCCACGCCGTCCAGGAAAATCTTCTTGTATTTGTCCTTGAAGGCAAAGTTGAGTGCCTGAGTGGGGAAGTACCGGATGACGTTGGCCAGGTTGCCCCTCCAGAACGAGAGGAAGCCTTGCTCCTTGGGGATGCGGACCACGCAGTCGATGATGCCCTTGTACTGCTTGTCCACGGCGATCTGTTTGCTGGCATGTTGGACCTGTTGGAACACAGCGGCAGGGGGTCCCGAGGGGGGGGGCACGTGAAAGCTTTGCACTTTGACGCCGTCACCTCGACTATTCACACCTCAACGCTGCCAACCTTGGCGCGACCTTGGGTTCCTTCAAACAGCACAGCAGATATTAAACGGGCGGCCCGCTGGACACATCCGGGCCTGGCCCTCCGGTCTAGTTCGACACCTCAAAACTAACATTCCCGTAGCAGATTCCCAATAACTCGCGAGCTTTTGCCATATAGAGGATCTTTGACTGGTGTTTTTAGCACTACAGTAGTTCCTTCAACGCAGCAGAGTGCTCCTGTCAAATAGAGGATCTTTTTGCAGGGGGGCAGTCCTGGCATGCAAAGAAATTTGGATTTTACAATTATTTAAAAAAAATTAAAAAACATCCAGTTTGATGTCAATAATTACTTTATTGAAAAACAGTTTTTGCACGCCTGTGTTGTTTTGTTTCATTGTGTTTTGGAGAGCAGCAACTCGTCCCACTTTGCTCGACCGTCCTTGAACGCACCATAGCTGTGTTTTAATTCATTTGCCCGACGCTGCACAGATAAGAATACTTTTCTTTCACTTCATATTTGCTCCCAAAAGCTGATACTACGTGGAAACGCAGGATGGTCTGTTTTTTTTACTGGCCCGCAGCACTCATTCAAAATATTATCATTTTTAAAAAGCCTAACAAGACAAAATGTATGATATTTATGTATTAGCTTAAAAGTAAGCAGCAAAAATGGACAAATCAGTCATTTTACAAGAAAAAAGTCCAAATATTAAGGGAAAACAAGCTGTAATCCAACAGGAAAAGTGGGAATTTTAGCAAAATAACAACCTATATCATAGGAAAAATTACATTAAGTTGTAATTCATTCATCCATCCATTTTCTATACCGCTTATCCTCATTAGGGTGGCGGGTATGCTGGAGCCTATCCCAGCTGACTTTGGGCGGGAGGCGGGGTACACCCTGGATTGGTCGCCAGCCAATCGCAGGGCACATATAGACAAACGAAGACATAATATAAAAGAAAAATTAAAAAAATATATATATTTTTTTTAATTTAAAAAAATAAAAAATATAAAGTGTTTTCTATGCTTTCTATGTTTTATAAGTTTTCTTTGTTTTATAAGTTTTTTATGTTTTTCGTGTTTTCTATCTTTTATGTGTGTTCTATGCTTTCTATGTTTTCTAAGTTTTCTACGTTTTGTGTTTCTATCTTTTATGTGTTTTCTATGTTTTTTAAGTTGTCTGTGTTTTATGTGTTTTCTATATTTTATGTGTTTTCTAAGTTTTCTATGTTTTAAGTGTTTTCTAAGTTTTCTATGTTTTATGTGTTTTCTATGCTTTCTATGTGTTGTATATGTTTTATAAGTTTTCTATGCTTTCTATGTTTTATAAGTTATCTGTTTTATAAATGTTCTATGCTTTATACATTTTCTGTTTTATAAGTTGTCTATGTTTTATGTGTTTATGTGTTTTCTATGTTTTACAAGTTTTCTATGCTTTATAAGTTGTCTATGCGTTCTATGTTTTATAAGTTTTCTATGTTTTATGTGTTTTCTAAGTTGTCTATGTTTTATGTGATTTCTATGTTTTATGTGTTTTCTATGCTTTCTATGTTTTATAAGTTTTCTATGTTTTATGTGTTTATTACATTTTCTATGTTTTATACGTTTTCTATGTTTTAAGTGTTTTCTATGTTTTGTAAGTTTTCTGTTTTATGTGTTTTCTATGTTTTATAAGTTTTATATGCTTTATATGTTTTCTATGTTTTATACGTTTTATGTGTTTTATATGTTTGATGTGCTTTCCATGTTTTATGTGCTGTTTATGTTTTATACGTTTTCTATGCTTTCTATGTTTCATAAATGTTTTATGCTTTATATGTTTTCTATGTTTTATAGGTTTCATATGTTTTATGTGTTTTGTATGTTTTACAAGTTTTCTATGCTTTATAAGTTTTCTATGCTTTCTATTTTTTATAAGTGTCCTATGTTTTATGGGTTTTTTAAGTTGTCTATGTTTTATGTGTTCTATGTTTTACAATTTTTTATGTTTTATAAGTTGTCTATGCTTTCGATGTTTTATAAGTTTTCTATGTTTTATGTGTTTTCAATGTTTTATGTGTTTTCTAAGTTTTCTATGTTTTTTAAGTTTTCTATGCTTTATAGGTTTTCTATGTTGTATGTCTTTTGTAAGTTTTCTGTTTTATAGGTTTTCTGTTTTACAAGTTTTCTATGCTTTCTGTGTTTTATAAGTTTTCTATGTTTTATGTGTTTTCTAAGTTGTCTGTTTTGTTTTCTATGTTTTATAAGTTTTCTATGCTTTGTATGTTTTACAAGTTTTCTATGTTTTATACATTTTTTATGTTTTATGTGTTTTCTATGCTTTCTATGTTTTATAAGTTTTCTATGTTTTTTGTGTTTTATGCATTTTCTATGTTTTATACGTTTTCTATGTTTTTGTAAGTTTTATGTGTTTTTTAAGTTGTCTATGTTTCATGTATTTTCTATGCTTTCTAAGTTTTCTGTTTTATAAGTTTTCAAAGTTTTATTTGTTTTCTATGCTTTCTATGTTTTGTAAGTTTTCTAAGTTTTATGTGTTTTCTAAGTTTTATGTGTTTTCTATGCTTTCTATGTTTTGTAAGTTTTCTAAGTTTTATGTGTTTTCTATGCTTTCTATGTTTTGTAAGTTTTATAAGTTTTATGTGTTTTCTAAGTTTTCTCTGTTTTCAAAGTTGTATGTGTTTTCTATGATTTCTATGTGTTTTCTATGCTTTCTATGTTTTCTATGCTTTCTATGTTTTCTATGCTTTCTAAGTTTTGTCCAACCCACCTGCAGCAGGAGCTTGACTCTCTCGATGGGGGCCACAGCAGTTTTGGAGATGGCAGCAGCGATGCCCCCCGCCAGGAAATCCTTGGCGAAAGAAACGGCTTGTTCGCTCATCCTCCTCTGGCTCTCTTGTTGTTTTTTAATTTTAAAAAAAAGGAATAAATAAAGACTGTCCGTCTGAGAGGGTCGCCGCTCGGGGAGAAATGGCCGACTTGTCGGTGGGGCTCGAGGAATATAAAGAGTCGGAGACGAAAAAAAAAGGCCGACAACTTGCGCTCTTGATTTTGATTGGTGGAGCGCCTGAGCAAGTGGGCGGGGCTTACCTCCTTTAACCTCGAGCGCGCTCGTGGTGGTCTTTCTTTCGGGTGCTTGAATCCGACTCTTTCCAAAGGAGTCGAATCTCTAAATAGAGTCGGCACACAAACGGCTTCTCGGGCACTTTCTTACAAATGTATCAAAAATAATGTCAAGTCATGCATGAAATGATTGACTGTAATAAAAGTAATTAAAGTATATAATTCATTTAACGTGCGAGTCTTCCGGGATGTACCATACCATTGATTTCCATTCACCTAATGTGTAAAAAGTGTATTTCTTATCACAGCATAAAGAATATAAGACATTCTTCATTGAGAAAATATTTTTTTACATGTAAATAAATAATAAGTAGTAATAGTAAAATAAATGTATAATTGAAGTCATTTTATTTCGTATTTGACACCCTGACCTGTACATTAGGGGGGGGTCGATTTACATCACAGCCAGGCTGGTATAGAAAAACAGACACAAAGGACACAATCATAAAATATGTGAATTTAATGAATTTCACGATAAAAAAATATCCATTTAAATGAATAGAAGTAATTTCATCTCCAAAGTACAAGGAGTACGTGGGCTGATTTACAACAGAATCATATATGATTAAAAAAAAGGAGTAAAATAGTAAAGGTGTTCAAACATTGATTGGCAACACGACCTGCAGGGATGGGCGCGGGGAAACGTTTGGACGCAGAAGAAAGAAGCGTTTGGCTGCGATCGTCCTTCATCTTCATCCGTGGCCCTTCTTCGCCAGCGTGCAAAGCCAACAACCGCCAAGCCCTCGCCAAAACACGTCCTTTGACAAACTATGACGTGGAACCAGGTCATCGGGGAAAGCTTTTCTTAGCGCTCAGACGTGGCTCAAGGTCGTGTCGGGAGGTCCGTTGCTCTGCTATGGCGGCTAAAGGTCGGCCCGGCTGTTATGCTCCCTTGGCTGTCACTCAGTCGAGCGTGCGTGTCGGACCACGTGAGCTGGCGGCTTGCGCACTTTGTACGCGTCAGCGACACCCCGGACGCCGCCCTGCGTGTACTCGGGGCAGGATGGAAGTGACAAAAGGGTATGACCCTGAAGTGAAGGCCAAGAAAGCCTTACTTTCCGTTGATTCACTTGTAAGAAATATTCCTTCTTCCTTAGCAACAAAGAGCAAGCAGCATGACTGACAAAGGCAGAATAATCCAGCTCTTATTTCCGTCACGATGATGCAAACCTCCCACTGCGCCAGTCCCTCGTAGTGTGAGGGAGACTTTGTCATTAGAGCGCACAAAATGACTTTCTAAATACGGGTTTTAACGTTATCAGAGCCCTGTGGACATGAAATAACACCCCTAGAGTCCCGTTTACACTCCTATTACGCTTTGTTTACGTCACGCGTGGATGGACAGTTTGCCTCTCCAATTGATTTACTGTAAGGCAAAGAAAGTGTTTCAAACATCAAAGGAGACAATAAATTACCACGTCCACACGAAATGAGAGGAGAGCCCCCCCCCCCATAACATTGACTATATCAGTCGATGTTAGTACGTGGACTATTTCTGTAGTTAGAGCATTCCAAACCTGTTTATCATTTTCTAAATACACTTATTAACATTACTAGAGCCCTCTAGGCATGAAATAACACCCCTATAGTCACTTTTATACTCCTATTATGCTTTGTTTACATCACATGGTGTGGCCAAGCTACGGAAAGCACTGCAGGGACATAACAGATGGCCAGCACTAGCACAGCAAGCTAGTGAGCTAACTAGTTAGCCTCTCCAATTGACTTAATCTAAGGTAAAGAAAGTGTTTCAAATGGAGTCAGGAAGGAGGACAAAGGAGACAATAATTTACCACTTCCACACAGAATGAGAGGAGAGCCCCCCCCCCACTCGCCCTTACCGTGGTAAATTAACTTCCGCAATATATGAGTCAATGATAATACAGTACGTGGAATATTTCTGTAGTTAGAGCACAGAAAAGTGTTTACGACTTTCTAAATACGCGTTTCAACATTATTAGAGCCCTGTAGGCATGAAATAACACCCCTATAGTCACTTTTATACTCCTTTTATGCTTGGTTTACATCACATTGCACCGGCTATGGAATAACAGACGTTAGCATAGCAAGCTAACTAGTTAGCCTCTGCGCTTTACTCCATGCAGTAAGGTCATGTGATCTAACGTCATTACTGATGGCGTATTTCTACGTTTGTCACTAATAAAAGGTCATAGTCAAGCCCAAACAGCCGTCATGTATTCATTGTCATCTGAAAAGCTGGGATTGCTGTACTTATCAAGGTTTCTGTTTCAAAGGCACTTTATGTATCTTTGTGCTACATATTTCTGCTACCATTACTTGCATCGCAGGTGAAAAGACGGCAAGAAGGAGGTAGAGATGTATGAAATAATACAAACTGTCATGAAAAACGTCACGTACGGGGACTGTCCCTCACGACAACAAGCGTAAAAAGTTTGCCGGGGACCTCCGTGGCCTCGCACCGGCTGCTCGGAGTGTGTGCCCGAATACAGTGCACCTTGCTGGGCCGCGGCGGGCGCAGCCCCCCCCTCCTATACTCTGGTTCTCCTGCTTGTGGCGATGTCAGGATATTTGATAACAGGTCCGCTTGCTCACGTCCTCATTTCTTCCTCTCCTTCTTACCTCCAGTATCCAATTTGAAAAGGTAGATCTAAAAAAGTTCTCGTTGTCGGTTTGAAGAGAAGATACCGGGGTATGAAATAGCAGGGTGCATTTATTTTGGCGAGCGTATACGTACACGCGGGCGTGCAAGAGTGACAAATAACAGCTCTCCGGGTGTCCATGAAAAGTGAGCGTTAGGATATTGACGTAAGATATTGCACGCGTGCCTAACGAAGCGTCCTGTTTATTTATTTACGAGGGGGGTTTTCACCAGCGGTCCCCAAAGGTGGTCCGCCCCGCCGCCCCAAACTTCCTGTTCCTCAGATAGCGCTTGGCCTCCCGCAGCTCGGCCGGGCCCAGGCTTTGGTCCACGCCCGGCGCCGGCGTGCAGCTCAGCGGCGACACCACGTAGCCGTTGCGGTAGAGGCACACGCGCTTGCACGCTTCGAAGCAGGTGAAGAGGAGGCCGAAGTAGGGAACGATCTGGGAAAAGAAAAAGGCGTGTTGGCGTTGGGCCGCGCGGCCACCTTGACATTTGCAGCTGAAACCGGAGAGGGGGGCACGCTGTTCCCGAGCGTCTGCTCGCCTCGCTCGTGATATCGCGGCTATTAATTTCTCTCCCGGCATTGTTTGCCATCACAGCCCCGCCCCCTTTGCCCCCCATTTGGGCCAAGGGTCACGCTCAAGCTCACAAGTCCCCACACTTTTACACACACACACACACACACACACACACACACACACACGCACACACGCACACACACACACCTTTTTTATCCTCATCTTTGTCATGTTTCTTTTTCTAATACACGTTTTTGGAACTGCGACAACGATATCTGACATTGACTTCCTTCTTGTAAATGTTATCATAACTTTATTCTCATAATTCTTTGACTTTATTCTTGCAACATTTTCTGCAACCTTATTACAAAAAACTTTCAGTACAACTTTAAATATTTTCTTTCATATTTCAGCTTTAATAAACTCAGTTTAGGGGCATATTGTTCTCTTTTTTGTAAAATGAAAACCTTTTCTGGCTAAATTGCAACATATTTTTTATCTTTATTCCCATAATATTAGAACTTTTTCCCCAACATCATTTTCCAAAAATCACAACTTCGTTTTGTTTTCTTTCTCAAAATAAAATAAAAAATTCAACTCGATGCTACTAAAATGATATTATCCTAGGCAATTATGACTTTATTTTCTTCATATTTAGGCTTTATTCTAAAATATTTTGGATTTAATTTCATAATATCTTGATTTTTTTCTCTTAATATTTAAATTTTATTCTCATAATATTTTGGCTTTATTCTCACAAAATTGTAACTTTGTTTTTATAAAATTTTGGCTTTATTCTCTGATTTTTTTTACTCTATTCTCTTCATATTTACATTTTATTCTCATAATATTTTGGCTTTATTCTCACAAAATTGTAACTTTATTCTTATAAAATGTTGGCTTTATTCTCTTCATATTTAAATTTTATTCTCATAACACTTTGACTTTATACTCACAATAGTTTGGTCTTATTCTTGTAATGTTGTCAAGTTTTTTACAACACAATTTTCCAAAAAACTACAACTTGGTTTGTCTTGCATAATATGCTTTAAAAAATTGTTTTCTTTAATATTTCACCTTTACGCTACCAAAATGACATTTTCCCTCTCATGATATCACAATATTTTTGTAAATAACATTATATTTGGATTTTATGTTTGTATGCAGATTATTATATATATATATATAATATTATTTCAAATTCTTTCATTCATGCTTGTTGTTTTTTATTTTTATCATTTCAAACGTGCCAAGGGCCTTTCAAAAAAACAACAAAAAAACTAAAAAATATTTGACGGTTTTTGATGGCCACACTTGGCCTTGGAACCAAGAAAAATGACGTTTTACGTTTTGGGCAACGTAATGCCAAGTGTGACGGATGCCAAAGACGTTACCTTGACTGTGCTCGCAGTAAGGCCACTCCAGAGTGAGAGGATCCCCTTATTTTTCACCACCTGGACGAAACAGTCGGTGAGGCCGTTGAAATGCACATCAACGCCACCAAAATGGGGGAGACGGGAACTCTGCGCCTGCAAGGGAAGGACGTGCACGTTCAGCAGCTACAATGACCTTTTCCTTCCTTAATCGGCTATTTCCCATCCCGCTGGGAACTAAACCTCAGGAAAGAACATTTCATGGGGTGGCTTCTCGCAGCGGCTTTCAATACTTGCTTTACTTTCACTGCTCGGCAAAGTCTACCCAACCAATTAACCCAACTGGACCTGCGGGAAAGTACCCAATGGTCACTCTTTTTGCTTGTCACTCCCCGAAAAGGGCCGAGTGGCGATTCGGCCACACGCCCCGAAGCGACAGCGGGTGGGAGAAAGGCCACGGTAGTTTGACTCATGGAGTTTATTAACAACGCCGCCGTGTGGTGTATTTAAATAAAAACACAGAAAAATTTTTTAAAAACGCTGAAAAAAGGTCATGTGCCAATTAGAACCTTTTACAAGAACAGTATTACGAGACAAAATATAATTCCACAGAAAATAACCAAAAAAAACAGACAAAAGAAAAATATACTGTACTTTGCTAAAACGTTTGCTTTGTTGCTTGTGCACGTAATAAATCCATTCGTAAAGCTTCTACGACGGTGACACTTTCACCCCGGAACGGATCATTTCTAGTTGTCCGGTATTTGCTATGGGGAAAAGTCTTGCATTTATCCTGTGCAGTGCACGTGCGGGCCTGGAAACTTGTCATAGTTTAGTTGGGGTTAGATGCCTTCTTCGGTCACTGGACCTACAGAACACCGACACTGCCCCCCTGTGGGTTAGAGGTGGTAGTACAACAAGTAAACAGTCTAAGGAAAGCTCATAATGATTTTAACATCAAAATGCTTCCATCCAACAAAAGAAATGGATAAATGGAAGCAAAGACCACCAAAAACTAAACTCAGTACGCTTTCTATTCCAAAAAGCTCTAAACAATCCTTAAGATATATAAGTGGGAATATTATGACAAGCTGTCATTTACACTTTTATACTAAGTATTCACCCTCTCATGATCAATGAATGGCAAAGGCAAAAAAGCTTTCTCTCCTTGAGCTGCAAAAGCAGGCCCTCTCCGCGCCGTTGCTGCTGAGGTCGGACGCAGGAAGACACTCATTTCCAACTTCTTCACACATCCTGAGGCTCATGGAACTAAAAAGTCAAGTGGTAGACCCGAAAAATGAGCCAGAGAATCCCATTGGCTGTCCATCAGGACACGGGACGTCCTCGGCCCAAATGAAGGTGTTAACTGGTGCCCAGTGCAGTCCAATGACCATCAGACGCCATCTGCCAGAGAAAGCTTTTGAGAAGACAAAAAAACCCAAAGCCGGGTTGGAATTACCAGGAGAGCAGCAAACGTGGGACATTGAAAGGTGGAAGAAAGTTTTCTTCTCCCTTAAGGTCCTGATGGCTTCCAACGTTCCTGGCATGACAATGAGGTCTCAGCTGAGATGCTTTCCACACATAACCATCATGATCCTTCAGTGGAAGAATGGCGCTTCAGGTTGCGCAGGGGCGTCAAACGGCAGCCGGCTATGCAACGGCGGGCTTTATCAGCACCTCACAAAGGACTTCTTCTTCCTCAGAGGAATAAGCGGACTCTTTGGAGTTCCAGACAGCGGATGCCCTCCGTGAAGCTGGAGCAACAGCCCCACTATCCTCCTGGAAGGGCTGGCACCACGCATGCCCACGCCCATTTTGACCTCATCAACAAGCTCTTTTGACTTCAGAGGGGCTTCAGGTTTTTTTTTTTGCTATGGTCTTAAACTTCTGATCGGCTGAAGATTTCACTTTAACGCTTCTTTGCAATAAATTAGCATTTCTTCCTTTTGCATCTCTTTGCTCCTTAACATCCAACGGTGCAAAACCCTGACATTTTTCTGGTCTTGGCAGTCTGATCAGAGTCTATTAAGTATTACTCTCCCTACGCTGTGGGAAGACAAACAAATACCGGCTGTCAAGAGGAGGGAAGATCTTCGGTGGCTTACTTGCATCTTGCGCTTGACAGTTTCAAAAGGATAGGAGAGCGTTTGGGCCACTCCTGCTGCCAGACAGCCGTTTATGAAGTTCTGCAGAGGGGAGAAGCGAAACGGAGGCTCCTGCCACAGTTTGTCCACCTTCACGTAGATGACGTAGCATCCCAGAGAGAAGGGGAAGGCGCCTAGGAACAAATGTAAACCATGACAGGCAACGCCGTGGGCGTTCTCTTTGCGATTGCGTACGACGTACCCAAAACCGTGAGGGAAAAGCCCCTGTAGAGAGCCCGCGGCCCCTCCGCACGCTGGATCTTTGACATGGCGTGCACAACACCAACGTAGGCGGGCTCCCTGCAGTTCTGCACGATCAGTCTGGTCTCGGCTACCTCCAGAGGGTACGTGACCAAGGCGGCGGCCACGCCGGCTAGCCCCCCTGCCACGATGGCGCTCGCCTGGGAGACGCAGCCCAATTCATCCATGTGGATAGCAACTATCCTGAGCACAGAGCAGAGACAACATTGTTATCTTTACGTACTACGGGTGGTTTTCAACTTTGTGTTTGCTGTCTCGTGTGCACATTTCTGCACCAGATAGAACAACGGTCGCATTATATGTCTAACTCATGGTTTCCCGGAACACCGTGTCGTGTAAGAGGCACAAAATGAGCAAGTGGGAGTGACTATGAGGGTTCTGTACTGACACGTGTTCTGGGTGTGTGAAGTTTTCAGTACCTCGTGCAAGGTGTTTACTTATCAACTGTACTTTGCTAATAATAGATTTTGACCTACAGCAGTGGTTTGGGGGAGGGGACTTTCAATGTTGGTGTAAACCTGCCAGTATTATACTCAACATGTCATTTGTGTTGCATTTTCCTGGTGTCAGTTCCAAGTTCAGTTTGTGCAGTACAGATAATAATAAGCAATTGATATGAGTTGTCAAAAGCATTTCAGGAAATAACTTTACTACTGACCCTACAGTAACCCAAGTTACCCCGCGTTTTACCCCACAGGCACCAAAAGTTGGCTTCAAAAGTATTATACAATACATTTGTTAGACCGATTTAATGTATTCAGAATTGTGTTTGGCCAAAAACCAATGTGAGATCACACCTCGAAAGACGATGGTCGAGTTCTGCACCATTAAGTGCCTGCCAGACAAAACCCAGGGCTACAATCCCAACGCTTGAAAGTCGACTGAGAGAATGAAAGCACCCGATTGGCTGAAAATAAACAGGCGCGCCGAAACAGGAAGTGCACAACCACCGACGAAACAAACAATGTTAGTGATTTTCATACCAAGTGTGTTCAAGTACGTAATCCCCGGACTCCCCACCATTCCCCGTTTTCAACTTTGTTTGCTGTGCACAAACAAGCCAGCTAGGGCGGCTACGGACAAAGCGGAGCCTTCCTCGCTTACTTCCGGTACGTTGCCAGATGCACCGCGGTGTGCGGGAACAACCGGAGACAAGCGGCGAGGTTCCCCTTCCACAGCCCGCCAAGTCCCTCGTGGCGGCAGATGAGGAGGGAGGTTTCCCACAAGCCCTTGCGACAGCCAACGGTTCCCACCTGGCTTTGGATTTTCACCACTTCCAAAGGAGACGTGGCGCTTTGGCCGAGCAGGCCCGCCAGGCCGGCGCACAGCCAGCTCTGGCAACTCGTCAGCCTGTCGTCTCTTTTCACGGCGGCCATCGCTGCGCTCCGTGCGGCCGACTGGAAGCCGAATGCGGGCGGCCCGGCGGGGAGCTGGCCTGGCCCACGCGGCAACAGCGATGGCGGACGTCTTCGCCCGCTCCCAGACCACGCAGGCGCGTCCTGGTTGGCTAGCCGGCGCCGGTTTCACGTGACGAGTCCGGGGCGGGCGGGTCCAAGGGTCCCAGCCCAGCCGGGCCGATACCAGCGTGACGAGCTCGACAGTTCTCACTTCTCTTTTTGTTCGGATCGGTCGTGCGTATTTATTTATATGGGCTGTGGAAAATGGACGTGCGGTCTGAAGGAGCACAGAGTGCAATTCCAGTATGCTCGGAAAGCCCGGAAGTCCAAGCCCGTGAAAGCATCTGCATTTACTTGGTGTCTTTGAACGCAACACTTCATCAAACGCGCCAACGCAGTAGCTGTCAGTTATTTTCTGTATATTTATATATGTAGACATACACAATATGTGTTTATTCATCTGTACCGTGCAGACTGTACTTGAGTGCAAAAGCAGCAAAATGCAACACGATGGGAAGTGTAATAAATTGGGACATATTTGTTGGCAGGTTTACAGTAACACTGAAAGTACTCCCTGCTTCGCTGTTTGAGAACCACCGTGCTAATATTAAGAGACTTTTAGCTTGAGTTCCATTTTCACTCCATCTGGAGCATATAATCATAATACATAAATATTCACGGGTCCTGTCCTTTATCTTGGTTAATGGAGTACAGTACAAATGGGAATATTTGATTCAATATTTGATTTGATTCAACTGGTTCATCGTTTGCCAGACCTAATTTATATAAAGTTCTACTAATAGTTTATGTATAGATTTCATAAATGACACTTTCAAGTAGTTTTTCCTTTCTTCCTGGCTTTTCTCCGTCGGTGCTTCATTTCCTCCTCTGACTTGCCGCGTCCGGTTTGGTCCCCGTTCGTTGTCTGCGTCCCTTCAGCTCTTCTTTTATCTCCCGCGCTTTGAGGGTTTGGCGTGCACGTATCCACGGCATCTGGGAATGGGAGACTTGGCTTGATCTGCGTGGAACCGTTCATGGAGAATGCCGCGTCCTCGTCCCGCAACATCAAGCACTGAGACGTTTGCGGCCACACGAGAGAGTCGGACACAATAACATCTCGCATGAGTGACAACTCGCTGCAAAACGTTCCAGCTCCTTGACGCGTTGATCTCTGCCTGGAGTCGGCGAGTCTTTGTCGCTTAGCTCCCGCTTCTACTCCACCGTTCCAACGGCATACAGCATCATCTTCTCACCAAGTGCGAGCTTTCCTTACTATAAAAGGTCTCCCTTGAGGATCCCTCGTCCACGCAGGAACACTGCAGACAACCATCAATAAGTACAGTATCCAGACGTACAGTCCTTGCATGTTAGTGGCATTGGGATCAAATGTACAGTCAATATTACGTACTCAGTCATCAGCTGAAATCCCTGATGTAGTCCCTCCATTTCTTCTTCATCAACATGAGCAAAACTGTAATTGTAGAGACACACTGGAACGTGGCGTACACCTACCCCAACATCTCATGCAATGGCTGCTTATTTGTCGAGGAGGACAATAGTCATTTACAACTGTGTTCTTTTGTTGCCATATTCAAGTGGCGTTAGGACGGCACCTTGCAGGCTACAGTAACCCAAACCAGCCACGGTGCAAACTGGTCTTACCTGAGCCCAGGGCTTCCACTATTCAAGAGGGTAGCAGTTATTGGATGGAAAATTATGCAATTGGCAAAACGTCCTCCTCCCCACAGCCCGAAACGGTCCTTGTACTGGCGCTGAAGTGAAGGTGGCAGAGCCTTTGATTACAGAAGGAAGAAACCTACTCCTATTTTTCTTTCTTTTACTTAATCTTCATCTGATATGTGTCTCCCTGTTGGCTCTATCTACATTTGAATGCAATATTTCTAACCTTTTCCTTCCTTGTCATTCGTGAATCCATGTTTTTCACTTCTGTTAGCCGCCAGTTGCAGGCCACGCGCGTGCTGAGGCGCAGCGAGACGCTTACACCAGTGAGAATCATCCCGTCAAAGCAAGTCAGCATATTTTGTTGTTATTCTCATGCAAATCCCGCCTGCAGGGGCTACATGTCTTTGTGTGGAGCTGCAAACAAGACGCCTGGAGCGAGGAAGAAACAGCACTACGCTTCTGCTGAGAGTCAAGCGTCGTGGAGAGACATCCATCCCGCACCCCTGCACATTGCCACGTGCTTCTCCCTCGGTCATTTGAAGGGCGCCGACTCCAAATATGCAGGGCCCTGGAGACCAGTCCTGGAGACCAGTCCTCGGACAAAGAAGGGCGTTGTTTTGCACTACAGTATTGACTTTCGTTTGCCTAATGTCCAGTCTTTTCATCGGATTCATTCATTTTCTATGCCGCTTATCCTCATTAGGGTCACGGGGATGCTGGAGCCTATCCCAGCTGACTTTGGGCGAGAGGCGGGGCACACCCTGGACTGGTCGCCAGCCAAACGCAGGGCACATATAGCATGACAAACATTCACACTCTAATTTAGAGCGGCCAATGAAGCTAACATGCATGTTTTTGGAATGTGGGAGGAAAGCGGAGTACCCGGAGAAAACCCACACACGCACGGGGAGAACATGCAAACTCCACACAGAGATGCTCAACGGAGATTTGAACCCAGGTCTTCCAGATCTCCTGACTGTGTGGCCAATGTGCTAACCACTCAGCCACCGTGCGGCCCTCTTCGGATTATATTAATGGTAAAAATCACAAAACCATTCAAGGGTCTTGAAAAGTGTCCAAGGAAATGTCAGTATCGCTGTCTGTATCCGTATTTACTGCGTACCGGATTGATACCAAACGTGCTTTTAAAAAGTCCAAAATCATTGTTGATCTAGAAAACGCGTCAGTATCGGTAGCAATCCGGTGCCTGGATTTAAGTGGTATCGGCCGGATAGCAGGGTTTGGCGTATCGCCCACCACAGTGCCTGACGTCACAGCAACGCTAGAGGGCGCCACGTGGCCAGGTGTACCAATAGCACCTATTTGTTGAAGTCGAGGCCCTAAACGTGCCTTATGGTAGGAACGAAAGGTTTGGAGAAGCTTTCCCAGTCAGAAAAACTTCCTGCCAACGCGGTACGCTAGCCCGCAGCGCGGGAGGTTCCACGTCGCTCACCGACGGGGGTGTCCCACATTCTTAGTCATTTCAAATCCAGTCAGACGGGCGCACGCTCGAGTTTGTTCTTTGCCGGGATCCTGCCCCTGATGAGCGGCATGAAGGAACAGTCCACAGAACCCCCCCCCCCATCAAGCAGGACCACTACGTCAGACTAGGCGCGGGAGAGGAAGTCACGTGTTGTTTACATAATGTCTCTGAAACCCCATTCCATGGTAGCGACAAGGTTGCAAAGACCCCTTTAAGCTCGCGGAAAAGCGGATTTAAAAGAATAATAGAAGGATAAGCAACTCCAGAGTGATTCCCACGTACCATTCCGTGTTTTAAAGTCCATGTTTGAAAAGTTCCTGTTTCTTCCTCCTCCAAACTATGAACACATGGCTCTAGCCCGCCGCCATGTTTGTTCACCTGCGTGATAGCACCCGACTATAATTGCTATTTTTGGTTTGCTTTCGTGTCATAAACAATACATAACAATTTCAGCAAAGTTGATGAATCAACTGTCCGTCTATTTGTCGTCTGAAATTATGTTTGCATGATTTTGTGCATGCAAAAGTATAATAATTGTTTAGAAATGTGTTGGATTTACTAGTCACTTTCCATGGGAAACCCCTTTGGATAAGTGCGGCCAACCAAGGCCCCACGGAATGCTGTACAGTCCGGGGTTGCATCATGTCTCACCGTATCGTGCGTGTACGGAATGGATATGGAAAGGTGTGGTCGCTCAAACAGCACGCCGCCGACACTACGCCGTCGGTCTCGTTCTGCCCTTCCTGTGTGCCCTCGCTGTTTGCATAGAGTTAGACCACCGCCTTCCTGTATGTATATCCCGCTCTTGTATGAGCACTTCCTCAGTGCGGGAGCAGCCGGCCGGCCTTTGTGTGTCGGGGAGCGGCACGTGGCGCTCGCTGTAGGCCGGCATTGTCATTTAGGCTTTGTCATTCCCGGCATGTCATGCAAAGGCCCACCCTTGATCTCTCACTTTGAAGTGCATTAAGTGGGGGGCGCTGGGGGTGGGCGGGTTGGGGCAAAAGCGGTCAAGAGAGGGCGCTCACCGCCAACCAATCTGGCTCGGTTGGGGACTCCGGGGGTGGTGGTGGTGCTGTCGCCCTCGCAGACTGGTGCCAGGCTCACAGAGGGCTGCAATAAAATTCTCACCTCATTATCTGAGACAGTCACATCACAGGCTTGTGTTGTGCGAGGGGAGGGGCGTATGAAGAAAGGCTGGGGGGCTGGGGAGTCACACCACAGTCTGGATGTGTCTTGGGTGCAGGGGCTGGGTGAGAAAAATCAGGCATAAGTACAACTCCATGTTGACACCCCCGCCCCACCCTTCTCTCTTTGGCTCACTTAGCAGGAACGGGAGACATGTTATGCAAAAGCCCCCCACCCCCACCCCTTTTAAATATGGTTTCCATCATTGGGTTCAACTGTGAAAGGTCGTCAGGGTTTGTTAGGAATAGCGAATGCCATCTTGCACCTCATTAGAGCTAACGCTCGCATTGCACTAACATTGCAAGTCCAGCGGGGCACCTTTATGGGCTTTCACTGCGCCCGCGGGGGCCGCCCGCGGAAACCACAAGAGAGCAAAACGGGCCTCAAAGTAAGATTATTTTTCAAACGTGCAGCACAATCAATGTCGGATGTTTTTTCCAGTACAGTCTTGTGGAAAAATGATTATATTACATTATATGTATGTGTATTACTGTATGTGTTTGTGTAAGCAAGGGGGGTCAGTGACTGTTTTTTATTGGCCCGCAGCACATTCTAAAAATATAATTAACCCAGAAAACTAGAAAAAAGAAAAAAAACGCAACCATGGACAAAATCTGCAGTTGTTTTACAAAAATAAAGGCAAAATATTAAGAGACAAAGGTTGTGCTCTGGCAAGAAAAAAGTGTTATTTTTACAGGAATTATGTCTTATTGTATTAAGTTGAAATATTAATTTCAATAAAAAAAATAATATATAAATATAATTATTAGTTTTTTTATTTAAACAAATTTCACATTTTATTTGAAGTATTACTTCTTTTTTAAATTGTAATATTGTGAAAAACAAACAAAATAATGACTCGAGTTGTAATTGTTGGAAAATTAGGTTGTGGAAATATTTCTAAATGTTCCGAGAAATAAAGTCTAAAATATTAGAGCAATAAAGTTATGATTACGAGAAAAAAAATGACAAGAAGAAAGTTGAAATAATTGCAAAATGTTTAAAAAAAAACCATGCAGAAATGAAAAAAAATAGAAGTCTTTTTACGACAGACAATATATTTTTAAAAGTCTCACTTTAACGAGAATAAACTCGTCATATTATGAGAAAAGGAGAAATGAGAAAAAAAAACTTTCAAAAACAAAATAATGAATCGAGTTATCTTTAAAAAAAAAAAAAGGCTGTGGAAAAAGTCACAAATATTACAGCAATAAAGTCATTTTTGGAAATGTAGGTTGCGGGAAAATGTCTAATGATATGAGAATAAAGTCAACATGTAGGAATAAAGTTTCAATAGTTGGAAAATGAAACAACAAAACCCCATCAATCATTTTTAAAATATGAAGAGAAAAACGTTTTCATGAGAATGAACTCATAATATTCCTTTTTGGACGTGGAACTGTGAATCGTTGTACTCTGTCATGCATTCCATGTCACTAACAAGAACAGTCACTTATGCTTGCGTTGCATCTCACGAGCCCAGCAAGCTCTCCAGAACTTTTCTACTTTCAACATCATGCCATTCTACTTCCCGAAGCAGTTAGGATACGTTCATACTTCCAAACACCAATCTGATGTGTTTTTCTTGTAGCAGGCTCACAAGGACTGAGGCATCACCTCCTCTATTTAGCAGGATGTAGATAACCAGGAGGCCCATTGTCTACGAGGATGCGGCGGAGAACTTCTGGCAGCTGGTGCCCCCCCCCGCCCCCTCCAGCCCCTTATCTTGCCATGTCCAGCCAATAAATCAATATCAAATCTAAGGTACAGGAAGCCAGATGGTCCTCCCCTACAAGTCTGCAAGCTGGACCGGGCCGCTCTCTTCTGGGCTACTGTAGCGCCGGTGCGTGGCGCTGGGCCTCCCTTTGAAGGCATACACATTCAACAAGCGGCTCAATGAATGACTAAAGGGAACAAATAAGCTATTACGACTCTGTTTGTGTTTCCATCCACATCAAAGGTCGCCCCGGCCTGTTTGATATGCGGCCCCCACACCTCGGTACAGGTAGAGTCCATTGACAAGGACGGAGGGTCACGCCCTCGCTGCAAGGTGGCTGACCCGGACGGGGGGTCTGCTTGTGACGTCTTGTGGATAAGATGCTGCACATGACGGGTATGACGGGGTGGTGGTGCTGGTGGAGGCCTGGGGTCGGGTTAAACAGTAGTTGGATTGAATGGCTGTTCGCAGGCCAGTGTGAAATGCCAGCTCTATTGCAAAGTGTGTGCGTGTGTGTATGGGGGGGGGGCCTGGCCTTTGTGTGGCCCCCGCTCTTAAAGCTCTTATTTAGAGCACGCACCCATTGTTAGAGGCCGAGCAGCCAGCCCCTCTCAGACTCTCCTTTGACCTGCTTTGTCTCCACCAGCGTGACCATTTCCTTCATCCGGGTCAGGGCAGGGTCGTGACTTTGGACACCAGTCTCGCCTCGCCTGTCTGCCAGACAAATGCGCCGTGGTCGCATGTCGGCGTGAGGAATGAGTTTCCATCCACGGTACGCGAGATGTTTAGCGTATCCCGTCGGGCAAATTCGACAGCCAAAGCAATCAGCTTCCCACGGCGAGGTCAGCCCAAAAGGCTGCACTTCATCCAAAGTCTAGCTATCAAATGTCGATACTTCCGATACCAGCTCTCACATTAAAATATCCACACTTTCCATGCGTCAGACATTGTTGAAACGATGAGCGAGCCATCCATCTTAATCATTTATTTAAATGATTGATTTGATATGATTTATCCTCTCTTTTCTCTCTTTATTTGAAGGATTTGACTTATTTTCCCCTTCTAATTCATGAAAATACCAATTTTCACATATTTGATATAAAAAGTTATATTTTTTCTCATCAGAGAATCATACATGTATACATTTATATATAAATGAATGAAGATGCGGAGGTTCTCTTTGGGTGTGACCGGGATGGACAGGATCAGGAATGAGTACATCAGAGGGACAGCCCTGAAGGGATAAGCCCAAAGGAAAAGACAATGTATTTAAATATAAATGTATTATCCATCCAGCCATCATTTTCTATGCCGCTTATCCTCATTACGGTTGCAGGGATATGCTGGAGCCTAAATCTACTACATACTGTATATGTTTTTTGTAAATATGATTTTATCCTCTGTTTTTCTCTTGTTGTATATTAGCTTGGATATATTGTCAATCACCCCACCACATCAATATTCTTCTGGATTTCAAATAAATTAATTATAGTAAAATAACCTTAATCGTAAATAAGGGTTTTAATAACAATAGAATATAAAAATATACAGTATATTATTTGATACTAAATAATAGTATTATGTAATAATAATATGAATAATTTGTTTTGTTTTATTCATTAGTTTTTTGTTTTTCAATTGTCATTTGTTTTATTCAATTGGCCAATTGCACAGCCTTAAGAGTGTGCATACCATGAATGCTGGTTCTTGTTAGTTTTCTGAGAATCTACTGCACTTACTGGTAACTTGTTTGCCATGTAGCAATAAAAATATACTAATATCAGTGATTCATCTGGTTAGTCACATTGGACTGCTATTATTTTCAACACTACTGTATGTGCCCAGCCATTGGCGGGCGACCAGGTCAGGGGGTACCCCAAAGTCAGCTGGGATAGGCTCCAGCATAACCCCACAACGCTAGTCAGGGTAAACAGCATGGAAAATGGATGGATGGAACATTGAACCCTACTTTGCGGAAATTCCCTTACCACAGTTGGGTCCGTGACCACTTCACTGCGATAAACGAGGGACAACTGTATTGATTCCACATGGGGTAGAATCATGAGTAGCAAAACTGAGGTATGTACCGAACCGTGATCATGGCGTACCGTTACAGACTGTTACTCACCCCATACAGTGTTTGCTCGTCGTAGGAATAACAGCCAGGTAGCTCACCTCTCTTGCCACTTTATCCAAGTAGCTGTAATAGTGATGCAAGATGGAGACCCCTGGGTTTTTATTTGGTGATGCCCCCCAAAAGTCTACTCATAACTGCCTTTTGAATGTCCCACAGTCAGCAGACAGACAACTGGAAGCGCAATGCATCCCCCATTGGGACGCGTGCAAGTGCAAGCCATTTGAAGAATGACAGCTTCTGTTCTGCAAAGCTGACGTAACCTCCCTGTTGTGCCTGTACGCAGTCCGAGTTATGCAAGAAGAAGAAGAAGACGAAGCCGCGGACGGCACCCTCCTCCTCCTCCCCAGGCTGGACATGCCTTATCACGGCCTGGCCATCGCACTGATAAGAAGAGGAAAGGCCAAAGGGCCATAAGGAACCGTGTGCACGGCTCAGGTCAACAGTGTGAGGAGGCTGGACTCAAGGGGGACAAGAATATTATCTGATAAGCATCAGCCGCCTCTTTTGATGTCGGAGGAGCTGATCCCGGGCTACAGGGTTTCATGCTGGGTAGACGAGCAGAACGACACGGCAGGTACAAACAAGCAAGCCCTTGAAGATAATCTGGGCCTCAGCAATTTTGCAGAGAGCACACTGGCGGGCTTTTTGTCTTTGCAACTTCACACTAAAATCCTTAGCACCCTTGGCGCAACTCACTCTCTTCTCTCGTGGCCAAAAATTACTAATAGGACTGGCTGAGGTTCGCTACTTGAAGGGGTTCGCTGTGTGTTCTTTGTAAAGCGCAGTGTTGCTGAACAAAGCCAGTCATTACCACACAGACCAGGGCCTTCAGTCCTGAGGGATGCCCCCCTGCAACAAATCCACACGGCCGGTTGCTGTTTGACGCCCCTGCACAACCCCAAGGTTACATTTTTTAATAAAAATGTAACCTGTATCGATCATAAATAATGTTGCTACAGAACGTCAACTTCCCAGGGCTGACGTCATCAAGCGTTCTTCCTGATTTCCGTTTGACTTCTTTTTGCACCTGTAGGCCTTTTTGAATGTTACATTTTCCCAGCATTCACACCCATTTTATATACCCGTTAACAAAAACCAAAGTTAAGACTAATTAGTTTATTGTTTTTCTGCGACTCATAAATGTTTCATTTATTTTTACACTGGTATGATTCGTAAGAATGTTACATTTTCCAGGCGCCCACACTCATTTCATGTACTCCTTAGCCGGTAATAAAAACCAAAGCCCAGACTAATTACTTTATTGTTATATGTGACTAATAAAACACTTGTATGACAGTTAATAATGTAACATAATGGGTGTATATACATACATACATACATACTGTACATACCGTACTTTTTCCCTCTCACTCCCATTTCTTCTTTCTGCATTTTGAAGCTCCACTTCAACCTCCTTAAGATCCAACAGTACAAAATGTACATTCTTGACATTTTTCAAGGTGTCTTAACATTTTGATCAGGAGTGTAAGGACTTGGCTGGGCAGCTTTTGGCACATACTGTATTACGTAACGTAAAATACCATCTGCTGGGTTGAATTTAATTACTATTCTGGTGTGTTTACCATCTCTGCTTTGTTAAAAAGGTTTATTTATCAGATTTTTGCAGTCATTTCAACACTGGTGCATGTCTTAGCATTTGAGCTCCAGTAAAGCGAACCGCCCCAGAGAGACCCATCCCAGTCCATAAACGCACCCTTATAGTTTCTACTCGGAAGAGGAAATAAAAATCCCCTGGACGCCACAATCAGCCGTCCTTACGAGGCAAAGTGACCACATGATGCGCTCTCATAAGTCACTGATTAAAAGCCATCATGTGGAGGCCAGACAGGGCCTTAGGGGTGTGGAGTGGAGTTGGGGGGGTGTTGCAGGAACAAGCTGTGGCCTGATCCGAATGCCTTGCTTGTCCTCCCCAGGGCACGATGCTCTGCTCTTCTTTTTTTTTCTCCACTGTAGCGGCCAGAGGGGCGGGAGCAAGGAGGCGGGGTGGATGACGAGATGGAGCGTCCTTGGTTTCCCCTTAGCAACAGTTGACCAAAACAGCAGATGCTCACCTTATAAAACCAACGCCCGCCTTAATTATTACTTCTTGAGATGCTTCACCCCCCTGTAGGCTTCCTTATTATTACTTTTATGTATGGTTGGAGAATATTTGAAAAAGGGAAACGCACAAGAGCGACAGTTTGAGACTGGAACAGATCATTTCCATTTCCATGATTTATGGAGGAAAAACTGCAAATCAAAAAAGGAGGTCAACCAGTATCCCGAAACCGATTGGTTTGGTTCCAAAGTAAAAGATGTTTGTAATATTTTGCATATTTCATTTGACATGACTACTTTAGAAAACCAATTGGGAATGACACTACAAAGCAATGCAGAGACGATGTTTTCATTGCGAATAAGGCTAAGAAGAATAATAAGAAGCTATCAATACCAAACACAAAAATGTACATTTTGCACTGTTGGATCTTAGGGGGGCTCTAAGTAGCACAGATTTATCATACATGTGTAAAAATAAGCTAAACACTGCTATCAGTCTTAAGTTGGATTTTTGTTTTTTACGTATGCACATACCCTGAATAGTGGCATATAATTAGTGTGGATGTTCAAAAGTCTTATTATCCATTTAAAAAAAGCTAGTTTTTTTTTTAACTGGGTAAGGAATAAATACAAAGAGTGTACACTGGGAAAACCTAACATTCCTACTAGTTGTACACAATAAGTAAAACAATGTCACGGGCCACATAAAAACTATCAAATAACTTAGTTTTAGCTTTGATTTTTATTACCGGTTCAAGAGTTTATAAAATGAGTGTGGGCACTTACAAGTATAAAAATTAGTAAAACACTGTTATGAGTCACTTATAAACGATAAAATAATCAGTCTAAGCTTCTTTTTTTTATGACTGGTTAAGGAGTACTGTGTATAAAATGAATGTGTACACTCGGAAAATTAGATAGTCTTACAAGCCTAAAGATAAGTGAAAAAGTTATGAGTGACATAAAAATAAAGTAATCAGTCTTACCTTAGATTTTTACTACCACTTAAGGAGTATATAAAACGATTGTCGACACTTGGAAAATGTAACATTCTCATAAGTCATACAAGTGTATAAATAAACAATACACATAAAAACTAAAAAAAGAATCAGTCTAAGCTTTGATTTGTATTACCAGTTAAGGAGTAGATGATCGTGGACACTCAGATCATGTAAGTAAAAGTGTGTAATAAAGTGTATATATATTTATATTTTTTTATTCGGTGCAAAATATCCGTTTCTCAACCGCTCTTGACATTTCGATCCGGAGTGTATAGACGACCACCAGGCTGATCACTGAGTGCCATTCCGGCTAGAGATTGTGTGCGACAGCTGCCAGGGCGACAATTCGGTATGAAAACAAAGCGTATGGACGTTTTAATCCCAAAATAGTTATCAGGGTCAACGCGCTTTTTTTGCTCCCCAAGAGTGCGCACAAAGACAGAAAGAGATGTGCTGCGCAGAAAGCAACAGAGACGCCCAATAAGACGTCTTGATTATTAGCCGAGGCGCATCAAAGGCGGGCCTGGATTGAGAGTGCAGCTGCCCCCGTTGGTGTGACTTTCTCTCCTCTCCTCTCTGCAGAGGAACTGGTTTGTGTCGAGGATGTTTACCGATCCCAGGAAAGACAAACAACGTCTGTCTTGTTTGGAGGGTACATACACCGGGGGGCCGCGAGCAACGGCCAGGATGTGGCGCATTGTTAGCTTCGTGTTTATCTTGTCTCCCTCCTTTCGCCCCACTTCCAAGTTTCCCACCTGTGGATGACCAAATCCAATGCTGTGAAAGCACACTTTTGCCAAACGCAAAGACGCGCTCGTGTGCTGAAAGCGCCACATCACCACCAGAGTAGAAGACATTCCACCCATGATGACCCAACAGGGCGATTGTCTGCACTTTCAATGCAATCACATCACTCCACTGCACTTCACAACAACTGAGCTGATACCACAATGGAACACCAGGAGGCAGCCTTTCTCAACTTTGCTGTGACCCGCTCTAGCGCATACAGTACCGCACATTTACTGTACACCACTTCCACAACATCAGTTGTCTGAATATGTTTTTTACATTCATGCATATGATTATATTGATCATGAAAATGGATGTGGCTTAACTTCCCACGGCTGATATCATGCAGCGTTATTCATCTTTTTTGTGTTTCACTTATTTTCACAATTGTATGACTTGTAAGAATGTTACATTTTCCGAGTGTCCACACTCATTTAATTTACTCCTTATCATGCATTAAAAATCTAAAACTGATTCTTTTATTGTTTCTATGTGACTTGCAATTGTGTTTCACTTGCAGTATTTTTACACTTGACTTGTAGCAATGCTACATTCATCTATTTTACATATTCCATATCCGGCAGTAAAAAATCAAGGCAAAGACTGATAATTTTATTGTTGTTATGTGACTCATAACACTTATTCTTAAACTTGTATGACTTGTAAGAATGTTACATTTTCAGAACGTCCACGCTCACTTTATACAGTATATTCTATGTCTGGTAATAAAAATCACAGCTACGACTGATTATTTTGTATTTATGTTCCCAACAACAGTGTCTCACTTATTTTTACACTTGCATGACTTGTAAGAACGTTACATTCTCCAAGCATGCGCACTCATTTCATATACTTCTTAGATGCAAGGAGTATCCACACTATTTCTATGTACTAATGTAACATTTTTGTCTATCATCATCAGGCAATAAACATCAAAGTTAAGCTGAAATTGTATTTCTATGCAAATAACCGTAGTGTTTTATTTCAATGTGACTGAAGAAGAATTAGTGGTGTACCAAACATGGTTAATGACAGTTATATACGTGTTGGTACTTGTTGGTCAAAAAAGAAGAGTAGACATCTGATCAAGCCTGCAAGGGAAACAGATACTTTTTTGGGGGGATGGGATGGGATGGGATGGGATTGCAGGGGCATGTGCCAGTTAAAAGGGCCATGACACATGAACGGTGTCAAGCATGGTACCCCCTGCAGGATGGAAGGGAAGTCCTTGTGCCATAAAAGCTCTCTGTGAAAGCACTGTGCCCCCCCCACCCGCCCCACTACCACGATTTACAGCCAGGGAAGTAAAGATCTGAAACAAAGCGACATTTGCTATGATTTGGAATCTTTGGACTCCGATTCTATTCTATTAGAACTGTATTTTTAAAAATCCAATTTTAAAAAGCTAATCATGCTGTCAGAACCGTGAGTTTATTATTGTGGTGGTCACTTACGGTGCTGCAGAGCATCATATTGACATCCTCCTCATTTTAAAACAAGCCTTTTTTTAAATGGTTCCGTATATTTACACGATGATGAATGTTGGAGTACTGCAGTTTTCTCATAGTGAAAAATGAAAGGGTTTGCTATTTTGTAAAGCAACACATGTAGATAGGCTGGGTATATATTTACACAGTACATAGTTATACAATATACAATATACTGTAGGTGAAAAAGCCCAATAACAAATTCACTCTTTGCTCCTTTTTCCCTCATTTTGTGTTTTTTTTTATTCAAAAATGTTAAAAATATGTCAGTGTTCTTCATAAATAACCTTTGTAAATGTTCTTCTGTTATGTATTATATTATGTCTATATTGCCATAATATCTCATATATCCCTATATTCCCATAACCTAATTTCCCAAAAATTACAACTTTATTTGTTGGGTTGTTTTTTAAACATATTTTTTCTTTCAACTCAATGCTACAAATAATATTTTAGTTTATTTTGAGTCACTGGAGTATGACTTTTTTCTCTTAATATTTTCACTTAATTCTTGTAAAATTACAGCAATTTTTCCCTTCTATTTTGACTTTCTTCTTGACTTTATCCCCACAATATTTTGAATTTATTCACATAGCATTTCCCACCAACCAATTTTTCCAAAAATGAAAACTTTATTTGTTGTTTTGTCTTTCTTTACTAGGTATTTTAGCTTTACACTCCTAAAATGTTAATTTCCTGATATTACTATGATATAGTCATAAAATTACATTTTCCTGTTACATGACTACTGTTTCCTTTTATTCTTAACATCTTTTAATCTTTAACATTACAGCTGTTTGTCTCTTTTTCCCATTTATTTCAGCTTTCTTCCTGTGAATTTTCCTCTTATAATCATGACTTTATTCCTGTAATATAATGTTCTCCGTTCAAAATAATTTTCAAAAAAAAGGTTCTCTTTGGGTGTGACCAGAATGGACAGGATCTGTAATGAGTTTATAACATGGCATTCTTGGAGAGCTGCTTGAAACCTAAATTTCTCTTGGAGATTAATAAAGTATCTATCTATCAGAGGGACAGCACATGTTAAAGGTGTTGGAGATAAAGTCAAAGAGGCCAGACTGAGCTGGTTCGAACATGTCCAGAGCACAGATAGTGACTATATTGGTAGAAGGATGCTGGGTTTTGAACAGCCAGGCAGGAGGCCTAGAGGAAGAAATAACAACCAGTATGACAGACAGATAACAAGCCACGGCCCAGTGGTTGGAGACCACTTGGTTTGTCATCAGTCCCTCGAAAAACGGAACTGTCCCGTATTTACAAAGAAAAGTACACGTCCCGTATTGAGCTGAAAAGGGACGGAATTTGTCCCGGATTTCTGTGAAAAATAAATAAAATAGTAAAATAATCAATGCCGGTGTGTCAATCCTTCACCTATCAAACTCAATGCCGTTCAACTTTTCAGCCATCTTTGTTTACTTTCTTCGCCTTGGCCATCAGTCTGCAGATAGCTGGCAAGCTGCAGTTGGCCGCCTTGTTCTGGTCTTCAGACTTCAAATGAGTCTTTAAAAAAAAAAAAAAAAAAGAAGTTATCCGGTTTGTTTAAAACTCGTTATTGTTCAACGGGGAAGCTACATGAGGCTAACTTCGAGGCAGTAGTGCTAGCTCTCTTTTTTCGCCATATATACAGTACACAAAGCCTTTTCCTCCATTTATTCTATGCCGCTTATCCTCATTAGGGTCGCAGGGTTCGCTGGAGCCTATCCCAGCTGACCTCGAGCGGTACACCCTGGACTGGTCGCCAGTTAATCGCAGGGAAGACAAGCATTCACACTCACATTCATACCAATGGCCAATTTAGAGTGGCCAATGAAGCTAACATGCATGTTTTTGGAATGTTGGAGGAAAGCGGAGTACGCGGAGAAAACCCACACACGCACGGGGAGAACATGCAAACTCCACACAGAGATGCCCAACGGAGATTCGAACCCTGATCTCCCAAACTTAAAGCTCACAAATATGATATGTTATCATCAATTGATGATGTCATCAGTTGTCATCAATGTACCAGTTACTGCATGCACACAGCATGGATATGAATCCATAAATCCTTGTTGAAGCTTTTTTAGAGGGATTTACAGGCAAAATAGGTGAATCCAATTACACGCATTGTTAGCTTCCTCCTGCTCACTCTTTTTCTCGTTTTAGAATGCACGGAAAAGGGAAAGATGTGCGTTTATGCTTCACACAAGGACTGTGGTCGAACATTTTTGGAAAAGTGCACTTTTCCTTTTCCATTTATTTCATTCTGTTAATTGTGTTATTTTTCACAAAAAATGTATTCCTATCAATGAATATATTTGTTTCCCATGTAACAATGCGTCCAGTTAAATTCAGGTTGAATAGCACGAAAAACAGAAATCTAGGTGTCCCTAAATAATGAATATGAAAATAATGTGTTTCTGTCTTATTGTATTGTACAGAACCCCCGAGGGGACATGGAGAGGGAAAAAAACGATGAGTAAAAAAAAAAGACAACACACATTTTTAAGTTTTGCAAGAGCTTGCAAAACTTTCGCATTTTCTCGCAAAACTCTGGACACACTTCCGTAAGTAAACAGTTATAATCGAACCCCAACTAATGTTTCAACGCAAACATCCGGTCTGAGCGTGGAAGCAGTGGAAGTTTTCAGTTTTAGTCACATGTGGAAATATAAAGAGAATCAGTAACAGAAAAATATATAAATGTAGTCATATTCTTTTTCTATTTTGTCATTGCTTTTTCTGTATTGTCTTGGTTTCTTCCACTTAGATTTGGCTTTTTTTCTCTCTTGTCTCTGCCTTTTCCATTTGCTGTTTCTCATTGCATTTACCGGACGCCTCAAGATGGCGACAAAAAGCAGAGGCAACAGTCCGGGTAACTAATCCCATCCAGGCTGTGTTAGGCGCTTGTCTCAGCAGCTTCCTGTAGGACGTTTGTGCAAAGTATGTGCATGGTGGCCTGGCAGTGATGTTACCTCCTGTCTGTGACATTTCTTCCAGTCACCCGCGCTAGGAGCTACATTTAAACATAGCTACTACATAGCCACTGCAAGCAGGAATCGTGCGATCAGGTGACTTGCTGTGGGCGGGGCCTTCTATTGCCTTTGCTTTTTGTCGGCATCTTGAGCCATCTGGTAAAGGCATCGAGAAAAAGCTAATGGAAAAGACTACAAAAAAACAGGGAAAGAAATGAGAAATGGGAAAAGAATATGACTACATGTGTATTTCTTTGTATTATTGAGTCTATTTATACTTCCACATGTGTTCCTTTGTAGTTTTGGCACTCCTGTTATTCTATATACAATGATCTCAATGTAAACACTTTTGCCATTTCTTAACCCATGATTTTTGTGCAGAGAGCGTGTAAACAAAGACTCCATGTTGTTCATGCACCTGCCCTGAGTTAGCTTGTTTGCTAACCTCGTGGAAGCCACCCCTCCCCCTCCTCCCTCTACCCCTCCCCTTCCCGCTCCAGCAGGTGGAAGAACTACACCTGAGGCAACAACAACAACATTTCGCCGACGAAGACATAAAATGGCAAGAAAGTCACCAGGAAGACGTGGATATTTGCTTCTCTGTCGAGTCGTCTGACGTCGGCCCTCAACCTACAAAAGTCTTTTACACGCGCAAAAAACAACAACAGGTTAGCTACTTCCGGGACGACCAGAAAAAGTCACAGGTAAGACGAGTTTCGGTCTAACTTCAACACCGAAAGTGCAGGAGAAATGTTTTCGGAGCACATCGCTCGGCACAAACACGACGGCCATGGTGTCGAGCGGAGTGTGCGCGTGAAGGTTAGTTGACGCGGGAGTGTAGAAATGGAAGGCATAGATTTGTTTCGGCCTCATTCGGACGCGAGTGGGATCCGGCCCGGGTGACAAAGGCCTGCGTTGACATGGAGACGGTGAGTTATTTATGAGGTGGGCTATAAACAAGCCGGGGTGTCATAAACGTCCGAGCTCGGCAACTCCACATGGAAAGTACCACCGCGGCCGCCGCCATTGTGCGTTTATTGCTTCTGGAAATGGGCGCCTTATGGCTCGACCGCATTTCAGAAATACTAATGCGAGTATTATCAATCACAAGGGGCGCTAATGGCTTTCATTACAAACGGCGGTGTTTACCGTATGTGGACGTGGCTGCTGCTTGCTGTGATGTCATCAGTCTCTTGGTGGGAGTCGATTCCAGGGCCTCGTGATACCCGGTTGAAGAGCCGGTTCAAAAACCATATGTTTTCAAAACGGAGCGATTCATCCGTACGGTGTGCAAATCATACAATACGATTCATTTGTTGATGTAGACATGAATCAAGAGGCTATAAAAAAAAAACAACCAAGAAACTAATCCTAAAAGTGTCATAGGGATGTCTCGATCCCGGTTAGAGCAAGCGTTTGGAGTCAAGTCGAATAAGAAACAAGCGAGTGGATGTCGCTAGTGACGGGGAAGCATTCAGCCGCCATTACAATACTTTTAGAGTAGGACTAATCATTTGACACGCTAATACATCCATTTGTGGTGTGATTTAGAACAACCAGTGGTTAAGGCGGAACCTCCAGTGCAAGCTCCCGACACCATGACAGACGAGTCCGGGCACAGCGAGGAAAGTCGACCGCTGTAGCCGTGAACCGACTATCCAACGTCCGGCGAAAAACTAACTTATCCACAGTACTCCACGGACATGTCTGCAAGGTGGTGTTGAGTTTTCTCCTTCATCCGGGTGACGGGAGTCGAGTGGCAACCACCTTTGAGGCACATTTACCACACCTACCATGTTGAACGTGGATCACAATCCCGGCAATCGGCTCGGCCCGATCTCGTGGCGGGAGCCCATCTTTTCCGATCTTCCAAATACAGCTGATCCTGAAGATCGGATCGGGATAATCCTAGTATTTTCAAAAGAGCACATGATATCCCCAAGTAGGAGGCCTAAACCACCGGGCGGCGGGAAATGTTCTGGTGCAATTATAAACAAACAAAAACAACCACTTATAAATACAAAATAACTTGTAAACAACCACATCAAAATTTATGTCATTAGATATCAACTTTGGAAATATGTGCAATTATTTTATTTTGAAAATAATATACAGCGAGAAATCCCAGTTTGTTCATGTTTGATGCGAGCGGTGACTTGTCCCACTTTGTTGGACAGTCCTTGAACTCACCGTGTAGCTTTGTACCATGCTGTACTACTATACTGTATTTTCACCCTTTTTCCGTCACCTCATTTTTGCTCCCAAATGCTGATACCACGTGGGAATGCGTTAAGGTAAGATTTGATGACATTATTGAGTGCTAGTTTGCATGTTAGTTCAGTACACAACCTCTCTAAAAAAAAAAACGTCCATGCCGGTACTGGCGGCCCTACTTTTAATTTATTACATCATAAATAAGATCAGTTCGATGGCTCTAACGTACTGTATGTCCCGGTGACGAGCTTGTTATCCTACACAAAATTGGATTGAATGTTTGATTGAATGTGAAGTTCCGCATTGGTACGGCCCACAAGGTGTGTAGCACCTCAGCCTCACAGTCTGGAGATCCGATCCAGCTTCAGGTGGGAGTTCTCTCCAAAGTGTGGAGTTTGCATGTCCGCTCTTGTGCTTGTGTGGGTTTTTGCTCTGGCTTCCGCCCACATTCTGTGATTCTAATCACTAATGTCACAACAATTCAACAGATGCTTGGTATCAAACGACAGGAAGTCCTCAGTCTACAAAGAAGTTTTGTTCCTACAACGGTGTTGTAATTTGAGTCTTCATAGTTGGCTCTAACCCAACCTTTTTTAATGTTAATATGGGTCGCTCATTAAAAGGATAGCCAAATGGTTACTATAATAGTGAAATATTTTTGTAGTTACGGCATAGATTGTGTTCCTACACGCCCAAGACATAGGAAAGAAAGAGATCTGCTGTTCCAGGTAAGATCTAGCCATACTTGAACAGATGCAGGTAGAGGTGTACTCGCTCATCCCTACATACATGCACTGCTACATGCCCTATAAAGGCAGCATCTATGACATCGCGTTGTCATGGTGTAGGATAAGACACACCACACCACTAATAAGGCTGCAGTGGTGGAGCCGGATTGGTTAACCCACGTTGAAGCATTAGGACCGCAGGAGTTATAAGAAGCACTGCGACAGACGGCGCGTTTTTCACATTGACATTGCTGCATGCATGGCTTTGTTCGTTAACTCATGCTAAACTGACACGTTCAAGTTGTCGCACCTGCTGAATTTTCCATTCTCCATCGACAAAAAAGCTTATCCTGTCACATGATTACAAGGCATTTGCGTGTTCAAAGGTCACATAACATGCTATTTTTCAACAATTTTAAATTGGTCTCAGGTCTTACAATAGGGAAGTGGTTCCCAAACTTTTTTTGCCGCACCCCCCATTTGGAGATAAAATTATTTTCAGCCACCCACCACAACGCCCCCATCCACCAACCCCAACAGATCCCCCACAATCGTACGCTGCGAATATAAAAGTTGACCATTCATCCATCCATTTTCTTGCGCTTATCCGAGGTCGGGTAGCGGGGGCAGCAACCTAAGCAGGGAAGCCCAGAGGTCCTTCTCCCCGGCCATTTCGTCTAGCTCTTCCCAGTGGATGCCAAGGCGCTCCCAGGCCAGCTGAGAGACATAGTCTCTCCAACGTGTCCTGGGTTTTCCCCGAGGCCTCCTACCGGTTGGACGTGCTCTGAACACTTCCCCAGGAAGGCGTTGGGGAGGTATCCTAACCAGATGCCCGAGCCACCTCCTCTGACTCCTCTCAATGCGGAGGAGCAGCGGTTCTACTCCGAGTGTCTCCCGGATGTCAGTGCTTCTCACCCTATCTCTAAGGGAGAGCCCAGCCACCCTCCGGAGAAAACTCATTTTGGCCGCTTGTACCCGCGATCTTGTCTTTTCTGTCACTACCCAAAGCTCCTGACCATAGGTGAGGGTAGGAACGTAGATCCACCGGTAAATAGGAGCTTTGCCGTTCGGCTCAGCTCTCTTTTCACCACGACAGACCTGTGCAGAGTCCGCATCACTGCAGAGGCTGCACCAATCCGCCTGTCCATCTCACGTTCCATCCTTCCATCACTCGTGAACAAGACCCCGAGGTACTTAAACTCTTCCACTTGAGGCAGAACCTCGTCCCTGACCCGGAGATGGCACTCCACCCTTTCCCGGGCGAGAACCATGGACTCGGACTTGGAGGTGCTGATTCTCATTCCAGCTGCGAGTTGAAGGTCACTGCTCGATGAAGCCAACAGGACCACATCAGCAGAGATCGAATCCTGTGGCCACCAAACTGAAACCCCTCAACGCCCTGGCTGCGCCTAGAAATTCTGTCCATGAAAGTAATGAACAGAATCGGTGACAAAGGGCAGCTCTGGCGGAGTCCAACCCTTACTGAAAACGTGTCCGACTTATTGCCGGCAATGCGAACCGAACTCTGACACCGGTCATACAGGGAACGGACCGCCTGGATTAGGTGGTCCGATACCCCATATTCCCAGAGCACTCCCCACAGTATTCCCCGAGGAACACGGTCGAATGCCTTCTCCAAGTCCACAAAACACATGTAGACTGGTTCGGCAAACTCCCATGCACCCTCAAGGACCCTACCGAGAGTGTAGAGTTGGTCCACAGTTCCACGACCTGGACGAAAACCACACTGCTCCTCCTGAATCCGAAATTTTGACTATCCGGCGGATCCTCCTCTCCAGAACCCCAGAATAGACCTTACCGGGAAGTCTGAGGAGTGTGATACCACGATAGTTAGAACACACCCTCTGATCCCCCTTCTTGAAAAGCGGGACCACCACCTCGGTCTGCCAGTCCCGGGGCACCGACCCCGACGTCAATGCAAAGCTGCAGAGTCGTGTCAACCAAGACACGCCGACAGCATCCAGGACCTTAAGGAACTCCGGGTGGGGGTCACCAGGTGGGGATCAGTTGACAGCTCCGCCCCTCTCCTCACTCGAGTGTCCAAAACATCTGGCCGCAAGTCCGACGACACAACTACAAAGTCAATCAGCCAACACACCCTAGTTCAACAATGCCGAACAGTGAGTGTAACATGGCTAGTTAAACAATGCCGAACAGTGAGTTATTTTCTTTAATATTAACAAACAAATGGCAAAATAGCCCAGAAATATTTTGAAGTTCATGTGTCAAAGCAGCTCACTTGCATATAGACTTCCGTGAGTCACTTTTAGCAATATTGTGTGTGGAATAGGCTGTTCACGTTTAATGAAATGTCACATTTTGTTACAGTTTGGTTGAGACAGATGCACAGAGTGAATTCTCTTGTCATTCGTCATTCATCATCATCTCTTGTCATTCATTTAAAGCAGGTAAAAAACAGAGAAGGCCTGAGTGACAGGAGTCATTGTGTGCGTCTACCAATCAGATGTTTTGTGCTTGCATTTAGTCAACCAGCTTACTTTACCTGTGAAAGAGCAACATCAGCACGCTTTTCTCCACTTTGTCCAGTTAAACCAGCTCACCGCCGCATTCCTTATGCTTGTACAGCACACAAGTATTCTTTCACACACACACATGCACGCCCAGACATTATCCTGACAGCGTGCAAGGGAGGCAGGGCTCTGGTTTCATTCAGGCTGGAGGCAGCTGCTAGGTTAGAGTCTCGTGTTTGCGTGCTTTTGCTGCTCGCCGCTCCACGTCGGAGATGTCGTCTGTGGTGAGTACCATACACAGATAATAGCACTAAACACAGGCAGCTTGTTTTTCTAGACTGTTGTCCTGTTCAGAGAGACACCCCAAGGTGGTACTTTTTCTGCCATTAGTGCAAGTCTGAACATATGTATAACAATGAGTAGCGTTGGTCGTAAAGCTCCTTTTGTTGCGATGACTTTTAGGGCAACTTTGCCATGAGATGACTGCTGTTATGATTTGCCGCTATACAAATAACATTTGAATTGAACTTAATCAGAACCTGTGCTTCTTTTGTGGTGTTTATGAGTAATCCCCTCGCAAGACACCGTACATATTGCAGTATCAGTATAGATGGCCATTGCACTCAAATCAAAATAAAAGAAATCCAAGTCTGTCCCTGTTGCAGCTACATACATCTTTAGGGAATTGTTGTCCCTAATTTCATCCAGAGCAACATTTGGGAGATCAGAGGTCACTGATGTTGGAACGGCTCTGTATCCCAATGGGCACTTTCATGCTTGAGCAGAAAAGAACCATCCCTAGGCTGCTGGAAGAATAGAACTGTCCAACATGTCTTAATAAAGGGGTGTACCCTCGGGGTTTTCAATGAAAACAATATGGTTGAGGCCTCTCTGACTCCTTGAGAAACTTTCTGGAGCTTTTTTTTGCAGTTTTTTCTGCTTACTTTTCTTTTTCATCATAGACACTAATAATCAATTAATTTGGTTAGCAGGATTTTTATTTTTCTCAAACTAACTTCTCAAACCAGTGCCTCCCGGGGGCGGCCCTACCTGACAACCAGACAGGTTGGCTCCCAGTAAGTCTGTCCTACATAGGCATGGGCCTGACCAGTTCCAAGGCATACCATGGTATGAAAAAGTAACTGTTTCAAAACCATGTGACATCATTTATCACTTTCCTTAAATGTAATATATTGTTTGTAATTATGGTCTACATTGTTCTATTTTTGAAAGCGAACGGTAAATTTGCAAAAACTACATTCCTAGTTGATGGCACCACCCATGATGAGCTAGTGCTAGACTATATGTTCAGTGTATGTGGTCTAGGAGGTCAAATGTTTGTACCAAGAATGTGTTCCTACTTGACGTCGTCCTTATGGGGGAGAATGTAAGTAGATTAGGTGCACAAAGGGAGGGAGAGCACTGTGCAAGCCGTGCAGGGGCCTACTTGACTGCCCGCTTGGTTTGTATGATCAACGATTTGACTTGTAGTCCACTCTCATTTAGCTCCTCCTGTGGCATACAGAGTGATTTTTTTTACAGCTGAAATGTGAATTCCTTTTGTCCGTCAGGAAGCCTGTTGAGAGGAAGCAGCTGCAGCTCGCTGCCATGTTGCTCTTGTTTGCTGGATTTGTCATTTCCTGTGGCCACCATGGGCAGGAATAGTTCCTGAAGCGCCTCATTACACCTCAGTGTGTCTCTCTCTCTCTTGACAGAACATGAAGATATGGACGTGATGCAGTTGGGCCTTATTTACAATTGACTGGATTTGCCTTTGAGAAGTTTAATGGCTACAACAGAAACCAAGACCGCTGGAAGCACCACCGCAGGCCTGTCATGGGCTCGGGTCTGCAAGGAGTGTGGACAGCAGCACGAGGGCCAGGAAAGCCACCTGTACGAGTACCCCGATGACGTGGACGACGAACTGGTGTGCCACATCTGCCTGCAGCCCCTCATCAGACCCATGGACACCCCCTGCGGCCACACGTATTGCTTCCACTGTCTGGGCAGCTTCTTGAAAGAGCAGGACTTTTGCCCCGTTGATCGCCAGCGGCTGCAGCTGCACCAGTGTCGCCCCTCCAGCCTGCTGGTCAGGAATCTGCTGGACAAGCTGACTGTCACATGTCCTCACTCCACAGAGTGTCAGCAGCAGATGCAACGCTGTGAACTTCAGCCTCATCTGCTCAATAGGTACCACTCCTATGGCTTGCTTGATTATTCAGTTAAAGGTTGACAGAATGCCTGGAAGAACAGGAGTGTTTGTAGTAACTATTTGCACAGAAAATCTTACATTATTAGTACACCTTCTTGATTGATGTTTTTGCAGATGCAGTAAACACATAATGAAAAACACAGTCCACTAAAAATAGCTTCAAATGAGGGAAATGTCAAAAGCTAGAATAAGCATGAAATGTTTAAACAGCGCAAAGTGCATGCGAGCGAGCTAATAGTCACGCATGTAGACCAGCGAGAGTGGAAAACGAAAGGATTTTGCCACTTTGACATTTTTTAAAGCAACACATGTAGGCATGCTAGGAAGTGTTTTAGATTTCAACTAGCAAACTGCATCTCCGCTTTGTCATTTTTTCCCCCAAATATTAAATATTTTGGAATTCCATTTTTTACATTTTACACTTTTTTTTTTTAAACCATCCTAGTGTGTGTGATTTTTGGGTTAGTTAGTAGAAGGTCAGTTAATTAAGTTCCACAAACACTTACATTTACTGATGCAATCCATCAACGTCCAATTTAGCCCAGTACTTGAGAAAAGGATGTAGCTAATGGGATGTCAGCCTCTGCACACATTGCTACAAAATTGTCAGCAAACTGTTAAGTCTGCGCTTTTGATTAAAGAAGATGTAGTCACCCATGGAATTCCAACTGCATATGTAAGACACGCTTATTTTGTTTACAGTTAGACATGGGACATCTTTTGAAGGCCAGAAGGATGTTTCATTATGGCTAACGAGAAAAAATAAACGCATTTCCATCTTTTTCCACTCAGAACCTGCACGTCGTCATCGGACATTGTGGAACACTCCTTACATTCAAGTGGCAAAACACAACACGGTGAAATATACTCATCCAGCCATTCACTTCCATTCACTGAGCGTGAACAGAAGGAAGCTAGCGGAAGTGAAGTTAGGAGGTTCTGCCGACTTTCTGGTGTTTATCGTCATTTCAACATTGGAGCGGGGGGGTTATTGTTTGTAATGAGATCCTGCCACCATTGAGCCGTCCGCCGGGTATATAATCCCGCTGACGAACATTCCTTCTCCTCACGATGACAGCATTCCAGTCACATGATTGCTATTTCGGCGAGATTCCGCTTTTAACAGTCAATTCTGCATTTATTGGCCAATTCCGTCCCCAATTTCATTAACACAGAAATCATAATGCCCTACTTCTTCTTCTTTTCCTTTCGGCTTATCCCGTTAGGGGTCGCCACAGCGAATCAATTGCCTCCATCTAACTCTGTCTTCTGTATCCTCTTCTCTTGCGCCAACTACCTTCATGTCCTCTTTCACTACATCCATAAACCTCCTCTTTGGTCTTCCTCTAGGCCTCCTGCCTGGCAATTCAAAACTCAGCATCCTTCTACCAATATATTCACTATCTCTCCTCTGGACATGTCCGAACCATCTCAGTCTGGCCTCTCTGACTTTATCTCCAAAACCTCTAACATGTGCTGTCCCTCTGATGTGCTCATTCCTGATCCTGTCCATCCTGGTCACACCCAAAGAGAACCTCAGCATCTTCATCTCTGCTACCTCCAGCTCTGCCTCCTGTCTTTTCCTCAGCGGCACTGTCTCTAAACCAAACAACATCGCTGGTCTCACCACAGTTTTGTACACCTTTCCTTTCATTTTAGCTGAAACTCTTCTATCACACATCACACCCGACACTTTTCTCCACCCATTCCAGCCTGCCTGCACACGCTTCTTCACCTCTTTTCCACACTCTCCATTGCTCTGGACTGTTGACCCTAAGTACTTAAAATCCTCCACTTTCTTTATCTCTTCTCCCTGTAACCTCACTCTTCCACTTGGGTCCCTCTCATTTACACACATGTACTCCGTCTTGCTGCGGCTGACCTTCATTCCTCTCCTTTCCAGGGCAAACCTCCACCCCTCAAGCTTCTCCTCCACCTGTTCCCTGCTCTCACTACATATCACAATGTCATCTGCAAACATCATAGTCCATGGAGATTCCTGTCTAACCTCGTCCGTCAGCCTGTCCATCACCATAGCAAACAAGAAGGGGCTCAGAGCTGATCCCTGATGTAGTCCCACCTTCACTCGGAACTCCTCTGTCACACCTGCAGCACACCTCACTACTGTCTTACAGTCCTCGTACATGTCCTGCACCGCTCTAACATACTTCTCTGCCACTCCAGACTTCCTCATACAATACCACAGTTCCTCTCTGGGCACCCTGTCATAAGCTTTCTCCAGATCTACAAAAACACAATGCAGCTCCCTCTGACCTTCCCTGTACTTCTCCATCAACATCCTCAAAGCAAATACTGCATCTGTTGTACTCTTTTTTGGCATAAAACCGTACTGCTGCTCACAAATGCTCACGTTTGCCCTTAGTCTAGCTTCAACTACTCTTTCCCATAACTTCATTGTATGGCTCATCAGCTTTATTCCTCTGTAGTTGCCACAACTCTGCACATCTCCCTTGTTCTTAAAAATGGGCACCAGCACACTTCTCCTCCATTCCTTAGGCATCTTCTCATTATCTAAGATCTTGTTAAACAACCCGGTCAGGAACTCTATTGCCACCTCTCCTAGACACTTCCATACCTCCACAGGTATATCATCAGGACCGAGTGCCTTTCCATTCTTCATCCTCTTCAATGCCCTCCTCACTTCTTCCTTACTAATCTTTGCTACTTCCTGGTCCACAACAGTCACCTCTTCTACTCTTTGTTCTCTTTCATTTTCCTCATTCATCAACTCTTCAAAGTACTCTTTCCATCTTCCCATGACACTACTGGCACCTGTCAATACCCTTCCATCCCTATCCTTCATCACCCTAACCTGCTGCACGTCCTTCCCATCTCTGTCCCTCTGCCTTGCCAACCTGTATAGATCTTTCTCTCCCTCCTTGCTGTCCAACCTAGCATACAAGTCATCATAAGCCCCTTGTTTGGCCTTTGCCACCTTTACTTTCACCTTACGCTGCATCTCTCTGTACTCCTGTCTACTCTCTTCAGTCCTCTCAGTGTCCCACTTCTTCTTAGCTAACCTCTTACTCTGTATACACTCCTGCACCTCCTCATTCCACCACCAAGTCTCCTTATCTACTTTCCTTCCAGATGACACACCAAGTACTCTCCTACCTGTCTCCCTGATCACAGTAGCTGTAGTTGTCCAGTCATCTGGAAGGACTTCCTGGCCACCCATAGCCTTTTTCAACTCCTTCCTAAAAGTCACGCAACACTCCTCCTTTTTCAGCTTCCACCATTTTGTCCTCTGCTCTGCCTTTACCCTCTTCATCCTTCTCACCACTAGAGTCAACCTACACACCACCATCCTATGCTGTCTGGCTACACTCTCACCTACCACTGCTTTGCAGTCACTGACCTCCTTCAGGTTACACCTTCTACACAAGATGTAGTCTACCTGTGTGCTCCTACCTCCACTCTTGTAGGTCACCCTATGTTCCTGTCTCTTCTGGAAGAAAGTATTCACTACAGCCATTTCCATCCTTTTTGCAAAGTCGACCACCATCTGTCCTTCAGCGTTCCTCTCCTGGATACCAAACTTGCCCATCACCTCCTCATCATCTCTGTTTCCTGCACCAACATGCCCATTGAAGTCCGCACCAATGACAACTCTCTCACTTCTAGGGATGTTCTGCATCACTTCATCCAGGTCTGACCAGAATTTCTCTTTCTCCTCCATCTTACATCCTACCTGTGGAGCATACCCACTAACAACATTGAACATCACACCTTCGATTTCTAGCTTCAGGCTCATCACTCTATCTGACACTCTTTTTACCTCCAGGACGTTGCTAGCAAACTCCTCCTTCAAAATCACCCCTACTCCATTTCTCTTCCTATCTACACCATGATAGAACAGCTTGAACCCTGCTCCTAAGCTTCTAGCCTTGCTACCGTTCCACCTGGTCTCCTGGACACACAATATGTCTACCTTCCTTCTCTGCATCATGTCAACTAATTCTCTACCTTTTCCTGTCATAGTTCCAACATTCAAAGTCCCAACTCTTAGTTCTAGACTCTTAGCATTCCTCTTCTCTCTCCTCCTACGGACACACCTTCCTCCTCTCCTTCTTCGGCCAACAGTAATCCAGTTTCCACCGGCACCCTGTCGGTGAACAGCACCGGTGGCGGGCGTTGTTAACCCGGGCCACGTCCGATCCGGTATGGAAGTCATTTGTCTGATTCGCATGTTCTGGTTTGGCAAAGTTTTACGTCGGATGCCCTTCCTGACACAACCCTCTGTATTTATCCGGGCTTGGGACCGGCACAATAAGACACTGGCTTGTGCCCCGTTGCGGCTACATTAAATCATAATGCCCAACATAGAGGTGAAAAGCCCTATTATGAGTATTAGCATCAATTTCATTTTTTTTGCTGTTATTTTTTCAGTTTTTCCATATGTCAACATAGTTTTAAATAATCGTTGTAAATTTTCCTCTCACGAACGTTTTCCCCGATTTGAATTTTCCAAAAGAATCATTGTTCTCGTAAAATTGTGTTTTTCATTGCTGCTGTTGTAATATTTCCCTAACTATATACATTTCCTTCTTGACGTTACTCCCATGATATTTTGACATTATTCCTGTAATATAACAACTTTTTTTGTAACCTAATTTTCCAAAAATTACATATTGTTGTGTTAAAAAGCTTATTTTTTCCTTCATATTTGAACACTCTGCTACAAAAATGACATTTTTCCTCGTAATGTTCTTATATATATTATAAGAGTTCACTCTTGTAACATATAAACTTTTTGTCTTGCTGCAGTACCACTATTTTTCCTCTCCATGTTTTTACTTCACGCTTGTAAAATTACAATTGTGTTGCTTTTTGGTAGTTTTTTTTTTCCCATTTCTGCTGTTGTTTTTTTTTCTTAACTATTTCAACTTTCCTCTTCACTTTACTGCCATAATATTTTGACTTTATTTACATAACATTATAACTTTCTGCTACCTAATTTACACTAATGCACTCCAAAAAAGTTTGCCTACACCTGCACTTTTTGGAGGGGAGTGTACTGGTCCCAGAGCAAGACATTGTGCACGTCAATTAGGAACACCTCCATATTATGCAGTCCTCTTAAATAATGTAGCTAATGAAGTGTCCTTTGTGTGAATGTTGTAATATAAAGTATCAAAGGTGTCCCATGCTCCATTTAGTGCGAGATCTTGAAAATTAACACAACAGTTTAGTCATACGCTTACAAATGAATGTGACCTTTGTAGCTGCCGTGGCTTCAAATTGTGTAACACCTCATGGACGCAAAGCTTCAGATCTGTAAATCAGTCGCCTTGTTATCCACACGGTCAGCGAGGTGTTTATCATGTCCGAGGTCGGCCGTGACGCAGCCTGTTGTGGTTGGCGCCCCGTCCTGCAGCAGCCTTCCATGCAAACAACAAGGAAGCAAAGTCCGGACGTGAGGAAGAATGCACTTAAATGAACTTTTATCAGGGCGTGTCTTTCGTCGCCATTGTTATGTCCACCTCACTAACAAGCCAGCGATCAGTCATCACTTTTATTCCTGCCTTCCCCCAGATGTCCTGCTTTCGGGAGACTGCGGGAGGAAGCAGAGAGGAGGAAGAGGCCCTCGTGGAATGAACTGAAGGGGCGTAAGGGCGACTACGAGTTGTCTGCTGCTGACACTAAACATTCAGAAACTCCGCCACGCAGCGCCACCAGAGACCAGCTCGATCCTGGACTCATTAACCCCGCCTATGAAGAAAGCGAGGAGGGTATGAGTCATTCGCTCGTCATTCAAAAAAAGTGGTTAGTCGGTGTGATCATGATGACAGGCCAATATTTACACAAGATGAATAGAAATTGTGCCCATCCCCCAACTGTGGAGGTTTAGGGTCATAGAAGAACTGCTGATGAGTCCTAAGTCTGGTGCAGGTGAATCATTAGTGTAGCTGCAGGAACATGCAGCCGGACAAATCTGTTCTAACCAGACACCCTTTGCCTGGAAAATTGCTGTCAGCGTCTGGAACTAAATATTAGTTTGCATGGTAGCTATAGTCACCATGCAAACTAATATAATGTTTGTTTTCAGTATAAGAGCAGTTGAGAATGAATATTTTGCATTATTTGATCTTAAGGATGTTCTAAGTAGTGAAATGGAATTTATTGCAAAGAAGCATCAAAGTGAAATAGGCTGATCATCAGCTGATCAAAAGTTTAAGACCATAGCTAAAAAAACAACAACCTTGAAATAGCTGCACAATTCTTAATGAGGTGACAAATGGGTGTGTGCATGCTTGATGCCATAGTTTCCAGGAGACTACTGTAGTGGGAATGTTGCTCCAGCTTCACGGAGGGCATCCACTGTCTGGAACTCATGTCCATTTTTCCATCCATCCCCAATTGTTCTCCATCGGATTTAGATGAGGGCACGCAGGATGGTCTAAAAGAGGCAGCTTCTGGAAGAAGCCCTTTGTGAAGTGTCGAAAAAGCCATTCATTACCACAAAGACCACGACCGTGGCCTTCAGTCACGAGGGTTGCCCCTGCCGTTTGACGCACCTGCACAACCTCAAGATCCATTGTTTCATTAATGGATCATGGTGGTGCCGTGTGGAAAGCATCTCAGGTGGGCTCTCCTTTTTATGCCAGTAACGTTGGAAACCATCAGGACCATCAAGAGAAAAGAGAGCTTTCTTCCACCTTTCAATGTCTCCAAGTTTGGTGCGCTCCTGCAAATTCCACACCGGATTTGTTTTTCCTTTTTGAAAACCTTCTCCGGCAGATGGCGTATAATGATTTTTGGAATGCACTCGGCACCAGTGACAGCCTTTGTTTGGGCACAGGATGGTCCCATGTCTTGATGGACAGCCAATGGGATCATATTTTGGGGTCTACCACTTGACTTTTTTGGCCACATGAGCCTCAGGATGTGTGAAGAAGTTAGAAATGACTTTCTTACTGCGTGCAGCCTCAGCAGCAAGGTCGCTGAGGCTGCGAGAGGTCTACAGCCTATTTCACTTTGATTGCTTTTTTCTTCGCTCCTGTTTCTGTTTTTAATATTGAAGCTCTACATAGAACCTCCTACGATCCAACAGTGCAAAATGTCCCCTGTGCGCTCCTGTTTGTTTAACTCTGTACACCACAAAATCCAACATCACCACGTTATTGACACAGCGTTATGTAACATCTTTAGTCCTGAGGACCTTTATCGCAGGTTCCAATGTAGTCATTCGATGGAAATGTGCACAAAGGGCAACTAAAATGGACTACGTTCAGTTCGCTCAACCACAGCTCCCTGGTGCCGGCAGCCCCACACCATGATGCTACCACCGGGCGAAACATAATTACAATCGTCTCTCGTTTATCGCGGTCAAGTGGTTGTTGATAGTGCTGTGCAGATCGATACTGGAATATAGATTCTTCCGATACCAGCTCTTCATGCTCTGATATCGATTCTAAAATAAAACTACTTTTGATACTTGGGTCATATGAAGTAATGTTTGTCAAAAATGTTGGCCAATTGGAACAGTGGACGAGCCATGTGTGAATTGTGAATAAGGGTTTTATTCTTAGTAGTTTGTAATAATTCATCATTTATGTTAATTCTGTTTTTATGGTACTTATTTTTGTTTTGTAGTGTCTAAAATACAATTTTCACATATTTTGACCTGTTTTTTTTTTTTTTTGGTAAAGTAGGATTCATTATCAATAATTTGAACATTTTTGTAGTTGGAGCATTGAAAACATTTTTATGACCATGTAAATATACTTTTTAACATTCAGAGCCCTGTACACATGAAATAACACCCCTATAGTCACCTTTACTTGTGTATTTGCCAATATAGTATAATGGAAAATAAGCCATCATAGACATAAATACGAGACTCACAGTTAGCATTAACAGCGTAGTTCCAGGTTGCCATTGTCACATAAATTTAATGTCACTGACACCTAGAGACCAGTGTGCAATACTACTCTACTGTCGCTGTTTATGCTGCACTTCAATGGCTTCATTAACAAGCAGAAAATATGCATTCTGAGAACACTGACACAGGAGATGCTGTCGGTTAGTCTTTGCACCGCTGCCAGTTATTCCAGACAATAATGGCTGTGTTAGCTCATTTTTAGTGGATAGTAAATCCATGCTGCTATACAAGCTGTACATGGACTACACTACAGCATTTGTGTCATTAAAGTATTGTCGTGGTGCCCTGCAGACAACACTCCACTGCGCTCCAGCCTGGTGGCTGAGTCCAACGTGGTGGAGCTCTTCAGAGAGGAGCCTGACGAAGAGCTGGGCCTGCGCATCGTGGGGGGCAAAGACACACCCCTGGGCAACATCGTCATCCAGGAGATCCTCCGCGACTCGCAAGCGGGCTGCGATGGCCGTCTGGCACCCGGCGACCACATCTTAGAGGTGAGGTGGGACGCCCTGTACTGACGTAGTGATGTGTTTGTGTCCCCAAATACTGCACATGTTTGGGGATGGGAACATTTAGATTTAGGCTATATCCACACAAAGACAGAAGGCTCATCATTTCCAAAACTTTTCCCGTAAAGATGGCGCCACATCAGAAACTATGTGCGTCCATATGAATGCACTGGAAAGGATGTAATACATATGCCTAACCTGTTAGTGGCGCTGTGACACTCTGAAAGCGGAAACACGTGACAGACCGAAAACCAAACACTGTGCATGCGCAGACGACCTGTAAACAGAAAATATGGCGGCAAGTGCGATTGGCGGAACCGGACCGACGATAAAGTGGAAGTGTTGCTTCGAGTCCCACTGGATTCTAAAACCAGAATAAAATGATGTGCTGTGTCTTCCAGCATTTGTGGTTCCTCTACAAAATGAAGAAGCAGCAGATTTTGCTGCAATAGCCACAGTAGGCTCACTAGCTTCAGCAGGACGACAGCAACAATGTACGGCGCCATTGTTGTTTCCGGGTTTGTGCGTTTGTAAAGGGGCGGAGCTATGACGCAAGCGTTTTCATAGAAGCCGGGGTGAAGCCGTAACTACGGAGCCACGAAAACCGCGAATTCAAATCTTTCCACTCTGGAACCCGGCTTCAAAAGTGTTTGTTTACAGACCCTGAAAACGCCGGCGTCGTGTGGATGATACGGCGTTTTGATAAAGTAAATCGTCTTCGTGTGGACGGGGCTATAATCATTCTTGGCTAGTATCGGTCCACCTCTTTGCCGCACTCCCTCAGGTTTTGTAAACACTCCTAAGAGAACGTGAAAGCAGATATTCAAGATAGACGGGTTTGATCTCCATGGCAGCAAGGTGTGGTTACTGCCAGTAATTGCCGTGAGCGCCTCAGCACCTTTCTCTCTCGCTCTTCCTCGCACTCTCCATGTTCCTCGTCTTGTTTCGCTTTTTGTGTCAGGCCTTCAGCGCAGCAGCACTCCAATCCAGTTATCTAAATGAGATGTAGGCCAGAGGGAAGTCAGGTGTGTAAACCAAAACCGTTGGTTGTGAGCATGGAACATTTTGGTTTCCTATCTTCCCAAAAACATGCGCCTACTTGGAGTTTCCCTTCACGCTTATCAGAATTCATGGAATGATCTGATGCTAGCATTGAAAAGTGTTTTTATCCTTTATTCTTGTTAAATAGTATTTAATATAGCATTTCATCGATTCTCTGTAAGTAAACTAAAAGTTTTAAAACAGAGGGAGAGAATTACCCACCAAGCATAATCTCCTCTCCATTGGCAAAACTAGCTAAAAGTAGAGCTGTCAGTCAATTAAAATGTTTGATCGCGATTAATAGTCCATAGTTAACTCAAAATTAATCGCAGGTACTTTAGTTGTAGTTGCCAAACTTTTACACACTATTTGCAAATATGCAAATATTGTTTCTCATATTCTCTTTTGTATTTATATCATTTTCTATTTTAATTATTATATGAATACAATATAATGTAATATTCATTCATTCATTTTCTATGCCGCTTGTCCTCATTAGGGTCGCAGGTATGCTGGAGCCTATCCCAGCTGACTTTGGGCGGGTGGCGGGGTACACCCTGGACTGGTCGCCAGCCAATCGCAGGGCAATAATGTAATACAATATTATAAATTATTTTATTCATATTGTATTGCATTATTTTTATTTAAGAGTGTTTTTGTCTGTCGTTTTCTTCTACAATTGAGTTACTGTAACCAAGTAATTTCCCTTGTAGTTCAATAAAGTGCCGTTAACGCGTCGTTAATGCGTTAACTTTGACAGCCCTGTGATGTTAATTATTCAGGTGTTCATTCATTTGTAATTATTTTTGGATCCTTTTCTGCATGTAAAACTATCATTTTTGTCTAAAATGTGTTTTGTGTTGAAGGGTTTGGGTGTGTGGAATGGATTCATTGGATTTACATTATTTTCTATGGAAAAACTTGCCTTGGTTTGAGTCGGACCTTCTGGAACAAATTAATGATGCTAACCAAGGTTCCGCTCTGTGTCTGGAACATGCCCATGTTTACTGCATTTTATTAAAAAAGGATTGATGACAGAACAGGATTATATATATAGTCGTATGTATAAACAGCTCCAAATCCACTGAACCTTTTAATTAGGCGAAAAGATACCACACATGTCTGAAAATCAGTTTGCCTAAAATTTTTCTTAATTATTGTGTGTTAACATTTTTGGGTGTCTGGAACAGATCAGCACGGTGGCTGAGTGGTTAGCACATTGGCCACACAGTCAGGAGATCTGGAAGACCTGGGTTCAAATCTCCGTTGGGCATCTCTGTGTGGAGTTTGCATGTTCTCCCCGTGCGTGTGTGGGTTTTCTCCGGGTACTCCGGTTTCCTCCCACATTCCAAAAACATGCGTGTTAGCTTCATTGGCGACTCTAAATTGTCCATAGGTATGAATGTGAGTGTGAATGTTTGTCTATATGTACCCTTCGATTGACTGGCGACCAGTCCATGGTGTACCCCGGCTCTCGCCCAAAGTCTGCTGGGATAGGCTCGAGCATCCCCGCGACCCTAATGAGGATAAGCGGTATAGAAAATGAATGAATGAATGGAACAGATCAATTAGATTCACATTATTTTCTATGGAAAATAATGAAATTGTTGAAAGCTGCCAAAGATCATCATTTCTTGAGTCAGATTAGCAAGTTACCTAAAGGACTTGGTTGGTTGGTTGAGAATGGTCAAATGTGTATGACAGTGTGGAGCTGAAATACACATGTGTTGCTTGTTTCATGCATTTTGCAGGTGAATGACATAAGCTTGGCATCCGTCCCTCACGCTCTTGCCATCACTGTGCTGCGCCAGCCCGCCCTCCTCAGGCTCACCGTTATGCAGGAAAAAGGCTTCAAACCCAGGGAGCCACGCTCCGATCAGCCCCCTCCCTCCTCCACCACAACCCCCGCGCCCTCGCACAGCGCCCACGGCAACGCTAAGGATCCCGGCACGGTGCTGCAGGTCACACTAATCAAGAGTCAGTGCGCCGAGCCCCTAGGCATAAAACTGATACGCAAGTCCGATGAGAGCGGGGTCTTCATCCTGGATCTGCTGTCTGGAGGGCTGGCGGCCAAGGACGGCAAGCTGAAAAACAATGACAAAGTGTTGGCCATCAACGGACACGACCTGAGGCACGGTACACCCGAGAGCGCTGCCCAGATCATACAGGTAAGGAGGATTTGTGTTGTACGGCAATTAGACTTACATAAGATCTTTTTTTTCTAACCAATACTGATAATGTTCTACATCTCGATATGATACCAATAACCACAAATCTACTTTTTTAATGCACACCTGGAGGTAGGAATATGTGGAATGTGACCAAGTGTACCTGTTGATTAGTCCCAATCAAATATCATGACACTACCACATCACTACTATCCTGAGTATAGAGGGAGAGGAGCTACCTGGCGTGTCCCATCAAGGTGCACTGTATTCAGACACACGCTCCAAGCAGTCGCTGTGACTCCGCAAGGGACTCTTGCAAACCTTTCGCACTTTTCAAACACCGTAGCTCTGGCATTTCAGGTGACTGACAAGGTTTTTTGTGTGATCCATCTTTTTTTTTCCTTTTCATCATGGACATTTTTGTACGCCTAGCACATGAAAGGGCTTCCTCGGAAAGTGAAGGTTTGTTCCAAAGTGAGCTCAGGGGAAGTTATGACTAGCCGTTAACGTCACAGGCAGGAGAATAAAGGAGCGCTTGATTTGCTCACCCGCACAGTCCGGCTAATCTCTCCTCATTGGAGCGTACCATTTATTTTAAATTATTGCTTTTCAGAACTATTTTTACATCAGCAGATATTGGTATAGAGTCGTAGTTCCCTCATATTGGTTCCATAATTATCGTGCACCCCTATGAAATTGAAGATGGTGGCAATAAATGTCAAAGTCAGCTGCTCACTTTCACGTCAAAACGCCAGTAAAGCCATCTTCCATGATTCTGCTTGCCAGACATTTGAAAGTGACACATTTACCCCTGACGATGTTCATCTACCAATCATTTCTCTGTACACAGGCCAGCGAGATGCGTGTCAACTTTGTGGTTATGAGGCCAGCAGAGCCAAGTGATGATGGCGGACCCCAGGGCCGAGCAGCCAGAAGGGTGCCCGAGCCGCAGTACTTCAGCCGACGCTCCACCTACATGAAGGTACCACGGAGCCTTCATTCCTTGTTTGTGGGCCCTACACATGCGGGTACTCTAATGCCTTCATTTTCACTGGAACTTGGGTGTCACGTGTCGTGATGATCACGGGTCTCGTCCTGCCAAGCGACATGCCTCGCAATATTCTCTACCAAAATTACTATTAAGACCGGGTGCTTTTTCTCCCTTGGCTACTTTGACACCCCCAAATTTCTTCCAAATCTGACAGCCAATCAAAACCGTGAGAGATTTGTAATTCGAACTGGATGTTTGCAGGTTTTCCCAATCGCTGTCCTTTGTCGCCCCTCCGTGTGTAGAGCCCATTTGACTGCGTGATGTTTAGACATTTGCAGCGTTGGGATTTAAGAACAACAATGAAAAGTCTGAGTTAATGATTTTTAAGTGCTGTAAGACACACTTTCGTTCCAGGCCTGATTGCTAGCTGTCAAGCTGAGAAGCTTTGGTCTTTATCTGCTTTAGCTACATAAATGACGTTAGTGGCGCCCCCTATGGGTTGTGGTGGAGATGCTTCGGAAGACATGCTAGCATACATGTACAGTCGTCCCTTGCAATATCGCGGTTGGATTGTCGCTCCCTCGCTATATTGTGCTTTTTCAGAAATGGATGAATGAATGACGGCTGTTTGGATGCAGACTGTGGTATATTATTATTAGTCAAAAGATATAGAAATACAAATGATATGCATTCTTCTGCTCACTAGGCGGCAGTAATGTCACAAAACCTTTACACTCCTATTATTCATTGTTTACAACATTGTTTACATCTCATTATGCTGCAGAGACTCGAGACTGCCACTAGCTAGCAAGCTAGCCAGCTAAGGCCGAGTGTATATTTGGAGTACATAAGTGCGTGAGAAGTAGGGTAAATTGCAGTACGCCGAGTGCATATTTGGAATACATAAGTGCGTGAGAAGTAGGGTAAATTGCAGTACGCCGAGTGCATATTTGGAGTACATTATTGCGGGAGAAGTAGAGGAATTTGCACAAAACCTTGAGACATTAGCTTACATTGCATTACCTTAACCCTGCATGAAGTCATGTCCCACTTGATAACGTTCTCCCATTTTGTGTGGATGTGGTAAGTTTTTGGCTTAAGTTTAGAAGAAATAGATTTGAGGCTAACTGGTTAGCTGGCTAGCTTGCTAGCTAGTGGCAGTCCCGAGTCTCTGCAGGATAATGAGATGTAAACAATGTTGTAAACAATGAATAACTACAGGTGTGCTATTTCATGTCTACAGAGCTAATGTTAAAAACCATGTTTAGAAAGTCATTATGAAAATTCATGGATCGGGTCGGGAACCAATGAACCGCCTTAGGATGACTGTGATCCAGATGCCCTCAAAGATTTCTAATCAATAGTGAAATGGTGATGCCTTATTGACAATTATTTGCCAAGTCCCACCCGTGGCCTGCTAAGGCGTTTGGCTTTTGCTTTTACAACCAATCGTTTGACACACATGTGCTTGTCAGCACATTTTCTGGTGATTCAGCTAAACACTCTAAAGTTTCAGTGGCTACTCGGTAGCCCGCATTGGCTGTGTGAGAAGCGTCGGCTTACGGGGTGACGGTTTGGAGTTGAAGGAGATTGTCAGGAAGAGTTTTGACAAATGTTTGCCCTTTCCTGTGCAGCCATTACAAGCGTTGGCTTCCGTTTGGAAATTGCGAGTTGGGAAAAGTCATTGTTTGTGTTTCCACAATGTAATCGTGACGCTAGGCGCTTTGTCAGACCCACTCAGTTGTTCGTACAGCGTCACCAGGAAGAATAGCGGCCCCCAGCAGCTGGGGAGAGCAGACACCTGCGTCGGAGCGCGGAGATGAAAGCGGCGGTGGAGGGCCTCCTTCTGTCCTGATCAAAAGGCCCGGGGTGCTGCTCAGTCTGCCACAATGGGGGCCGCTGCCTTCTTGTTGTTGTTGTTTTTTTTTGGGGGGGGGGTGGCTTGTTTCTTTGGGTGGCAGAGGATCAAAGCGGGTAACAGTTAGCTTTCGCCTGCAGAGTCGAACCTTTTCGTCTCGCCGGGGGGGAGGATTCCCTGCTGGGGGGAGGAAGACGCCTCACCTCCCCCCCAGCTTCCCTTCACGACAGTTTACTGTCTCTGCCGAGTCAAGCCGAAGCTGTCGCTTTCCACACATCTCCATTACGAGAGCGCAGTGTGGGAGGTCACACGCCGCCCCCCCCCCTCCCGCTCCCGCTCACATGTTTCACATTTGTTACTAGCGAGACCTGAGAAGAGGAATCAATTAAGGCAGTTGTTACAGCTGATTGGCAGCACGACTCCATGCACGTTACTTCAGATGTGACCGTCTGGAACGCCCAGATGGGAGGGGCTCTGCTCTTTTTAGGGATCTACTGCAAAAACTCTACTCAAAGATCCTGTATATGGCAACTGTACTTTGTTTTTAAAGACATACTGCAAAAACTCTACTCAAATATCTTTTTCTAATATTTGGAGTACATAAGTGCGCGAGAAGTAGGGTAAATTGCAGTACGCCGAGTGCATATTTGGAGTACAGAAGTGCGCGAGAAGTAGGGTAAATTGCAGTACGCCGAGTGCATATTTGGAGTACAGAAGTGCGCGAGAAGTAGGGTAAAATGCAGTACGCCGAGTGCATATTTGGAGTACAGAAGTGCGCGAGAAGTAGGGTAAAATGCAGTACGGCGAGTGCATATTTGGAGTACATAAGTGCGCGAGAAGTAGGGTAAATTGCAGTACGGCGAGTGCATATTTGGAGTACATAAGTGCGCGAGAAGTAGGGTAAATTGCAGTACGCCGAGTACAGAAGTGCGCGAGAAGTAGGGTAAATTGCAGTACGCCGAGTACAGAAGTGCGCGAGAAGTAGGGTAAATTGCAGTACGCCGAGTACAGAAGTGCGTGAGAAGTAGAGTAAATTGCAGTACGCCGAGTGCATATTGGAGTACAGAAGTGCGTGAGAAGTAGAGGAATTTGCTGCAAAATTGCAATCAATGTGTTAATGTTTGTGTACTGAAAGTGGTTTTTGGGACATCCAGGACCCTCCTGGTGGTTTTTCCAGTCAGGAGAAGACTGTGAGCCTGAAGAAGGAGCCTCGTCTGTCCCTGGGAATCACCATCGCCGGAGGGAGAGACTGTCGCAGTCGCCTTCCCGTCTACATCACCAGCGTGCAGCCCGTTGGCTGCCTGTACCGCGACGGCACCATCAAAAGAGGTACGTGGCCAGATAGGTCGGTATCAGTGTCGTCATCATCATGTTTGTTATCGGTTTCAGGTGACGTCCTGCTGAGCATCAACGGCGTGGACCTGACCCAGCTGACGTACAGCGAGGCCGTCTCCACGCTGAAGGCGCAGGCGGCTCAGCCCCAGGTGGTGCTACGCGTCATTCAGACCATTTCCCAAGACTCGCAAGCGGACGAGGGCGCGGGTGGCGACAGATCGGACGGCGCGGAGGACGCTCGGGAGGACGCCCTCAGCTGGACGCCTATGTGGACAAGATGGCTGGGCCTACCCAGGTAGAGCGCTAAAAAACCCTCATCCAAGTGTAATATTAGGGTTAGGGACTCTCACCGTCATACAAGTGTAAAAATAAGTGAAGTGCTGCTTGCGTCGTGTCAGCGTTGATGCTAACTCACGTGCCGGGCCGCCACAGCCCCATGCACTGGTGTCGGGACATCGTGCTCCAGAAGAGCAACAACGAGAGCTGGGGCTTCAGCATCGTGGGAGGCTACGAGGAGAGTCGCGGCCAGCAGCCCTTCTTCATAAAGACCATCGTGCCGGGCACGCCCGCTCACTTTGATGGGCGCCTCAAGTACGTAACGCCCCCCCTCCCTCCATTCGGCGGCCCGCCGCCTCGGGCCCTCGCACCCTCACGTCACGCCCGTTTGTCTCCCAGGTGCGGCGACGAGATCGTGGCGGTGAACGGCGCCACCACGGTGGGGATGAACAACTCGTCGCTTGTTCCCAAGCTGAAGCTGCAGAAGAACAAAGTCACGCTGACCGTGGTGTCCTGGCCGGGAAGTCTGGTGTAGCCCCGCCCACACAGGCGGATCCCCTTCTTAAAGGGCCGGCGCTTTTGACTTTGGGTTTGGATCAGGACTTCTTTTCAATCCGGGGCACATCGTGATCCTTTTCCTGTGTTTTTGCCACGCTTTGCGATTCTGACCCAACATTGATATGACGACGATGATGGTGATGATGGTGATGATGACTTTATAGACCAAAGTATGGCAACGCTGCAACACATGCACACACATCTTCGTACTTCCTATTATTTATCATTCCTCTCTTCCCACCAAATAAAATCACTCAATCCTTGGTGGACGTGTCATGTGACCAAGACACGCTCTTGCCATATCGATGATCTTTGGCCAGTGCATGTCCCATTAGGGAGAGGATCTTTGATGCACCTTCTCGCAATACATCCTTAAGATCGCTCGGTACAGCACAGCACTCCTCTTAAATATAAAGGATCTTTGACTAGTCTTTTCTTTTCTGCAGTAGACCCTTAAGAACAGCAGACAGTTCCTGCAATATATAGAGGATCTTTGACTAGTCTTTTGTGCAGTGGGTCCTTAAAGCAGGCGAACTCTCCTTATGGACAGTAGAGGTTCTTTGGCTGTAATTTTATTGCAGTACATCTTTAAGAACAGCAGCACTCTTCTGTCATACATAAAGGATCTTTGACTGCGCTGGGTCATTTTGAAAGCAGCATAGCTCTCCTCTTATGTAAAGGATCTTTGACTATACATTTTTTTTGGCAGTACGTACTTAAAAGAGCAGCACTCTCCTGAGACAGATAGATCTATATATCGATATATAGATCTATATATCGATATAGATATATAAATATATAAATAAATTTAGATGCTGCAGAAAATAAAAAAAGCAAAGGGTTCTGGAAATGTGATGGTGTCCAATATGCTAGACAGCCTGACCCCTAGTGGCCATGCATGATATGAAAGGCAAATTATGGCTTCATCACCTTCTTCCACAGAACAACGCCATGAACGGAGTGAGCCCTCTTGTCAGTCATACATTCTCTGTGTCTACGGAGGCATTCCACCTGTCTGGAAACTTTCCATGAATGAACGAAAGAAGAAGAAATGAAATCTCGTCCCGTGGGCGGCCTGGTCTGGTCAACGTGGGACGTGTGGAAACGTTCTCCTCTTGCAGTCCACTTGGCCGGTGGGGGTTGAGTTGGCAGACTACCGACTGCACTAAAAAAAGTGGCTGCTTAGTCGCCAGCTTGACTTTCAAACGCACGTCACGTAAATACTGGCCGTCTCCTTAAAAGAAAAGTGCACTTTTTTGGGGAATTTTGCCCAAGTAGGATGTCTTTCTCTTTTTCTATGTGTTTTAAAGACGCATAGAAAAAGGCAGCTAATTAAGGCACGTAATGGGACACGCCGAGTCCGCTTATTCGAACACGTCCAAAAAGCTTTGTAAGGTTTTCTGTGCAGTGAGATGTAGCAACAGGCACCTATTCATGCTAACATGGAATACTTTTTCTTCCTTCCTGGGTGTACTGATGCCACATAGAAACATGGAAAGGAACGCTACACCTGGTGTCAAAATCCAAAACACAGCAGCTCCAATATGTCGCTAGCTGGTGTGGCCAGGTGTCACTGTCATGCTAACAATGCTAACACTTAGCATGCTGACAAATGGTTCCGAGTTAATGGCTAAAAGCTATGCCAACGTTAGCATGTTAGCTTGCAAACATTATCAGACACTACCTAGCATGGTAGTGCTAAGTGTCTGCATGTTAGGAAAATGTGAAACAACGCTACTTTAAGTGTTAGCATGAGTCCTACTTTGAAAATGGGCAAAAAAGTTACTATGCTAATGTTATAATGCTACCTTGCTAGCATTAGCGTGCAACACACAGCATAGTAGCGCCGTCTGTATATGTAGTCGTAAAAAAGGAAAAAAATGATACTATGTTACCGTTAGCACGCAAAATTGGGAACTTTATTGTGCAACACCAAGTATGGTTGCATTAGGTATCTGTGTAGCTTAAGATTTACAAAAACAGCAAATCTGTTAGTGCTAACATTAGCATGCAACACCTGACCTGGTAGCTGCATGCTAGCAATGCTAGCATGATAACACTGTTTCAATGAGTTTGAAAGCTACTGTGCACCACCTAGCATGGTATTGCTAAATGTATGTAGTACGCATATAACACAGCATGGTAGTGCTAACTGTGTATGTTAACACAAAAAGTTACTACGCTAACGTTAGCGTGGTAGCGGAAAATCTATTTAAAAAATGCTATTATGCGGCTGTAGTTTGGGTCACATGCAAGCCACGTGATGCAAAAGGAGCCTTTTTGGAGCTTTTTCCACAACGCTTCATAGGCGGAACAGGACGGGGCTGATGGGTAAGGTCAGGATGAGGGTCATGCAGGATCCGAGTGGAAAAAGAGGACAACTGAGAAAAGTCCAAATGAGTTTATTTCATTGTAGGGATTTGGTGTTTTTTTGACCACCGTTCCAAAGACGAAGGTACGGAGGAGGAGGAGTGGTAGAAGTTTGGGAGAGGCACTCCAAGTACAAACGGATGCAGCAAAACTGAACCCCTTTGACAAATCAACAGCGTCGGACAAACGCGTGAAATAAATAAAAGTCCAAAAACACTCAAGTTGTTGGCAAACGCGCCGGCGCCATCGCTGCGGGATGAAGTGGCGTGGGGGAGGAGTAGACATGTACGTCTATGGCTTACAAGGTCACCTACGTCGGCAGACAAAAACTACGAATGTAAACAAAGCACATGAGTGACAACACGTGATGGAGGTGACGTACAGGGGCATCCAAACTTTTCCTCGCACCGCAAACACCTCACCGGGCTTATTTGGAAGATTTGACGGGAATTACGGCTACGATGCCATAATTCCCGCAGGTTCTCATCGTGCACCCCAATATCTTTCTTGGAATATTTTCACTGAAAGTCCTGAAAGGGGCCACACCTCGGACACGCCCGGTTTGCTGGCTTGCGTGTCGTCTGCGATGTTTGGGCCGGTGCTACTGCTTCCTCTGGGGCTGGGGAGTTGGGGGGGGCTGAGGGGGCGGGGCCATAAAGGAGTTGGCTGGAGAAAATGTGCAAAATGCGCTCCAAAGCAAAAAGTGACAGTTTAGCAAACAAAGTCTTCCTTCCCACAAGGCACTGAAAGCGAGGTGAGGACGCCGCAGCCGTCCTCAGTCGGGTCTCAATATGGGACATTTGGGTAAGAATTCTATAAGAATCACCTGCAGTGCAAGAAAACAACAAGCACTGTTAGCTTTTCTTAGGATAGCACTCGAAACACACAAACATATACACTTAACTATACACACACACACTATCTATACACAGTATATCTATACACACAGTATATATACACACACACTATATACACACACAGTATATATACCCAGACAGTATACACACACAGTATATATACCCATACAGTATACACACACAGTATATACACACACACAGTACATATACCCATACATTATATACACAAACAGTATATACACAGTATATATACCCATACAGTATAAACACACACACACACACACAGTATATACACAGTATATATACCCATACAGTATATATACCCATACAGTATATACACACACAGTATATACAAACACACATTCGCACAGTATATACACACACATACAGTATATACACACACATAGTATATATACACACACAGTATACACACACACACATACAGTATATATACCCATACAGTATATACACACACAGTATATATACCTATACAGTATATACACACACACACACACAGTATATATACCCATACAGTATATACACACACACACACAGTATATATACCCATACAGTATATACACACATAGTATATACAAACACACTTTCGCACAGTATATATACACATACAGTATATACACACACATACAGTATACATACAGTATATACACACACATAGTATATATACACACACATACAGTATATATACACACACATACAGTATATACACACACATAGTATATATACACACACAGTATACACACACACACATACAGTATATATACCCATACAGTATATACACACACACACAGTATATATACCTATACAGTATATACACACACACACACACAGTATATATACCCATACAGTATATACACACACACACACAGTATATATACCCATACAGTATATACACAGTATATATACCCATACAGTATATACACACATAGTATATACAAACACACTTTCGCACAGTATATATACACATACAGTATATACACACACATACAGTATACATACAGTATATACACACACATAGTATATATACACACACATACAGTATACATACACACACACACAGTATACATACAGTATATACACACACATAAGGTATACACACACACACATAAGGTATACACACACACACATACAGTATACACACACATAGTATACACACACATAGTATACACACACACATACAGTAGTGTAGGAAGTAATAGCAGTCCAATGTGACTAACCGGATGAATCACTGCGTTAAGAAATAGCAGTGTGGCATTGGATCAGTGATCAATGTAGTGCAAAAAGAGTGTGAATCAGGTGGTCTAAGGATGAAAGCAGCACTTGTTGGACATCCTTTCTCTTCGAAGACCTGAGCAAAATGGCTCCTCCAAGAGAAGAGCATTGTGCTTTGATTACAAAGTTGATTGGCGAGGGGAAAACCTAGGAAGAGGTGCTAAAAAAGTTTGGGCTGTTGAGCTAAAATGATCTCCAACGCCTTAAACTGGAGAGCAAAACCAGAAACACGTGGCAGAACACGGAATCAAAATGGATGGAAGAATAACCGGAATGGCAAAGACTCAGCCAATGATCAGCTATGGGATGATCAAAGACCATCTGGAGTTACCTGTAAGTACTGTGACAGTTAGAAGTTTCTCCTATGACCTATTTATCCCATAGCGGGGATCATGGATCAGTTTGTCAAAATACTTGAAGAGGTCATGTTGCCCTATGCTGAAGAGGACACGCCCTTGAGATCAACAAGACAATCACCCCAACACACTAGTACACCAGCAACATCTTCTTAAATGCTGTTTGTGAAGCAAAGCAAGAAATGTTGATGAATTGTGGAATGTTGTTAAGGAATGTTAAAAAACTCAATATTCGTTTAATCCTTCACAAGATTGGCAAATCCTACAAACACAAAATAGTTTGGAGTTTGTGAAGCCAACGGCAGACACTGCTGTTTTTTGAACACCCCTTTCAACTGATTGGCCAATTAATGAATGCTAGTTTGTTTCCGGACTTTGCAGTCCAGTAACTTCCCACCAATATGCGTGAATGGCGCATGAAATGTACCACGTCTACGGTTTAAAACGACAATCATGCTGCGTCTGTTTCAAGTCACACGCTTGAAGTAATAAAGAAAAATGCAGCGGGTAATATTATGACAAAAACAAAGAGAACAAAATAAAGTTGTCATTTTTGGAAAATAATGAAGGGAAAGTTCTAATATTATGGGAATAAAATTCAAATTTTAGGAGAGGAACATTTACAGGAAGAAAGATGAAATAGGTCTAGAATAAAGTCCAAATACGAAAAGCAAAAAGTCTTACAAGAAGCAAAAATAAACTTCTTGTATTCCGAGGCGTAATAATCTCAAAAATATTCATATTTGCTTACATTATTATTAATATTGGTATTTTATGCCAAGCGGGAAAGCACAATAAAGCTGGCATTTTTGGAAAGTTCTGTTTGAGGAAAAGTTTTTATATTATATTTACTTTGCATCTGATTTACAGTAGATATGCACAATAATAATATTATTATTATTAAGATGATGTTTGAACTTACATATTCCATCATGTTGCTGCTCTCACATTTTCTTTTGCTCAATTTCCAGTGCAGGCCCAGCTGAGCAAAGACAAAATGAAAACATATCAATATGACGCCCGCCCGCACCCACCCACGCAGGTGTGCTACCTTGTGGTACAGTCGGTTATTTTCCCATTCCAGCAGCTTGTGAACGGAGCGTCGTGTCTGTGGGACGAGCGCAGGAGAGAAGAGTTAGGCGCCCACCGTGGCTCCTTTTTTTGGTGTCCACTACGCGTACCCGCTTATTGAGGCAGATGACGGGCCACAGGCTGCACCCCGCCGTGCAGCAGCAGCACAGGCAGCCGCACAGCAGCCACTTGACGTTCACCGGCAGGTTCTTCTTCAGGCAGGCGTTGACCCGGCCCACGCTGGTGCGGAACTCCTCCGGCGCCACCTACGAGACGGACATGACGGCTTGTCATTCGCACGGGAGATCCGAAGTGCGCACTCGAAAAATACCATTTAACATAAATGAAAAAAATAACTATTTATTTCTTTCTTTCATTTTCTTGAATACTGAAAAAAGCCTAAATATCATAGAAATAAACCTGTAATATTATGGAAATAAAGTCATAATATTACGCGAATAAAATTGTAATATTAAAAGCAATAAAGTCATAATATTTTTGAAATAAAGTCGTAATATTAAAGGGAAGAAAGTCAAATTATGATGGTAGGAAAGTCATAATATTATGGGAATAAACCTATAATATTATGGGAAGAATGTCATAATATTAAAGGGAAGAAAATCATAATATTATGGGAATAAAGTCGTGATATTATGGGAAGAAAGTCATAATTTTATGGCAAGAAAGTTATAATATTATGGCAAGAAAGTCATACTATTATGGGAATAAATTTATAACATCATGGGAATAAAGTCATCATATTATGGGAATAAACCTGTAATATTCTGGGAATAAAGTCACAATTTTATGGGACTAAAGTCATAATATTATTGGATTAAAGTCCAAATATTATGAGAAGAAAAATGACAGAAATAGTGTAACCGGACTAAAGTGAAAATATTGAAGAAAAAAACATTCTTGTAAATAGTGAACAGTAAATATTACCTTATCTAACAGTGTATATGACACTATACTACAGTGTATATGACAGTGTATATAATAGTGATATATTACAGTGTATATGACAGTGATATATTACAGTGTGGGCCGCACGGTGGCTGAGTGGTTAGCACATTGGCCACACAATCAGGAGATCTGGAAGACCTGGGTTCAAATCTCCGTTGGGCATCTCTGTGTGGAGTTTGCATGTTCTCCCCGTGCGTGTGTGGGTTTTCTCCGGGTACTCTGGTTTTCCTCCCACATACCAAAAACATGCATGTTAGCTTCATTGGTGACTCTAAATTGTCCAAAGGTATGAATGTGAGTGTGAATGATTGTTTGTCTATATGTGCCCTGCGATTGACTGGCGACCAGTCCAGGGTGTACCCCGCCTCTCGCCCAAAGTCTGCTGGGATAGGCTCCAGCATCCCCGTGACCCTAATGAGGATAAGCGGT
>QODF01000246.1:754071-769606 GCA_024372805.1 Oostethus manadensis | reverse complement strand
GACCTGGAAAAGGCATTCGACCGTGTCCCTCGTGGTGTCCTGTGGGGGGTGCTCCGGGAGTACGGGATTGATGGTCCGCTTCTACGTGCCATTCGGTCCTTGTACAATCGAAGCAGGAGCCTGGTTCGCATTGCCAGCAGTAAGTCGAGCTTGTTTCCGGTGAACGTTGGCCTCCGCCAAGGCTGCCCTTTGTCACCGATTCTGTTCATAATCTTCATGGACAGAATTTCTAGGCGCAGTCAAGGTGTTGAGGGAGTCCAGCTTGGTGACCTTAGGATCTCGTCTCTGCTATTTGCAGACGATGTGGTCCTTATGGCCTCATCAGGCTGTGACCTTCAGCGTTTACTGGAGCGGTTTGCAGCTGAGTGTGAAGCTTCTGGGATGAGACTCAGCACCTCCAAATCCGAGGCCATGGTTCTCAGTCGGAAACGGGTGGACTGTACCCTCCGGGTTGGGAGTGAGGTCTTGCCTCAGGTGGAGGAGTTCAAGTATCTCGGGTTCTTGTTCACGAGTGAGGGAAGGTTGGAGCGTGAGATCGACAGACGGATCGGTGCAGCATCTGCAGTAATGCGGTCGCTGTACCGGACCGTCGTGGTGAAGAGAGAGCTGAGCCGGAAGGCAAAGCTCTCTGTTTACCGATCGATCTACGTTCCCACCCTCACCTATGGTCATGAGTTATGGGTCATGACCGAAAGAATGAGATCGCGGATACAAGCGGCGGAAATGAGTTTCCTCCGTAGGGTGGCTGGACTCACCCTAAGAGATAGGGTGAGGAGCTCGGCCATCCGGGAGGAGCTCAGAGTAGAGCCGCTGCTCCTTCACATGGAGAGGAGCCAGTTGAGGTGGCTCGGGCATCTAGTCCGGATGCCTCGCGGGCGCCTCCCTGGTGAGGTGTTTCGGGCATGCCCGGTCGGGAGAAGGCCCCCGGGAAGACCTGTAGGACACGCTGGAGGGACTATGTCTCACAGCTGGCCTGGGAACGCCTTGGTGTCCTCCCGGTGGAGCTGGAAGAGGTCGGCGGGGACTGGCAAGTCTGGTCTTCCCTACTGAAGCTGCTGCCCCCGCGACCCGGACCCGGATAAGCGGTGGAAAATGGAATGGAGTTATAGTGTATATTATAGTGATATATAACAGTGTATATGACAGTATAATACTGTATATTACTGTGTATATTACAGTGTATATGACAGTATATTAGTGAATATTATAGTATATATAACAGTGATTTATTACAGTATATATGACAGTTTATTAGTGAATAATATAGTATATATTATAGTGATATATTATAATGTATGACAGTATATTAGTGTATATTACAATATATATCATAGTGTATATTAGTGATATATTATAGTGTATACGACAGTATATTACAGTGTATATTATACTGCCGTGTATACGACAGTATATCAGTGTATATTACAGTATATATGATTGTGTATATTAGTGTATACAACAGTATACAGTATGTGTATACTAGAGTGTATATTATAGTGTATATTACAATATATATTAGTGTTTATTACATTATATATTAGTGTATACTACAGTGTATATTACAATGTATATGACAGTATATTAGTGTATATTACAGTATATATTTCAAAATATTACTGATTATTATAGTATTACAGTGATATATTACAGTATATTAGTGTATATTACTGTGTATATTATAGTGTATACGGCAGTATATTAGTGTATATTATTGTGTATATGACAGTAAATTAGAATATTATATTATATATTATAGTGATATATTACTGTATACATGACAGTATATTAGTGATTATTATATTATATATTATAGTGATATATTAGTGTATATGACAGTATATTAGTGTTTATTACAGTGCATATAGAAGTGTATACGATAGGATGTTAGTGTATATTCAGTATATATCATAGTGTATATTATAGTGAATATTACAGTATATTATAGTGAATATTACAGTATATATTATAATATATTTATTAGTGTATATATACTATCGTATATATTATAGTATATAATATAGTATATATTATAGCGTATACTAGAGTGTATATTATAGTGTATATTATAGTGTATACTAGAGTGTATATTACAGTATATATTACAGTATATATTACAGTATATATTATAGTGTATACCAGAGTGTATATAATAATGTATATTACAGTATATATTAGTGTATACTAGAGTGTAAATATTAGTGTATATTACAGTATATATTAGTGTATATTACATTATATATTAGTGTATATTACAGTATATATTAGTGTATACTAGAGTGTATATAAGTGTATATCACAGTACATATTATAGTGTATACTAGAGTGTATGTTATAGTGTATATTACAGTATATATTAGTGTACACTAGAGGGTATATTACATTATATATTAGTGTATACTAGAGTGTATATTATAGTGTATATTACAGTATATATTAGTGTATATTACTAAATATATTAGTGTATACTAGAGTGTATATTACAGTATATATTATAGTGTATACCAGAGTGTATAGAATAATGTATATTACAGTATATATTAGTGTATACTAGAGTGTATATTACAGTATATATTAGTGTATACTAGAGTGTATATTACAGTATATATTATAGTGTATACCAGAGTGTATAGAATAATGTATATTACAGTATATATTAGTGTATACTAGAGTGTATATTACAGTATATATTAGTGTATACTAGAGTGTATATTACAGTATATATTATAGTGTATACCAGAGTGTATAGAATAATGTATATTACAGTATATATTAGTGTATACTAGAGTGTATATTACAGTATATATTAGTGTATACTAGAGTGTAAATATTAGTGTATATTACAGTATATTAGTGTATATTACATTATATATTAGTGTATACTAGAGTGTATATAAGTGTATATTACAGTATATATTAGCGTATACTAGAGTGTATATTACATTATATATTAGTGTATACTAGAGTGTATATAAGTGTATATTACAGTATATATTATAGTGTATACTAGAGTGTGTTATAGTGTATATTACAGTATATATTAGTGTACACTAGAGTGTATATTACATTATATATTAGTGTATACTAGAGTGTATATTATAGTGTATATTGCAGTATATATTATAGTGTATACTAGTGTATATTATAGTGTATATTACATTATATATTAGTGTATACTAGAGTGTATATTATAGTGTACATTAAAGTGTATATTACAGTATATATTATAGTCCATACTAGAGTGTACATTACATTATATATTAGTGTATACTAAAGTGTATATTACAGTATATATTATAGTGTATACTAGAGTGTATATTACATGATATATTAGTGTATACTAGAGTGTATATTATAGTGTATATTACAGTATATATTAGCGTATACTAGAGTGTATATTACATTATATATTATAGTGAATACTAGAGTGTATATTGTAGTGTATATTACAGTATATATTATAGTGTATACTAGAGTGCATATTACATTATATATTAGTGTATACTAGAGTGTATATTACATTATATATTAGTGTATACTAGAGTGTAAATAGTGTATATTACAGTATATATTAGTGTATACTAGAGTGTAAATAATAGTGTATATTACAGTATATATTAGTGTATATTACAGTATTTATTAGTGTATACTAGAGTGTATATTACATTATATATTAGTGTATACTACAGTATACATTATAGTGTATACTAGAGTGTATATTACAGTATATATTATAGTGTATACCAGAGTGTATAGAATAATGTATATTACAGTATATATTAGTGTATACTAGAGTGTATATTACAGTATATATTAGTGTATACTAGAGTGTATATTACATTATATATTAGTGTATACTATTGTGTATATTACAGTATATATTAGTGTATACTAGAGTGTATATTACAGTATATATTAGTGTATACTAGAGTGTATATTACAGTATATATTTTAGTGTATACTAGAGTGTATATTATAGTGTATATTAGTGTATACTAGAGTGTATATTATAGTATATATTAGTGTATACTAGAGTGTATATTATAGTGTATATTAGTGTATACTAGAGTGTATATTATAGTGTATATTAGTGTATACTAGAGTGTATATTATAGTGTATATTAGTGTATACTAGAGTGTATATTATAGTGTATATTAGTGTATACTAGAGTGTATATTATAGTGTATATTACAGTGTACATGACTAGGAAGGTTGTGCAGAGTAAGATGCGAGGGAAGAGGCCTGAGAGATAAGCGTCACGCCTGCGGCCGCTGCGGCATCCACGGCGGTGAAAGGCGGCTGGCTGAATAGATGCTCATTCCTGGCCCGAGTCTGTACGCCATAAAGGGGGTGGGGTGGTGGGTCGTAATGTTTTATGACAGGATGCAAAGGTCTCTTTGCAAACAAGCCAAAGAGCTGAGGAATAAAGCCCAGCAGGGCCTGATCTGCACCCTTCAATCATCATAATTGTGAGCTCATCCATCACGTGTCAGCCCGGACCACAATACTGGAGGTTCTGTTTATTGCCCCCCACTTCCCTCAGCATTGCTCCTGCCCCTCCAGCCCTTTTTTTTTGTCTTCCTGCGTCTGACCCAGGAAGCCGCCCTTTCTTGTCCCGGGCATTATTTTATCACCCGCAGTCCGACCCCTCCACCGGGCCGGGCCCTACAGACGGCTTACTCATTGACAGAGGGTGCACGGCCGAGCATTGCCTCTCTACTTGGGACGTGTCAATAGGCCCCACTTTGGGGAAGCGCTTTAAAAGCCTCCAACGGGACAAAAGAATGGCAGCGGCTTTCATTGTGGGACTCCTCCCCATTGCAAGCCAGCAGACATGAAGCAGAAAACTACTCTGGAAATTCTTCACCCACCTTTCCCGTCAGAACCGACGGGAACTCTGTATCAAATCTGTTGCTGAGCCCAAACCTGGACAAACACAAACACCAAAGACATGTCAGTCAAATCATTACATATGCAAATATTATGGCCATTCCGTCACAACAATGCCAGAAGAAAATGGACAAACAAACAAAAAACGCTGTCATTTTACAATTTAACAATAAAGTCCAAATATGAAGAGAAAAAAGGCATTTTCTAACAAAGAACGTCTTTTCAGTAGCATGAAGTTGACTTATAAAATACAAAAGTACTTTAGGTGGTCATATTATGCAAAACAAACTAAGCTATATAAAGTTTAGGAAAATTAGGTTGCGGGAAAAGTGTAGGAATAAAGTCCCAATATTATGAGAAGGAAGTCTAAAAGTACAAGAAGGAAGTTGAAATAAAACCAACAAAAGTTGAAATGGACAAACAAACTGCTGTAATTTTAAGTCAAATAAAGAAGAGAAAAATCAAGGGAAAAAGTATAAATTTTATCAAAGTAAACTTGTCCTTTTATGAGGAAAAAATGAAACCATTTCAGTAGCATAAAGATGAAATATTAAAAACAAAACATTTATATAAATAAGCAAATGAGCAAAATAAGTCATTTGTGGAAAAACAGGCTCGCGGAAAAGTTTTTACATTATGAAAATAAATCAAATATTATCGGAATAAAGTCAAAATACTACCAGAAGAAACTTTACAAAAAGAACGCTTTACAGCTGAAATGGAAAAGCGCTAGAATTTTATGAGAATAAGGACAAATTGTTAAAGGGAAAAAAGTCGTATAACAAAATAGTTGTAATTTTACGAAAATTAACTTAGTATCACTAAGAAAAATAACATCATTTTAGTAGTTGAAATATTGACAAAAAAGATACACACCACCATGTACAGCCAACTCATGAATATTTATTGAATTATGATTATTCTTTTCTAGATGATGTTGCACTATTTGCACCCTGACTCTGTACATAATGCTACAATTCTATTTTACTCAGTTCTACATTTGGTTCCATTTATATTTGTGCATTTGAGAAATCTGTTGAAATTGGATGTATGAATGATACCTAGCATGAGTTTTGATGCTAACAAGCTCGTTTTAGATGCTAACATTAGCGTGCTAACAATGCTAACACCTAGCACGATAGAGCTAAGTGTCTCCGTATGTTAATATTCACAAAAAAAAAGAAGTTACAAGGCTAATATTAGCATTCGAGCGCTAGCAAGTGTTTATATAAGTTTGTACTCACGGCAAGAGCTAAAATGTCACTGTCACACATGGCTAATAATGCAACTATGCTAATGTTAGAATGCTAACAGCCTAGCATGACAGCGCTGTGTCTGCATATGCTAATACTGATAAAAATGGCGGAAAAAAAGACCACGCCAATGTTGGCACGTTAGCAATAACAATATTTGTAGGCCAATAATCGTCCTGCAAAACGTGTTATGGCGCCGTACTTGGAGTTGATAAAAATACCAACGCCAATCAGCAAAGTAACATACTTCCTGACATGTCGCTTTGCTACTGAACGAGCAGACACAAAATCTAGAAAGAAAAAAATGGAGAACGGTCGGTGTTTACATTCAGTACGTCGGGAGGAAGAGCAAACAACCTCGACGCAAAGCGACACTGTTAGTTTATGAGGGACTAGAAGACCTTTTCTCCCGTAACGTGGCGTCGAAGCCACACATGTTTATTTACACTTCATGTTTACGAGCCGAGCCGCTAACTCGTCCGCGCGCCGCAGCCAGAGGGGGCTGCCATAAAGGTTGCCAGGCGACGCAAAGTGCAGTCGACGTTACCTTAATGTCGTAACAACACGCAGCGTGACAGCGCGCTCACTCCCGCTGCTTTTATTGGACTCGTCGCTTCGCTGGCCGGCTAGCATGTTAGCGTGCTAGCAGGCTATCGTGTCAGACACCACAACAAGCGGCGTGTGACGCGCAAAGAAACCAAGGCGGCCCGCTTACACTGTGATGTGACCGGCCCCGCGCATCACCACGGGCTGCGGGAAGTATCTGGATAAGTGCTCCTCGATGACCACGCGTTCGTCGTCGTCATCTTCTAACTCATAAATGGTATCAAAGTCCGCCATGTTGGCTGGTGGGCAGCGAGGCGCTCATGACGTCACTCGCGGGGCTGCGCACGCCAGGCATCAAAGGGCGAGCACGCAGAGACCCAGTTAAGTGGATGAAAAAATGCCAAATAACCAATTTACACCTATTTATTGATTCTAATGTTATTTAAAGCGTATAGGGATTAGTAGTTAGTTCAGTGTATGAGACCATAAAGTGCATTGAAATGAGCATTCAGCAGCCTGTTGGAAAGGCTGCTCATAAATCATCTGAGTTGTTTGACCTCCTTAAACCAGCTACACTTTTTACAATGATTCATATTTCCTATTTATCACCATAAAGCTCGTTTATGTGTGAAGTGGAGTGAAATCACTTGCTGTGATTTATGCTGTGATTTATGCTGCAAGTGCCATACATTTGTATATATGCTATTTTCCTGTTAAGATGACCGTTTACGAATTCAACTAAATATTTGTTTCCATGGGTGATAGAAAACAGTCCGGTTAGTATTTGTCGTGGAAAAGTTACACAATGATGCAAACATGAAAAAAAGCTATTTATTTACAAAGTGAACATCAAACATTACACTTGATTGAATGTGCAGGGGAAAAAACAATTCACACATTCACACGTCACATACAAAAAAGCCCAATATTTATATTTTATTACCTCACAAACAATGTCAAGCTTTTATTCCCAGCAAGCCTCCCCTAAAGTCGTTTGAACTATTCTATAAAACATGGAAGCTCCAGCAGTCATCAGAAGAATAAATCCCGAAACGTGGGGGCCCAGACTGGGTGCTCTGGTTGCCTGCATGCTCGTCAAGAGTCCTGCAGCGTGTCGGAGTGCTCCGTTTGGTTCCGTGGGTCCACCGAGGTGACCCGTGTCATCACTGAGTGACAGTCACCGGCTGTATGTTCCTGATGGACGGCAACGTGTTCATGCCCTGCGGGGGCGGGTACAGACCGCCGTGGATGTCCGTGGGACTCAGGGACCCCGGCATCGCCAGGGGGCTCACCGAGCCCGGGTCGCTGTGCACAGAACCCCCGCTGCCGTCTGACTGACCCATCTTCTTCTTAATCAGCTTCCTCTCCTTGGCGCGGCGGTTCTGGAACCAGATCTTCACCTGAAAGGATTTGTTTTATTTTTAAACGCTTGCAGGGAAAAATAATGAACGGAAGAAATTGGAAGAATCATTGAATTGAATAACATTTCAGGGGGTAAAATAAGAGGAAAGAATAAGAAAAAGGAAGAAAACTAAATTGACACGAAAACTATTGAAAATAAATGTCTATTTATTATAAAACAATACTGTTGGTATACATGCAATCATTTTGCTGCTATTCCTTGCATATATATGATTTTTTTAAATAGATCTCTGCTGCTACTTTTTGCATGGTCCTGTGATCTGTGGGGAGTAACATTTTTGTTGCATGTTTTACGTGATTTTGTAACTTTTTGCAGAGATTCCTTGCACTTTTGGTATTTTTAAATATATTTTTTCTCCTACACCTTGCATATTTATGTGATTTGTAACATTTTTGCTACACATTTGTGATTTTGTGACAGTTTGTGCTGCTATCCCTTGCACACTTGGGGATTTTTAAATATATTTTTGGCTGCTATCTCTTGCATATATAAATATAAATATTTATAAATACATTTTTGCTAACATGCACATTCAAGTAATCTTAAATATTTTTTTTGCTGCTATTCCTTACATATAGTTATGATTTCTAGATAGATTTTTTCTACTTGTATACATTCATGATTTTTTAAAAATGTTTTCTACTATATTTTGCCTATTTATATGATTTCTAAGTAGACTTTTGCTGTTTGTACATGTTCATGTCATTTTTCAGATGTTTTTGCTGCTATATTTTGCATATTTATATGATTTTTAAGACGTTTTTTTCTGTTTGTGCACACTCATGCCATTTCTCAGATGTTTTTGCTGCTATAGTTAGCATATTTATATGATTTTTAAGTAGATTTTTAAGAACATTTTTGTTGTTTGTACATACTCATGTATTTTTCAAAATTTTTTGCGACCATATTTTGCATATTCATATTATTTTTAAGTGGAGTTTTGCTGTTTGTACATGTTCATGTCATTTTTCAGATTTTGTTGCTACTATATTTTGCATATTTACATGATTTTTAAGTAGATTTCTTCTGTTTGTACATACTCATGTAATATCTCAGATGTTTTTGCCGCTATATTTTGCATAATATTTATATAATTTTTAGGTAGATTTTTGCTGTTTGTACATACTCGTGTCATTTCTCAGATATTTTTGCTGCTATATTTTGCATATTTATATAATTTTAAGTAGATTTTTGCTGTTTGTACATACTCATGTAATATCTCAGATGTTTTTGCTGCTATATTTTGCATATTTATATGATTTTTAAGTAGATTTTTGCTGTTTGTACATACTCATGTCACTTTCAGATGTTTTGTTGCTGCTATACTTTGCATATTTATATGACTTTTATGGGGATGTTTTACTGTTTGTACACACTCATGTCATTTCTCTAACGTTTTTGGTGCTATATTTTGCATATTTATATGATTTTTAACAGGGTTTTTTGCTATTTTTACATACTCTTGTCACTTCGAGATGTTTTGTTGCTGCTATATTTTGCATATTTATATGGTTTTTAGGGGGATTTTCTGCTGTTTGTACATACTCATGTCACTTTCAGATGTTTTGTTGCTGCTATATTTTGCATATATATTTGATTTTTAGGAGATTTTTGCTGTTTGTACATACTCGTGTCACTTTCAGATGATTTGTTGCTGCTATATTTTGCATATATATATGATTTTTAAGTAGATTTTTGCTGTTTGTACATACTCGTGTCACTTTCAGATGTTTTGTTGCTGCTATATTTTGCATATATATATGATTTTTAAGTAGATTTTTGCTGTTTGTACATACTCGTGTCACTTTCAGATGTTTTGTTGCTGCTATATTTTGCATATATATGATTTTTAAGGAGATTTTTGCTGTTTGTACATACTCGTGTCATTTCTCAGACATTTTTGCTGCTATATTTTGCATATTTATATAATTTTAAGTAGATTTTTGCTGTTTGTACATACTCGTGTCACTTTCAGATGTTTTGTTGCTGCTATACTTTGCATATTTATATGACTTTTATGGGGATGTTTTACTGTTTGTACACACTCATGTCATTTTTCAAACGTTTTTGGTGCTATATTTTGCATATTTATACGATTTTTTATGGTTTTTTTTGCTATTTTTACATACTCGTGTCACTTCCAGATGTTTTGTTGCTGCTATATTTTGCATATTTATATGATTTTTAGGGGGATTTTTATGCTGTTTGTACATACTTGTGTCACTTTCAGATGTTTTGTTGCTGCTATATTTTGCATATATTTATGATTTTTAAGTAGGTTTTTGCTGTTTGTACATACTCGTGTCACTTTCAGATGTTTTGTTGCTGATATATTTTGCATGTTTATATGATTTTTAAGTAGATTTTTGCTGTTTGTACATACTTGTGTCACTTCCAGATGTTTTGTTGCTGCTATATTTTGCATATTTTTATGATTTTTAAGTAGATTTTTTCTGTTTGTACATACTCATGTCATTTCTCAGACGTTTTTGCTGCTATATTTTGCATATTTATATAATTTTCAAGTTGATTTTTGCTGTTTGTACACAATCATGTCACTTTCAAATGTTTTGTTGCTGCTATATTTTGCATATTTATATGACTTTTATGGGGATATTTGCTGTTTGTACATACTCATGTCGTTTCTCAGAGGTTTTTGCTGCTATATTTTGCATATTTATATGATTTTTAAGTAGATTTTTGCTGTTTTAGGACACTCATGTCACTTTCAAATGTTTTGTTGCTGCTATATTTTGCATATTTTTATGACTTTTATGGGGATGTTTTGCTGTTTGTACATACTCGTGTCACTTTCAGATGTTTTGTTGCTGCTATATTTTGCATATTTATATGATTTTTAAGAGGATTTTTTGCTGTTTGTACATACTTGTGTCACTTTCAGATGTTTTGTTGCTGCTATATTTTGCATATTTATATGATTTTTAAGTAGATATTTGCTGTTTGTACATACTTGTGCCCCTCCTAGATGTTTTGTTGCTATATGGAGCATATGTATATGCTTTGGAATTGCTGCTACAGCTAGCATGTATGGTTCCTTTGTAATACTATGATGTTGTTGTTTTTTGCACCAACCTGTCTCTCTGAGAGCCCCAGGTTGACAGCCAGCTCGGCTTTCCTCCTGATGGTGATGTATCTGTTGAAGTGGAACTCCTTCTCCAGCTCCAGCCTCTGGTGGTCCGTGTAGACTACCCTGTATTTCTCCTTCGTTCTTGTTTTGCCTGCACAGGAAGAACAAGAGAGAGATGTTTTGCATGCAAACAAATGGAGCGAGCGAGCCATGTGGTTGGACTGCATGCCTCGACCGGCCTATCTGCTCGGAGCATCTCCACTTCTCCAAATCCACATCTCTTGCTTTTGTCTCCACAAACGCAAATGGCGCCTTTGATGATGCGAGCTGCCGTCCAAGCCAATTTCAATGCTGCTCTTTGCAGATTGCAAAAGAAACACGCGGCGGAGATGATCTTGGAGATTGGGGGTCCAGAATGTGGCAGCTAGAAGGTACATTCCACACACGACGCATACAGTACCTATACTGCACATATACTGCACATATACTGTACACATACAGTATTACGCATACAGTACCTATACTGCACATATACTGTACATATACAGTATTACGCATACAGTACATATACTGCACATATACTGTACATATACAGTACTACGCATACAGTACCTATACTGCACATATACTGTACATATACAGTATTACGCATACAGTACCAATGCTGCACATATACAGTACATATACAGTACTACGCATACAGTAACTATGCTGCACATATACAGTACATATACAGTACTACGTATGCAGTACCTATGCTGCACATATACAGTACATATACAGTACTACGCATACAGTACCTATACTGCACATATACTGTACATATACAGTACTACGCATACAGTACCTATACTGCACATATACTGTACATATACAGTATTACGCATACAGTACCAATGCTGCACATATACAGTACATATACAGTACTACGCATACAGTAACTATGCTGCACATATACAGTACATATACAGTACTACGTATGCAGTACCTATGCTGCACATATACAGTACATATACAGTACTACGCATACAGTACCTATACTGTACATATACAGTATTACGCATACAGTACCAATGCTGCACATATACAGTAGTACGCATACAGTACCTATACTGCACATATCTTGTACATATACAGTACTATGCATACAGTACCTATACTGCACATATACAGTACTACGCATACTGTACCTATACTGTACATATACAGTAGTACGCATACAGTACCTATACTGCACATATATCGTACATATACAGTAGTACGCATACAGTACATATACTGCACATATACAGTACTACGCATACTGTACCTATACTGTACATATACAGTAGTACGCATACAGTACCTATACTGCACATATATCGTACATATACAGTAGTACGCATACAGTACCTATACTGCACATATACAGTACTACGCATACTGTACCTATACTGTACATATACAGTAGTACGCATACAGTACCTATACTGCACATATATCGTACATATACAGTAGTACGCATACAGTACATATACTGCACATATACAGTACTACGCATACTGTACCTATACTGTACATATACAGTAGTACGCATACAGTACCTATACTGCACATATATCGTACATATACAGTAGTACGCATACAGTACCTATACTGCACATATCTTGTACATATACAGTACTACGCATACAGTACCTATGCTGCACATATACTGTACATATACAGTACTACGCACACAGTACCTATACTGCACATATACTGTACATATACAGTAATATGCAATAGTGTGCATACAGTACATGCAGTAGTATGCATGCAGTACATATACAGCACATACAGTAGTACGCATACAGTAGTAAGCATGCAGTACATATACAGCACATGCAGTAGTATGCATGCAGTACATATACAGCACATATACTATACATATACAGTACATGCAGTAGTATGCATGCAGTACCTATACTGCACATATCTTGTACATATACTGTACATATACAGTACTACGCACACAGTACCTATACTGCACATATGCTGTACATATACAGTAATATGCAATAGTGTGCATACAGTACATATACAGCACATGCAGTAGTATGCATGCAGTACATATACAGTACATATACAGCACATACAGTAGTATGCATGCAGTACATATACAGCACATACAGTAGTATGCATGCAGTACATATACAGCACATACAGTAGTATGCATACAGTACATATACAGCACATACAGTAGTATGCATGCAGTAGTGTAGTGTTTGTTGCACGTGAGCTGTGAAAGGCGTCACGTTTTTGTTGGAGAGGAAGAGAGAGAGATGGTGCATATCAAAGTGACGAGGTGTTGAAAGCAGCTTGGATATGACGGCTGACACACACACACACACACACACACACACACCAAACAAACAAGAAGTCTCCCAGTCTGCCCAGTCTGCAGGGAAGTCGTGGCCCAGCATGGCTGCCATTATTAACATGACAAGCGGCCTGGCGCCGCTTCGCACCTCCCACCCAGTAAGACCTTCCCACGCAGCCGCACACACGGCGTTATTATTATTATTATTATTATTATTATTATTGTTGTTGTTGTGGATTTGCTTCCGAGCACGATTTCTCCTTTTTCTTCAAAAGCACTTGGAATGAAAGATGAAGGCCACGAGGGTGTTGGAATCTTTCTCATTATACTGTATTCGTCACGAGGCACATATCAACAATATTACCACACGGGATTTGCTTCAAAGATATTTAGTGCAAATTAATGACGAGGGATTGACTATTTTGATCAAATTCCTCTAAAAATGGGATTTACAATATTAAGCATATGAGGGAATTTCCCTAAAGAAAATCAGGGATATTTTTGCCAATTTTCTTTATTTAAAAATGATTGTATGAATCACGTGACAGATGTTTAAATGATGGTACAACAAAAATGATAAATAATTGTTGGGATGTTTTCCTTCATGTAAAAATGAAATATAATGTATGAGTCACACAAAACATTTATATATTTTTTTTAATTAAGAAAATTTATATATATACTACTCATTTTTCTTCATAAAAAATAACTTAGTTTATTCATCACGAGGGCATTCAACTTTTTTATTTTTGTTACCATTTTTTTTATACGCTGTATACAGTTTTTGGGACATTTTGACTTATTTTTCATTAAAAATGAGATATTCTGTCTTAATCACATTATGGATTTTTTTCAAGATAAAATGAAGAATATGTTTGACACATTTCTCTCCATTAAAAATAAATATACTCCATTAACCACATGGGGGGGTAAACCAATTTTGGCCATAGTTTGACAGGTTTTTCATTTAAAAATGAGGTATACAGTATTGAGCACGTGAGGATTGGTGAAAACAATTTTGGGCATAGTTTGACATTTTTTTGCATTAAAAAATGAGAAGGATATTTTGACACATTTGTCTCCATTTTAAAATGGAATATACTCCACTAATTACACGGGGGATTTTAAACAACTTTTTTCTCCATTGAAAAGCGAAGCGTGGGGTTTGAACCAAAAACTAAACGCATTTTTGTGTATATAAAAATCAGCGTTAGTCACTTGAGGGGTATTTTTTTTGACATTTTTTTCGTTTGACAATTTATATCTACTGTGTAATATACACATATAAATATATATATATTGTTTGCATATGTCACACTGCTTTGTACTTCCTTTTTGCAGGCCAACGTGGGTGTTTTCTCCGCTCAATCCGTTTTTAAAACCTTGTCCTTGCCTAGGAAAAACAGGAGCGACAGTCTTGGGCTGCAGGAAACGAAAACGCTTCCCAGGAGGGCCAGGGGAAGGATTTCTCCCAAGCAACGCACATCCCGATGCAAAGGCGCGCCTAGGCCGGAGGAGCAAGCACCCACCTGTGGAGGACGACTGCGCGGTTTTGCTCATCCACTGGTACGAGCTGCGTCTTTCCCGGTCCGGGGACAGCTGCGCCCCGCTGACGTTGTCCGGCGGCGGCGGCGGCGGCGGCGGCTGCAGCACCGCCGAGGCGGGCGGGTGCATGTGGGTGTACTCGGACGAGCAGTAGGGCACCTGTGCCGGGGACGAGTTGTTCATGGGCGCGGGGAGCGCGTTCGGGGGTCCGAGGCTGTAGGCGCCCCAGTCCTCCCGGGGGGCTCCGTACGACGAGGGCCCCCAGCTCCCCGCGGACTGAGCGTGAGAGTCCACGTTGGGGACATGATGGTATCCGCTAAAGTCCGGGTACTGGGGCGTGGAGACGAAGTTCTGAGGGGGCAGGTTGATGCTGGATCTTCTGACTGGGCCTTGGTGATACATGCCGGTCTCTTTATCCAGTAGGTATCCCACATACATGGTTCGGCTCACG